>JAFEMH010001056.1:0-547902 GCA_022495995.1 Adenophora triphylla var. japonica
ACTCACATCCTTTGCCTGTTGCGTGATCTAAGTTTCCTAGCTACACGAAACTTTCAATGTGAAAACTGTGCATTGATGCTTATGACGAACAAAAAAAAAAGAGAGAAGGGGAAGAAGTCTGAACAAAAACAGATATTAGAGCTTGTATAGGAACACGCGGATACATACCTCCTCTCTGTAAATGCCATTGTTTAGGTTACCTTCCCAAAACCAATATTGCTCTCCTTCTGGATCTTCAACTGGTTCTTCAAGCACTGGTGCATTCACTGCTCCACTACAGAAAGTCTTCATGTCTGAGCAGCCAAGGATCGTAACTTCATCCAATAGTGGAAACTCAAAAGAATACTTGCTTGAGCAGAATGATGTAAAGCCATCTAAATAATATAGTTGTAGAACCTTTAGTTGAGGGAAAACAATGCTTTCCTTCGATCTTGGTTCACCGGAACAATGCTCATCATCTCCTTCTATCATGACCACAATATTACCGCAAAGATTCAACTTTTAGAACTCGTGCATTCACAAGCATTTTCGCCATTGATTCCGTAAGTAAATATCTCAACCCGCTCGCAGTAATTTTGCTTCGAAAGTTCTTAGGTTTCGAAGCCTTGTATATTATTGGGAGGCATCCTCCATACATGTGTTAACCCAAGCAGACAAAATAATCTTATGCTTGTCAACTTATCAAATATGAAAGGTGCATTTTCCCCCTCAACTTTCAGACCCTCCAAGTCAAATACTGCTTCCATCTCCCAATCAGATATTTCAACATCTTCAAGATTTTGTAATGTTGGTGAATCAACAAAGTTTTTGAGATTACACATGCATACGAATAAGATTCTCAGTTTGTTGGCTGGTCCATCTTGCATTTGGGAATCCACTACCTTTTCGAGGGTGCTTAATTTTTGGATCACCATCCCGTCCAAGTTCGGGAAACTAACCTCGTGAAATTGCATAAACGTAGTAATGGTAATCTCAATGATAGTCATATGAACAAGAAAAAGTTCATGATATTCTCGAGACCCGATTAAAATGGCAAAACAACAAAGGAAATGTTGGAAATATTGGTTCGACTCAATATTTGACCGAAATTAAATGTATTTTCATTTTGTGTAAATAAAAAATAAATTACATATTTATAATCTACATTTAGAGTAGATTAACGTGATATATTTATTTTCTCAAAACCAAATTGTGGTGAATGAGAAATTAATGTTCAAAGTATGTAATTTGAAATGGGTTTACGAAGAGTTTGCCATGAATAGGAATGCCATATCCCACATTGCCTAGAAACCAAAAGGTAGGAGAGTTTTTAACTCATCCACTTGAAGAAAGTAACAATGCAAGTGGTATCCTCCTTACCCCGCAACCTCCTGCTAATTCTATTCTCGTTAATTTTTTCAGCTTATCTTTTCCGTCTCTTCATCTTCTTCTTGTTTTCTTATTTTCCATTTTCAAGAAATTATTTTATTTTGAAATCATTTCAATTTTCGAAATACTTTCCTTAACACAGATATAAATCAAGAAGATATTTTTTATTCTAGCGACGAAGTTCCCAAGACGGCCATAGTCGAGGGAATATATTACCCCATAAAATGACGCTTAAATTAATCACTTATCACAACCTTTAACACAATTAAAAAAAAATCATTCATAGACTCAATTCAAGTACAAAGGATATAAGCACAATTAAGAAAAAAGGAATTCGTTCATAGACCAAATTCAAGTACAAATGATGTGAGCTGCAAAGAGAAATAAGATCAAATCTATGATAATTTAAGTGTAGTGTTTGTAGAAAATGAATCTAAATCAACTTTAAGAGACTAAGAAAAAATCAAAATAAAAGAAGAGCGATTGAGCAGACTTTGTACTGTGCCACAATCGCCTTCCAAGTCCTCATTGCCCCGCTCCGGGGAGAAGCTCTTCAAAATATACAAATACTCAAGCCCCAGGTAATTTAGTTTTGGAAATTCAATCTTTTCGATTTCTTTGGCGCCATCTCCTCCATCGTAAGAAATAACTCCTTCCAGCCCAGAACACCAGGTTATATTTAGTTCTTTGAGTTGCACCAGGCATTTAGCCACGGAGGATGAAAAGAGATACTCAATTGAATGACAAATGCTTATTTCAAGAACTCGAAGGTTGCCGAGGGAAGGAGGTTGAATGGGACCACTCCACAAGTGTCTCAAGGCTGGTAATAGGCTTAGGCGGAGCGTTAGTAATTTTGGAAAGGATCCATCGGGAATTTTACTTATCTCAGTCAGATCATCCATATCCTCAATTTTTAAAGTCTCCAAGTTATGAAAGGCATTGAGTTTTCCTTCATCAATGAACGACCCTTCATCTTCACACTCTCTCAAATAAAGATATTGAGTTTTCCTCACTAAGGAATGGAGTTTGGTGTGCGAAAGCAAACTCAAATCACCTTTCTGAGATATACTATTTCTTATGATACCATTTTCCCCGAAAGAACATTCCAAATCTATTGAAACATCGAATATTTTTAGCCTTTCAAAGAAAGATTCTTCCAACTCTAGTAGAATCATTGAGTTGGATACTCTAAGCTGTAATGTGGTCAGGGAAGGAAGTGAGTTCAGCTCTGTAATGCTTGTACTATTCTCTTCATTATTTTCCTCACTATTCTCTGCCCAAGATGCATAATTACCCATGTACAGCACTTCTAGCTGATCCATGCCTGATAACACAAAGTTGCCGATTTTCGGGTCACGGCTGCTGCACCTCAAATCGAGCAACTTCAGATTTTTCAGCTCCCATACTTCACGTGGAAACTCATCAAGCTTAGATTTGAAAAAGCTGAGAATCTTCAATCCCTTTAAGCATCCGATTGAAGATGCATCCCCAACCAGGTTGCAAAACTCTAGGGACAATGCTTGCAAGTTAGTCAATAGTTGAAGTGTTGGTGGCAGAATAACATTAGATCTCGGCTCCACACCATATCTATCTTCTCTCTTCCCATCAAAACTAAAAACTTGTATCCCTCTCATCCCCTGAAAAAAGTCCTTAGCTATGTTTATATTTTCATGCTTGAGTTTGAGCTGCAAAAGCCTAAGATTTGGATAATCAAGGCCACCGGGAAGCTCATTCAATGTGCCCGACTTGATTACGATGGCAGTGTGAGCTTTCTGCTTATCATGCCGTGGCCATTGTTTAAACTTTAAGTCGTGCCGTACCAAATATGCGTGCTGCGGATTTGATGCAATTATCAAGCACACATCTCGCACAACGTCATGCAATTTGACACATAGATCATTATCCAGGTCGCCTTGAAGCAGTAAATTACAGCTCTCAAGGTTTTTGACTAAGGTGTGTACCCTATTTCTTGTTTCTTCTAAAGTCTCAACATCGTCAAACAACTCGAGCCCAATAGAATATATGACCAGCTGTTCAATTTTGATGTTTTCGTCTTCTTCGAAAAGGCTGCAGAGCAATAGCAATGGTTGAGCATTTGGACGGCGACTTTCTAAGAAGTTGTAACTCAACATTATACTTGACTTCACCCTTTCTTCCATTCCAGAAGACTTCTTCAACTGCAGCAACGTATCTTCCCACTCATACTTGTCCCTTTTGGAAAGTGCCTTTCCAAGAGTTACAACTGCAATAGGAAGACCTCCACACGCCTTTGCAACCTCTTTTGCAATGTCACGTAGATCTACATTCTCTATGCAATCCCCGACTGCCTCTCGGAAAAGATCCAAGGCTTCCTGATCGGATAGAACCTGAACCACAACGTGCCTTTGAGCTGCCATTTCAGTACAGGCACGTTCCACTCTTGTTGTAAACACAACTTTGCAACCATTTCCAGCAGGAATTCCAACTTCACCCAGATTGATTCCTTCCCAAATATCATCCAACACTATAAGGGCCCTCCCGCCCTTTTTGAGTCTTTCACAAAGCCGCTTCGCTCGTGCATCAATTGACCCATCATTAAACTTCAAACCGAGCATATCTGCAATTTCACCTTGTATCTTAATCACATCAGGTTTTTGAGACACCACGGCCATTGCAATTTCATTGAATAATCTTTCTGCTTTCACTTTCTCAAGAACTTGATTCACGAGCGTGGTCTTGCCAACACCACCCATCCCAGATATCCCAATCAAATTGATCGTTTCATCCTTGAGCGCGTCCATGACTTCATTCATAGTTGCTATTCTGGTTGCAAAGCCCTTGAAAGCATCATCCTTGGGTGATATAGATGCCACCCATGAAGACACAATTCCTTGCGGAACTGCCGAGTGTGAAAACTTGGTATCCTTATTAGCCTCGACTTTAAGTTTACCGATATCTACAGTAAGCTTTGTGGCTTTCCTGCTCAGCATATAACGATGCTTCAGGTTGGGGCACCATCCATTCAGACACCCTTTTTTGACACTGGAAGTACCTTCATGAACTTCCATAGCCTTACTCGTGATGTCATCAACTTTGGTGAGCCATAACTTCACAGTAGGGTCAACAATTTCCAAATTCCTCTCAGCTTCAGCAGTGCTTAGCTGCACTCCATCTCTCCTTGCTTCGAGTAGGGCAAGCTGCTCACCAAGAGTTTGAATATTCTGCTTGTAGTAGAATATATAGCTAAATTGACGCACAACTGTATTCACTATTGGATCCACCGTCTTCTCCACTATCTTCCCCACAACGGCCAATGCAATGTCTGACCCCATTTTCACAGCTACTCAAATTCTCCTGCTCACAAGTTCAAGATCATCATAAACTACACCCAAGATATCAAAGAATTGAAGCAAATACAATTTCCAAATGAAAAATAAGTCTTTATAGTATAATGTCTGAGTGCACGTTGAGTTGTCTAAATCAGAAGTAGCAATTATATTGTGGAGGAATCATATGGTAAACTTAGAAAATTTCTTCAAAAAGAAGTTATTTAAAACGAATCAAGCAAACTAATCTAGTTTAGGACTCTAAAGGTATGTTGTGTTCACAGGAAACTCAAGAAATGGAGATGGGAAACTTGAATATTGTTGTGCTTCATTGCATGCATAAAGCCTTAAAGTGATTGTTGCCCTCAATATTGTGCTGCAAAATTATAGTCCTTAAGATGATTATTGCTCTCAATATTATGGTGCAGGGATTTGGCAGTTCACCTCTAAGATTCAATCATAGCACTCTAAGGATTTGCATAAAGTTCAAGAATCTTCCAAGGATTTGCATAAAGATCTTCTACAAAATCTCCAGATTTGGGCCTTCTTCTGGTGATGTGACTACAAAGAAGGGCATGGATTTGATGATAGATTTGGGTCAGAATCCAACTTTCGAGGAAGTGGTGGGGTTTTGGTCTTCATCAAATACCCGTCGGCTAATGGCTAACGGCGGTGGAAGGAGGAACATAAGATGAAGATAGTGTACTCTAGTTTGCCATTTATGTTTCATGATTTTTATGTCTCAAGTGAGACTGAAGTAAGCTGAAATTAACTGAGATTGGTTTTTCGAAAGTAGAAAATCAAACCTGATTATCTGAATACAGTACTTCACTTGAGACCCTGATGATGAGCAAAAGATGTCAAGTTTAAACGAAGAAGATCTAGCAGAAAAATATAAACCTTTGATTGTTTGAATGATTTTTTTATGATGTAATAAGCTAGCAATTAATTGATTGTTGTCGGCAGTTCACTTAGTGCTGTTCCACTAAGAAACAGACAAAATCTTTTAAAAACTATTAAACATCATAAAATAATAGTAAGGTCTTTGTCAATCAAGAAAATATGCAAATATCAAAAGCTTCAAGATATCTTCTAACAATCAACCTGCAAATGTTATTCTTAAAGTTATACTCCCTCCGACTCATAACAAATGTTACTTCTTTTCTTTTGGGTGTCTCATAACACAAATGTTACTATCCCAAAATGAAAACTTCATAATACTTCTTTATTCAATAAGACCCACTTACCACTCACAACAACAATCCGCTTACTATTCCATACCCCACTTTCTCTCTCGCTACTTAACATTTCGTACTCACAACATCTACCGATAAACATTTACAAAGTCCATATACATAAAATAAAAATATAACACACAACTTGTATGTCTTGTACAGAAGAAAAAAAAAGCATTTAATTTCAGAACTTTGATCTGCAGCCCATGTCGACATAGAAATTGATCACCAAGAAACAATTCCATCTTTCCTTATCAAATGCAATCATTTCTAAACCAGAAAATTCACAAAAATAAGCTCATTTAATGCTACTCCACTAATAAATTAACAGGCAGCTCAGCATTTTAATTTGTTAATTAATTAAAAATTAGACATCCTATCATAAATAGACAGCTCAACTTCTAAATTATTTAAAAACTATTAAAATTAGTTGTGCTTAAATCATGCTTAGTTGACCACGTTAGACTATTCATTTCTAGCAAAACTTATTCCCTTGCCTCCTATTTGAAACTGGGTTTGTTTTATTTACTTACTTTTCAAAATTTAGATGGTAGCAAAATATATGAATAAATAAGATTGGTTTTCATGCTATTGCAGGTGCAACTTAAGTGTGGAAAATTATATGGTGAAACTGCCACATTATGCCATCTTGATAGTTTGGATCATTATCTAATTCACCGATTCAATTTTAACATAAGTATCTAGTGTCAAAACAATTTCCTAAATCCGGCAGATGCCTAGATTGAACTCAAATGAGGCTCGTTTTATGTTTAAACATGTCAAAATATAAAAGTGAAATATGACACCACGTCAATTTATGTAATGAATTAAAAATAAATATTACTCTCTATGTTCCAAAATAACTATACATTTTTACCAAAAAAAAAAAGTCCCAAAGTGGCCTTTTTTTTTTTTAAGGATGAAGGAAAACACATAAGTTATCTACGAGTTCTCGGAATACCTTATGGATTAAATCCGAAGCTCGTTATGCAGAAGTTTTTTGTTTGTGCTACGAACCATGAGCGTCTTGGTTCTGCAATCACCACCTCTTCTCGTCCGATTCAATATCACAAGATTGATATTGAATGTTGTTCCACTCTCAAATCCCAGACACTTGATGGTTGCCATATAATATTTCTCGGTCTGTAGGAGTATATGAAATATTACGTGTGTGAGTAAGTTGGTTCCCGTAAAGATCCAATTTGTAGAATACTGGTTGGACTAAGTCATAGAGTCTCATTCACATAAGAGTCTCTATTTGACTTATTCTCCAAATCCCCCTTATCTCGTGTCAACGCACGCTAGTTAGGGATAATAAATCACGTGTCTAACATCTCCCACTCGGTCAAATGGGATATGCCATATACATTCTCAAGCCTCGTTGAATACTCATCTCTGCATACAGGAAGTGAGGCTTGTGACCAGACGAGAAAACTATAAAAGGTTAGGAGTGTTATATCAAATACCATCTACCAACATAGCACATCCTCGTTAGTTAAAAAAACTCGTCTATACCCCAGACATTTTGATTACATCAATTCAAACACCTTTAACCCCTTATAAATGGTGTTTAAACCTCAATAAGTTTATGTGCTCAATATCATCCTTTTGAATCATGTGTTCAATATGATCGTCCTGGACATCGAGTCACCGAACAAAAGACGTATGTCATAATTGTCTTCCTTAGATCCTCACGCCAATCATCCTTAGATTAACAAATTTTTCCCAACAATGCTCCGCTAGGGCCGACTTTAAGTGCAAAGCTCCTTTGGACGGCATGCCAAAGTAGCATCATTAATCTTTCGACTCTCGACATAGTTCTAAGTCACATAGGGTATAAATGTGATCATATTCGATCACTGTAACTTACACGGTGATGAAGCAGGGATATTCAATCACTTTTTGAGGTCGAATTATAGTCACATACAGTATAAAATGTATGCTACGATAGGACTCCCACTCGAAATGGGCATGTCATACTCCATCGTACGAGTCTTAGTCTAGGTGCCCCCATGGCATCTAACCTAAGTCCTCGAAAGCAGTCACTCTCATAGTGTCTCTTTAAGGTCTCATATTCAGACTTTCACAAGGACATTCGAAGTCATAACTGCACACTTCAAATTTGACCTATATATAAAATAGGTCTCATCTTAACCGTATGTTAAGGCGATATATTATAATGTCATTTGCCCACCCCCCTTAATAACAGGTGTCAAATACATTATTATCTCATCTTGCTCGTTCGTATAACGACAAGGCGAATTCCCGTGTAAGAGGGCCAATTCAAGTCATTTTAGACATCTTTTTAATTAAAATGTATGCCACATAATTTTCAGTCAAAATCATTCCATAAACTCAACAAGAATGAAATGAAAATCTATGTATTAAATTCAAAACAAATAGTGAAAATAATGTCTACAAGGTGTTCATAAATAACAATCAAATCCTACGAAGCCCTAAACACGTCATGTGTTTCTGCCTAAACACGTCATGTGTTTCTGGAAAGTCTCTCTGGTCAGAGGCTTAGTCATAGGGTCTACTAGCATGCTCTCGGTAGGAATATATTTTAGAACCACCTTTCCTTCTGTAATCATGTCTCTAGTGAAATGGTACTTAATATCAATGTATTTGGTCCTACTATGGTACTTAGTGGTCCTTAGCAAACCCTAAAGCAAATTGTTATCACAATGAATAACTACAGACCATTCACATTTGGTGTGACATCAAGATGTCAGAAGAACCTTCTCTACCAAACAGCCTTCCCCGAATGTACTGCTGAAAGCAAGCAATGTAATCTGACTCCATCGTGGAAAGGGATATGCTTTCCTGTTTCTTGCTACTCCAAGAAATAGCTCCACCACTAAGCAGGAATGCATAACCTGAAGCAGATTTACGCTCATCTACGTCTCCAGCCCAATCCGCATCAGTATATCCTTTTAGGTTTAAGTCCCCGCCTCGATAACAAAGAACCATGTTTGCTGATCCGCTCAAATAGCGAAGGACCCTCTTGACCGCCTGCCAATGTGCGGGGCCAGGGTTGCTTTGGAATCTACTTAACATTCCAACTATATGATAAAGGTCAGGGCGAGTGCACACCATTGCATACATCAAGCACCCAACCGCAGCCGTATAAGGGGTATTAGCCATTCTTCTCTGCTCTTCTTCATTTTTGGGTGGCATCGGTTGCATTTCAAGGACACATCCTTTTTCCATCGAGCGACAACGGGTTTGAGTTGGTCATACCAAAACGTTCTAGAACCCTCTTAATGTATGTCTCTTGAGACAAACCAAGAAGATTCTTTGAACGGTCCCTAATGACCTTAACTCCAAGCACATAATTTGCTTCACCCAAATCTTTCATCTCGAATGATGAAGACAACCACTCTTTAGTGGCGTTTATCATCTCCATGTCATTCCCAGCAAGTAGTAAATCATCAACGTACAATGACAAGATTAAGATATTTCCCTTTGATCGTTTAACGTACACACAATGGTCTTCCTCAATCATCACAAAGTCAATTGAGGTTATTGCTTGATGAAAGCGAATATACCATTGTCTACGATTGCTTGAGTCCATATATGAAACGTTTGCGGCGGCACACTTTGCGCTCATGTTCCTTGACTTCAAAACCCTCTGGTTGAGTCATATAGATCTCTTCATCTAGTTCCCCATTGAGAAATGCAATTTTAATATCCATTTGGAAAAGTTCCAAATCCATATATGCTACTATGGCGAGAATAAGGTGAACGGAGGCAAGTCTCACCACTGGGGAGAATGTTTCTTCATAGTCTTGACCTGTAGACACCCCATTCTGAACCTATCGTAGCAGCAGAGTTATACCACTCTAAGTCTCGCCTTCGATTTTAGAGTAGAAATCCACCATTTCGTCATGTTTCATTAAGTTTTGACTAACGGGTGTTAGTTTGAACTAAACTGCATACGAGATAACAAGGGAAGGACAAATATGTCCTTTGTGAAGCCTTGTCCCACGCGGGACATGGCGTGTCTCGCGCGATACTACCCCTTTGCAGCAGGAGGGGCAGATTGACTTCCTCGTCGCTTCGACCTCTTATCTTGACCAATACTTATCCAATCCAGGTCTATACTGATTGTAGAGATCTGGAACCTTCTTTGGGAGATATCCTAAATCTCTTGAGTCTCCTAAACTTGGTGACCAAGTAAATCAATCCCTACAAATACTGGATGATTTTCATTATTTCTAAGGAAGAGGTTGAGGTCCCAATCCGAGACACAACTCACACACAATTTGCTGGATTCTCTCCTTGAAAGACTCCTGCAAATCACTCTAAAACAACACACAAACTCGTCCATCAACCTTGTTGACCGACGAATATCAAGATTCAAGCCTAGAATCAAGGCGAAACTCTGTCCAAATCACTTCTCGACCTAAAGGTAATCTTCCTTTCTTCTTTATCTATTCTAATTGATCTTTAGAGTGGTATAAGCATTTCAAATCTGGGATCGGCCTAAAGCCTCTTCAAATCATGGTCTTCAAATCATGGAGATGGTCTCGAAGCAATCGATCCCATATTTCATTTAATCTAATTAAATTGATGTTTTTCTTCATTTTTTTCTTAAAAAGAACTAATTATTTAAAACCCCCCCTTAAGCAAGACCGATCTTCGAATTGGGTGGATACGGTGCTCCCTGACCTTCCAAATCCATCACTTAAGCCCCGAACCCAAATCTTTTAAATTGGTTTTTCTATATTTCCTCATAATAATATAGGTGGCGACTCTAACAAATCAATAAATAAAAAGAGGAGAAATTCTGCATCGCTACAGTTTGGCGACTCCTCTGGGGATTGAAATTAAAATTAAAGTGGCTTAGACTTGCGTCAATTAAGGGAGATTTTCAAAAAAAAAAAATCGATTTACTGTTCAATTTCAAGCTAGTCCCGCACGAGACAACCCTTTGTCTCGCACGAGACAAAGCCTCTGTAACATGTTCTGTTTTCTGGTTTTTCTTGCTCGTTTAGAGATCCAAGATAAAATTCGAACATGCAAGGGGGGATCCCAGATTACAGTATTTGCAGAGTTCTTTCATCTCAAGGACTTCCTTAAGATGTAGGACTCAAAATTGCAGTTTATTTTATTTAAGTAATGATTCTTATTTAAATTGCGTGAGATTGGTTTTTGATTAAAGACCGGTCCATGGAGGATTTGAAAGTTGTAAATTTAATTTAATTTATTTATTCTCTCTCTCTCTCCTTTATGTGGAACTAAGACGGCCTGAGTCTTCCTAAATTGGGAGATATGTAGGCAACCACTGATGCGCTATCGTTGTTTTTTCCTTTTGTTTTCAAAAAAAAAAACCTCTCTATTTTACTTTATCACCTAGAATTGACTCTCACACACGTGCACTCATGATTATAACTGTCATTGCACTACATGCCATGATAAACTCGGGACCCACACTAAGGACGAATGACGGTAATCACCTAATCGTCGGTTTCTCCGAAGTTGGATCATCCCACCTCGTGTCTTCAATCCATCTAGATTGTCATATCGCGAGGAGCCTAGCCATAAACCCTGCATAGCCTCATGCATCATGTAGATTGTATTTTTTTAGGAGCACTCCGTGACCGGTCGGTTTTTGACTCGGTAATCTTTCTATGTCTTTGACCAAAATAAAGTTAATGTAAAATTGACCATATAAAGAAGGATTCGGAAAGGTCTCTTCGGAAAAAAAAAGTACCTTCGGAATGACCCTTTCGAAATTGTCCCTTCAAAGAGCATGGTCCGTTTAAAAAGGAAAATCATTCAAATCAATTTTACATGGTTTTATTTTACAAAGAACAGATTGATTACTGAGTCGTTAGGTTTGGATAAAGACCTTAGAAATCCCTCAAAACGGATTATCCGTTCCGACCAAAATTTAGGACAAATAAAAATCGCCTTCCAGTGTGGTTGTCTCGCGCAAGACAACCTGTTCCGCGCGAGACAAAGCTTCTATTTACTGTGCTGAGCCTTAAACCTTTAAGCCTTCTTCAGATCCGTTGGGGTTAGATTTGATCTTGACACAAGTTCTGTACTTCTATGTTAGTTTTCCGAAGCTACATCAGCCTCA
Organism: Adenophora triphylla var. japonica; assembly: GCA_022495995.1. NCBI lineage: Eukaryota > Viridiplantae > Streptophyta > Magnoliopsida > Asterales > Campanulaceae > Adenophora > Adenophora triphylla. Next base: position 12,000 of record JAFEMH010001056.1, read on the forward strand.
AGACCCTCCCAACACAATGTTTGGCATCGACGACATTCCGAGTGACGAAACCATGTCTGAAAACAATCACAAACTGCTAGAAGAAGTCAATGGCCGCTTAGAGGAGCAAGCAGCCCAAATCCATACCCTCGTTGAGGAAATCCAAGAGCTTAGGGCGGCACTAGCTCAAAAGAAAACAACAACAACAACAACAAAGCCTTAGTCCCAAAATAATTTGGGGTCGGCTAACATGAATTCTCATATGTCATCGTTAGAAAAGGTTGTTGGAAAAAAAAAAACTAGCTCAAAAGAAAAGAAAAAGAAAAATGATTCTTCCTTCGAAGAAGAAGAATCATATACCAGGAAGACTAAGAGTCGTCGCAAGAGCAAAAGCAAGAAAAAGAAGTATGAGTCTAGCTCATCATCTTCCTCCTCTGATAATAAGAGTTATACTTCCAAGAAGGAAAGCAAGGGAGAAAGCAAACGAACCCCTTACTATGGCAATGCTAGAAAAGAAACTTGCATCCCTCGATGTGAGCAAGGGAGCCTCGCTCTCTATTGACTATGACACTCTACGTCAATCCATGTCAAAGCTTCCTCGAAAATACAAAACACCCGACATTGCAAAGTTCAATGGCACTACTTGTCCAAAAACCCATTTGAAAACCTACTCTTGGGCCATGCTACCTATGGGTGTTGATGACAACTTACTAGCTCAATGATTCCCACAAACTCTTGGTGCCGCTAGAGATTGGTACATGACCCTTCCACTCTCCACAAGTCTTGATTGGCCACTTGCAAGTCGTAGTCGTGCCTTCCAAAAGCAATTTGAGGACAGGTCTACTTACCGCACTACTAGAAGGGACCTCGAGCAAACCAAGCAACTCTCGAACGAATCATTTACAGACTTCGTCAAAAGATGGAGGACCAAATTGACCGAAATTGTTGATAGGCCAAGCCTAGACGAGCAAATTCACATTCTCATTCAATGTCTCCGAGAAGAGTATCAAGAAAAACTCGCGGGTAACTATTTCCCTAGCTTCGCCGAACTCCACAAACCGGATACGGTAGATTTACCTCATCAAACAGAAGAAAGAAGTCAAGAAAGAAAGTGGGTTCCGTTACAACAAGAGCTCCTCTTCCTCTTCTAACTCCAAGGATGCTTCTGTCAATGCTATAGTCTTCAACCATCCTGAAAATGGTAAATACTCGGCAGTACCTCCACCATAAAAGAAGAAGAAGGATAAACATTACGACAAACTCGAAGGGATCACTCAAGAAGAACTTCTCGATGTGCTTGTCAAGAATGGAAAGGTCAAACCAAGAGAGGGTGGCCCACCAAAGAAAGAACTTCCCGCTAATCATGCTCATCATCTCTTCTGCAAGTATCACAACGCTACTTGTCACGTCACCAACTCATGCTTCCACTTGAAGGATGTGATCCAAGATCTGTTTGATGCTAGAGAAATAGGGCTTCCCAATGTTGTCACCAATCCTCTACCAAACAATGATGTCAATCTAATAGAGATAGGAAGTAGCTTTTAGGATTCTACTCGTCTAGCCACAATTGTAGACGAGAGCCCTCTAGAATTTAATAAATTTTCTTTCTCGCTACGATGTCTCAAATGAAATCTTAGAACAAAAAGGAAAAGGACCTACAACAGTTAATCTCCTCACACGATCTGGTCGGGTGATTATCAACAAAGACCCAAGGGAAGAAAATCCTCTTAAACAAACAAAGGCTTCATCGTCAAATGAACCCCACGATCCCCTCTTAGCCCAGCTAAAGAAGACACAAGCAAACATCTCAGTTTGGGACCTTATAGGAGCATCCTATAAGCATCGCGAGATGTTGAAAAAAGCTTTGGCTCAAATGTCCATTTCCTCAGAAGCAACACCCGAAGATCTTACTCAAATGATTGACCACGCGCACTGGGCAATGTCATCACTTTCACTGATTTGGACCTCCCATCATATGGGAACAATCATCATGAGGCCCTGTACATAACTGCCAAGGTTAATGGATACCAAATGACACGCATTCTAGTCGACAATGGGTCCGCAATTAACGTCCTTCCGAAAAAAGCCTTATCATCATTGGGTCTCACCCACAAGGACCTCAAACCATCAGGGCACACTGTACGAGGTTAAGGACAGACCGCTAACCGCTTCCGGCTCAATTACAATACCTATAGAAATGGGACAGTCACCACGAATGTTGAATTTCAAGTCATCGACATCCCAAAGATCCTTCAACTTATTACTGTCGCCCTCGTCGTACGACATGTGGGTGTACCTTCATCCCTACACCAATGCATCAAATTCAAATACAACAACACGATAGTCACAATACACGGGGAAATGGTTACCGCCAACCCTATCCTTGAAGTACAGCATAGCACTTGCAACTACTTATTCAGTGGTTTCGAAATTGAGAAGGATAGCACCATAAACGCCAACCAGACTTGCAACGAGAATGACTACTCCAAAGCACTTTGGTTTTCTGGAAACTTTCCTATTTTAAGAATGATGCAAACAAAGGGGTACTTTCCTGGTTTGGGACTTGGCAAGTAATTGAGGGGGTAATAGAGCCACCCGGCCTGTTCCCCACCACACACGAAATATGGCCTAGGATATATCCTTACCATTCATGATGAAATTGAAGAAGAAAAGTATACCCTTACTCAAATCAAGAGGGATGGAATTGCATACAGAGGTCACCATAACCCAAGGACCAAGGGCCACAACCTCGAACCATATCGGAAAACGCTCAATGGCTATTTCGTTCGAGAAAGGGAAGACATCTCATATTTCATCTTTCCAGAGCCATGGACTGACGATGAAGGAAAGCGCCATCCATGCTTCGAAATTTTCAACGACTGTGACTCTTCTTCGGATGAAACAGAACCCGTCCCACTAATCCTTAAAGATTTGTGGGGTACGAAAGCCGAAGTGACCAACGAATGGGACTTTGAGTTGGGCGAGGACATGCTGCGACAATTCGAGAACCTGTGCCGACTAGAAGACAGCCAGATCCACGCAATATCCAAGGGGGACGCTCCAATTATTGATTACACGAAGCTAATCCGGAAGTGTGATAAGCCAATTCTAAACCGGCACACCACCGGGGGACCAGTTGTTGATGAAGATTTCATGATCAAAGAGCTTGGTTGTACTCCCCATCTCCACAAGAAGATAGGCCCTGTAACTTTCACTTTAGAGTCAGGCTCTGCCGCTGATGAACTCACTCAAGAGGAAATTGAGGCGGTGGCAGAGCATGTATTCCCCTACTTCCTTAATGAAAACTTTGATCTTTCTGAGTACCCTGAGATTGCTAACATCGTGAATGATGAATTAACTAATAATAATAAATATAATGAACTAGTTAATAACGAAACATATGATGAGATAGATCAAGAAAACGAACAAATCTTGAAAGAATTAGCAAAGCAAGTAGGTCGTTGTGGAAAGAATGGCCCTGATGACAATGAGGAAATGCAAACGGTTAACCTAGGGACAATAGAAGACCCCAGATAAACCAAAATCGGCAACTTCTTCAAAGGGGAAGACAGAGAAACCCTAATACAGCTCCTCAGAGAATATGTCGACATATTTGCTTGGTCCTACAAAGATATGTCGGGGTTAAATCAATCGATCGTGGAACACAAAATACCGCTGCTACCTAACACCAAACCAGTCAAACAGAAATTGCGCAAGATTAAGCCCGAATGGTCGATGCAGGTAAAGGAAGAGATAATGAAGCTCCTGAATGTAGAATTTATCAAGGTAATCGAATACCTGTAATGGCTAGCCAATACAAATACAGTGTCAAAGCAAATAGGAAGATACGAGTTTGTGTTGACTTCAGAGACCTGAACAAGGCATCCCCTAAAGATGACTTTCAATTTCCATATAGTGTTTTAACCACTGCGTTACCTGTGACGAGCGCAAAGACAAGACTTATCGAGTGGAGCGTAGCCGATTTCACCGCCCGGATCGACGGCTTACAAAGTAAATTGCATTCTCTCGTGTGGGAATCTGTCGTTTCGAAAGCAAGCATACCGAGTACATTGTCAAGAACCGCAGATAGAGTTTCAAAGGTTTCTCCTCGCGCGGTGGAACTGAGGACGGGCGGGAAAGTTAAGTAGTGTTTTACTTCCTCGAATGCTTCTCGACATTCCTCGATCCACTTTTGTGGCGCGTTTTTCTTAAGTAGCTTGAAGATAGGATCGCACATCAGAAGTCGGCTGATTGATGAATCGACTAACGTATTGAGTCCGCCCACGAATCCTTTTACCTCTTCGTGTTCTTCGCGGTGGCATGCCTACGATAGTCTTTATCTTGGCGGGGTCCGCTTATGCCACGTTCGGTGACCATTAGCATTTTGCGGGGTTTAGCCTCATCTTGTGGTGCCTCAGTCTATTGAAGGGAAAATTCTACCGCACGGCAATTAGGCTGGCATTGCTTTACGGCACCGAATGTTGGGCCGTGAAACAGTGTCACGTGCATAAGATGAATGTGGCGGAGATGCGTATGCTGCGATGGATGTGCGGTCATACAAGAAAGGATCGATTGGGAATGAGGTGATCGCAGGTAAAGTAGGAGTTGCGCCTACTCGAGGATAAAATGAGGGAAAATCGTCTAAGGTGGTTTGGACACGCGAGAAGGAGACCGAGCGATGCACCTAAGCAGAGGCCGAACAGTGGAGAAATGATAAAATGGCGAGGGTAGGAAGACCCAAACAAACTTGGATTAGAGTAATTGAAAAGTGATATGAGTTTACTTGGAGCCGATGAAAGTATGGTGTTCAAGAGGCGGAGCGGAGGGCAAAAATCCATGCTGGGGTTGATTTTTTTTTTTTTTTTTATTTATATATATATTTTTTTTTGATTTTTTTTTTTTTGATTTTTTGATTTTTTTGATTTTGATTTGTATGTTTATTTATTTATTTATTTATTTATTTTATTTTTTTATTATTTTTATTTTTATTATTTTTATTTTCACGATGACATATGAGGATTCATGTTAGCCGACCCCAAATTATTTTGGGACTAAGGCTTTGTTGTTGTTGTTGTTGTTGTTGTATGAAGTGTTGACGACCATCTGTAGTGCTGTCAAACGGGCCGGGCCAGCCCGGCCTAAGCCCACCGGGCTTCACTTAATGTCGGGCCGGGCCTAAACATTAGTGGGCCTTGTAAAAGTCAAGCCCGGCCCATGTGGACATCGGGCCTTCGGGCCTATGGGCCAAAGAAATAACTATTTTTTTATTCAAAAAACTCATCTCACGATTAATGAGAAGAAAGAAAAGAAGCAATTCTTCGTGTTATTGGAATGTTTACCTGCATCAAGATCATTGCCATGGCCTCACCGGAAGGTGCAAGGTGATTAAATTGTTTTGGAAATGTAGTTGCTAGAATAACGACAACTTCTGTAATAGCTGGAAGGCTCACACCCTGAATTCCAAAATACTTTGTGAGAAAACTGCCAATTTTGCAAATGGAAAATGATACAGCAAGGGCTGTAGCACTCTGCAACACAGGAAGCTTCGTCTCAGAGTCTGATTTGATGTCCATTCCACCATCTGTAGTCCATTGAGGTGTCAATGGAACAATCTACGATAACCAAATCAAACATAAATTTATGCACTCATGCCATATAAGAACGGATCTTGAGCAATCTGGAACATTGAGTGTTTACCAGGATACATGACAGACTTATAAATTAAATGAAAGAAAATTGTATGCACCACTGGCTGATGTTGAAGCCTCGGGAGGAATTTTAGATGCTAATGCAAACACTGTGGTAAAATATATAGCACATATAACATTTCTGCTGCTAATCCAGCAGCTAACACTGAAGGAGATACACCAAGAGCTTCAGCAATTGCAACATAGTTGACAGCTGCATAAAATCGAAACAAATAATTCATCTGTCAAACGACTCAAACATACATAAGTTGGAAGGGAAACATTAGTGCAGAATAAATACTCAATGCAGGCAATGAGAATATCGATTTTCATTGCATACATAAGTTGGAAGGGAAACAAATAATTCATCTGTCAAACATACAAATAATTCATCTGTCAAACATACAAATAATTCATCTGTCAAACATATATGTCATCTGTTTCATCGGGCCGGGCCGGGCCGGGCTTTTCATGTCCGGGCCGTATGAGCCCACGGGCCTACCGGACCGGGCCAAAGAGGCCCGGTTTTTTTTGGCCTTCTAATTTGAGGCCCAGACCCTTAAAAACCCGGGGGGCTGGGCCAGGCCCACTGGCCGGGCTCGATTTTGACAGCTCTAACCATCTCGTCCTTCCGGAGTGAATAATCAAGTCGTCCACGTATACCTCTATTTCCTTGTGGATCATATCATGGAATAGTGCCGTGATCGCCCTCTCGATATGTAGCCCCCGCATTCTTTAGACCAAACGACATGATCGTATAACAAAAATGTTCCCAAGGTGTGGTGAATGTTGTTTTGTGTTGGTCTTCTTCTGTCATGAGAATTTAGTTGTATCCTGCGAAACCATCCACGAACGAGCGAACTTCATAAGTTGCGGTAGCATCGACCAACATATTTTGGGGCAAAATGAATGCCAAAATGGACATTCATTCCGGAACGGAGGGAGTAGTAATGATTTCAAACTTCTGTGTAGTTGAACTGCACATGCCTTAAATCTCTCTTTTGGCAGCTTATTTAAGATCAATCCATTGTTGCTTCAGCTATTAATGTACCAATATTTCTGCTGATATATAGGACTACACACATGCGAAGACACTTGCCGAAATGGAAATATTGAGCATTATGAACGATGACACTGTTGGATTGGAGGTTGTAACTTTGGGTTGTGGACTTGTGGGAGGAAATACTCATCTTTCTTACATTCCTCAAACAGTCGGGATGTTTATCGCACAAGTAACTAATGATGAAATTGCGTATAATTCATTGAAGTTTTTGGAAGAATTAAATGGGAAACTTCCGATTGTACACGTTGAAGATGTTTGTCGAGCTCATATATTTTGTATGGAGACACCTTCAATCAAGGCCAGATTCTTATGTGCTAGCTCATATATTACATCTGCAGATATCGCTAGCTACTATCAAAAATTATCCTGAAATAAGCGTGAAGCAAGAGTATTTGGAAGGGCGAAATAGGGAAATCGAGTGGGGTTCTACTAAGCTTCAGGAGAAAGGTTTTGTTTACAAGTATGATACCAAGATGATCTTAGATGATTGTGTGACTGTTGCTAAAAATTTCGGTGGCCTGTAGCTGCAGTTGTTTGTTTCCAGGTAGTTTCATTGTTGATTTTACTGGAGATTAAACTCCTCGAGTCGTTGTTTAAGTACTGATTGTGCTCATTTTCTGCAGATGAGTACACTCAAAAGTCGAGTTGAAACTTTGAACTCGACTTTTCATTTTCAGGTAGCTTCTTTGCATTGAACCAAAGATTTAAGGGTCAGTTTGTTTGTGATTCTCAAGCTTGCGAATGCTTAATTATACTCAAGAGTCATTTATCTGATATTTTAAGTATTTGTTTCATTGTATATCTGTTACTGTAACGACCGGAGCCCGAAGTCCGACCGCTACGTAGGCACCACACACTGACTCACTAAGCACCGCCTCAATTGGGTCAAACACAAAGACATCACAGGCCTCCAAAAGTTCAATGGATGATTTGATGGTTAGTAGTAGTGCATGAGCATTCTATATATCACACTAAGGCTCCGTTTGTTTCCCGTAAAATGTTTTACGGAAAATGATTTCCGTAAAATGTTTTACGGAAAATGAAAACAATTTCCAGAAAATGACAAAAACTTGTTCGGTAAATCTGAAAATGTTTTCCGAAAAATATTTTCCCATTCTTTGGTAAATAACTCAACATTGATGAATGTAGAACCTTGAATTGGTTATTTTTTGATCCAAAAATTTTAAACAAATCAATATAACTGCAACTAATATTAGTTCATCATAAACGATACAAAACAAACCAATTATATATGTCCTCCAGCAATCAATCACGAGCAGCAACTGGAACTCTTTGAGGTAATTTATCAAACACTTGGCGGGCATCATTCAAACGAACTGATTAACAAGAAATTCGATGCAGAAAATGGAGTACCTTGAAGGATCCGGTGACGACGAGAAGAGACGACGAGGAGAGAAATGGGAGAGACAGCAATTCGGCCGCAATTCGCTCCCAATTCAACCGCAATTCGGGTAAAGACTCGGAGCAGCCGCAGCGCCCATGGCTCTTCGACGGCGGCGGCGGTTCCATTGTTAGGGCAAGAAAAGCAGAGGGGAATTTAGAAGAGAAATGGAGAGGAAGAAGAAGAGAAACGGGAAGAATATGGCGCTCGCAAGCCACGGGAAATGTTTTACTGTGGTCGGTAAGTTGTTTTCCTCCGAAAAAAAAAAAAAAAAAAAAAGTTATTTTCCTTTGACCCGAAAATATTTTTCGTTGACTTCTTTTATTTTATTTGCGGTTAACAAACCCCGTAAAATAATGAGTTATTTTACGGAAATCATTTTTAAGTAAAACACTAGTCACCAACCCGTCTGCATCTCGACGGGGATATGAAATTGCTTGAACCAAGTTAAATGGCATACAAAATATGTTTTGGTTATTTAATATGTTTTGGTTATTTGCTAATTATTGATGAGAGTAGAATAAAGCCCTGTTTGGGATTGCGGTGAAAGTGGGTAAACGAACGTTCAACCCGAAAGTCGACGCGAAAGAATGTTTGGGGAAAGGAATTGCGATCACGTCCGAAGTCCGTATAACGTGAAATACTGCGTTTCCATGAAGGCGCCCCGTCGATACACGCTTATAAAAAGGAGATTTTTAAGACGAAACAGTTTATAAAAGGAGCTTTTGAAACGGAACATTTTCTTTTAAAATGTGTATGGTGTATCAAATCAAAACGCTAATTTAAGCGTAACAAAATATTACAATGACATATTTACCCTTCTAAAAATACTCTTTTCGTTCTGAACACTTTTTTTTTTCTCTTTCATAAATACTCCCTCCGTCCCACCTCACTTGATACTAATTTTCATTTCGGGTCGTCCCACCTCACTTGATACTGTCCAAAATGGTAAGTTTTTACTCTCACAACACCAATCAAACCACTATTATTCCCACTCACTCTCTCTCCTACTTTACCTTTTATACTCACAATATTTTTTCTCTTTCTTGCTTTTTCTTAGTTATCGTGCCCACCTCCTTAGTATCTAGTGAGATGGGACGAAGGGAGTAAGTATTAATAATAAGATACATTTTTTAATAAAAAAATATAATATATTAAAAAATTACTATTAACATGTCCAGAATGAAAATTTATTTTGGTGAATAATAACGATTTTCTTGGGATGTGAGTGGTCTATGTGAATATTGTGCTAAAGTCAGGTAGCCCATATGATAATTTAGACTATTCCTGATTTTTGTGGTAAAAGTGGAATTAGATGACACAATATTTGTGAACCTCATCAAATTGAATCCCCAAAAAATGGAAGGCTGGCATCGTAGGGACTGCCATTGTTCCGCATTCCATGTCTTCACTTTTCCCAAAATCCTTCCCTCTCCAACCACCTTCTCGCTCCCGTAAACAACCACCTTCAACTCTAATCAATGGCGGCGGCGGCAGTAGCAGTACCAGTACCAGCAGCTTAAAACCCATTGTAGTGTATGGCAACCCACCCACTTTCGTCTCCGCTCCCGGCCGTCGCATCGTCGCCGGTTCGTTTTCTTTTTCATTTGTGTTCTAGTTGATCTTTTTGGGTTTTTTGCTAACAGCTCATGAATTATATTAGCCTCATGAATTATATTAGCCTCCCTGTTATTGAACGAATGTTTTCAGTGATAGCCATAATGAAATTGAGTTCTAAGAAAATCAATTTACTTGGATTAGAATCTCACAGCTGCTAGCACAATCCAATTTCAACTCATTTCAATTGAAGGAAAAAAATAACTTTTTTTTTTCTTTCTTAATCTTTTGAATTTTTGATAAAATAAGAAGTTAGGAGGGGAGCCTTGGATTTGATGCCCTGTGACTCGGAGGTCATAGTTTGAGCCATGGAAGGCGGTCTACATGAAGCACTTGGAGGCCCTACTTTTATCTGGATCCACACATACATAGTGGGAGTTCTTGTAGTTGCAGAAGAAGTTAACAGATTGAACAATAGTAAGCTATTGGAACCAATGGCAACTGCTTTAGAAGAAAATAGGGAACGATGCAATGAAGAAAGAAGAGAAAGTAACAAAGTGAGAAAGCTACCTTGAGCAGATTGAAATAGTAGTAAGCTACTGGAACCAATCAGTGGCAAAGCCAGGATTTTTCGGAAAGGGGGTCAAGGTTGTTTTTGGGATAGCTATTATAGTTGGGATATTCAAATTTAGTATCCAATGGGGTCAATATGGCTATTTGCATATTTGTCAAGGATCTTAATAATTTATTCTTTTAGCCTTTTTTCATTTAAAATGAATCTATTTGCGTATTAACTTAGAGGATAAGCTCATAGATTGCTGGTGTGTGAGAAATGAGTTGATAGATGTTGAAATTGTGGGTTTAAATAAAACTGATTATGAAACTGAAGTCGGAACTGCAGAAGGTTAAGATTCATGGTAGTGAAAAGGATGTACTGTATTTTTTTAATCTGCTTAATATCGTATTACATGCACAATTATATTATATGAATGCTTAAATTTAAAGGGTTACAGTTGCAAGTTATTTTGAGTCACTCTTTTCCTGCTTATTAATTAATGATTAGTGTAATTTAATTGAATTTTTTTCAAAAAAAAATGTTGGGATAATGGAAATATCCAATTAAGGAATACTACATCATGATTTGGCAGCACTTATGAAAGTTCACATGTACCCCTTGAGTAGTTAGATAATAGACTTTTTGGTTTGTATAAGGAATACTACACATTTATTACTCGCTTGTGTTCCTGCAAGCAGTTTGACGCTATAACTGTTGAAGAGTAATGCTTTGATCACAGACTTTTTGGTTTGTATAGCTTTATTCTTATCAATATCCCTAGGATAGATATGTACCATGTGTCTTAAATATTGCATATTTATATTGAACATATACCTGTTCTTGCATCATTTTCTTTATGTTGGTTTATTTTATTTTTTGTTTAACAAAGATTCTTGCTCTGACATTTATATCTGTCACCTTTGCAGGATAAAAGCAAATGGATTAGGGAACTGGTAAGTGTTTTTCATTAGTATTGTATCAAATATCTTTATGGAGTGCTTTATGTTCTGTTTGGGGGGGGGGAGTAATTTTTAATTCAAGCTTGAAGTACAATATGCCATTTAACCAGTAGTTATATACAGCTGGGCGAGTCTCTGTTCTAGATGGTGTGCGTTAATTTTATACCAAGGTGTTAGTTGTGGCTTCTTGATGCAGCATACTTGTCTGGGCTATTTGTATGTTAATTGTTTGGTTGAATGGGTACCCGACGGGGATATGGAATTGCTTGAACCAAGTTAAATGGCATACAAAATATGTTTTGGTTAGTTGTTAATTATTGATGAGAGTAGAATAAGTAAATATTGTAAAGATAATTAGATTTATTACTGATTAACACAAATAAGTTTGTGGACAGACGATGTAACGTGGAAAGCCCTTGAGATAACTATCTCGTCGGCATAAAACCACGGGAGGTTAGGCCCCCAAAAATTACTACTATAATTTCGGTGTTACAACTTTGAAAGAATGAGAGAGATGAGTACAAAAGAGTGTACTTAAACGTGTGTGTCTAAGTGTCAAATATTCTCTCGCATCCCAATAAAATTTAAAAATAGCGAAAAATAAAAAGAAAAACTAAGACAAAATACAATAAAAGTGTTTTTGAAAATACTACGAATACCTGAAGATCACAGCCTGTCAAATATTTCCTTATACACCACATTCAGCGTCTTGTCGTCCGATGCATCGTCTGAATCACCTATAATAACTTTAAGACCATTTTTGCTAGTAACTCTAGATAATGCAACATACAACTGGCCATGACTCAAAACCGGTGTTGGAAGATATAAAACCAACATGAGAGAGTGATTGCCCTCGGCTCTTATTTATTGTCATAGCAAAAGACACGGAAAGTGGAAATTGTCTTCGCTTGAATCCCGGAAATTTGGACAAATCCGAAGGAGACATTACCATTCTAGGTATTGTCACTTCCATTCCCGCATTCTTCCCCGAAAGCATCTTCCCTACAACAACGTGCTTACCTATACATGTTGAAGAAATTAGTTTTACATTTTACACAATTTAGAATTTATATTTAGTAATGATTACCTAATCGCGTAACAATTAATCTGGTGCCATTGCATAATTCTAAGGCCTGGTTGAGATTTCTCAAGAGCATAACTATACATCCAACCTTCAGCTTAAGAATATGGTTCGGCAATCCTGAACATTTGATCATATTTAAAAATTCTGGTGAGAAGACATCTTCATTCCCCGTGTCATCCTCCTCTTCTACACATATCGCATCAGAACTCAAGTATATCTTCTCCTCTCCAGAAATAGTGACATAACATAATCATTAATACTATCAACCGTATCGTTAGTTGGAGCAAGAGACAGCCTCGACTATGGAAAAATCCTTCGACATCCTTGTTTCGTAATAAGTCAGGATATATGCATTCAACGATTTTTGGAATAGGATTTGAAGAATCTCGAACCAATATTTCCTGGGGCAAACTAATATCAACCTCTCCGTCATTATCTTCCCCAGCAACACCGTCTCCAACCGATAATATCCATTGAGCAAAGTCTCTTATCTCCTCGGCCCGATCAGAAGAACCAACCAACATTAAGTTTGATGCAATTTAATTAATTATAACGACTCAAAAACACGTAACCACATTAATAATGAATAAATAATGATTACCTGCAATCTCATGTTTTGAGTCAACCTTAGTACCTCACAATAACTCCAAAGATAAGACGAACAAATTGAGGCATGAACAATATCATGCCTGTTACCATTAGGAACAACTGGTAGAATCTGCCTAAAGTCACCTCCAAGTACAACAACCACACCACCAAACGGCTTTTCAGAGCATCTGCCATTTGTTGAACGTAAGACATCCCGTAAACTACGATCGACGGCCTCAAAACAGTGTCTATGCGCCATTGGAGCTTCATCCCAAATAATTAGCTTTGTTTTTTGTAGAAGTCCTGTCTCATCTGTACCAGGCCTTAATTTACTGCAAGTAGAACTCTCATCGACCTGTATAGGGATGCCAAACCTTGAATGTGCAGTCCTACCCTTAGGAAGTAGCAAAGAAGCAATTCTACTGGAAGCTACTGGAAGAACAATTTCCCCCAGCTTCTTAAGGCGTAACACAAAGTCCTCCATAAGAATGTTTTACCGGTACCTCCATAACCATATAAGAAAAATACACCACCATCTCCCCTATCAACAAATTTGAAATAATTTTATCGTAAACACCCTTTTGCTCATTTGTCGGTTGTGGAAATAACCTGGAATGCTCGGCTTTCATCTCATCAATATCATAAGATGTCTCCTCTAAAATAAGCATATTTTCAACATCTTCAATGTCACCGTATAATGGTTTAGGCATGTCCCCAAATTTATCAAGGCAAATACTATTCTGTTTCAAAGAACTTTTCTATCTCCACCAAAGCAATATTCTTGATTTGTTCCTCACGGCTTATGTCCTAGCTTATACAAAATAATTTAAATATATAAGTAAAATTATGCCAATTATAAGTAAAAATTAATATACTAAAATTACTTTATAAATATAGTTACTAAGGAGTTAATAGATATAGATAAGTGATTTATGATATTATGTTATGATTTTCTTGATGTTCCAGATGTTTACTTTGAAGCTATACATGGATTTATATTTCCTTGAAGCTATAATTTGATTAGTGATTTATGATTTTCTTCAATTAATTTTTGGGACAGAGGGAGTTAAAACTAATCTAAATTATAACTCAAAAAAATATGGTAGGACAGAGAGAGCATTAAAAAGAAATATAATCATACCCAAAAATATTATGGGACAGAGAGTATTAAAACTAATCTAAATTATAGCTTAAAAACAATATGGGACAGATGGAGTATTAAAAAGAAATATAATCATAAGAAAAAGCATTATGACGAGAGAGTATTAAAATTATTCTAAATTATAGGTAAAAAAACATTATAGGACAGACGAATTATTAAAAAGAAATATAACCATAATCGAAAACATTATGGAACAAAGGGAGTATTAAAACTAATCTAAATAATATGCAAAATCAATAAATTAAATATTAATTCAAATACCAGGTTTGTCGTGCATTTTCTGATATTTGTCCTCAATATCATCGGCAAGTAAGTGCCATGTCTTCTCCCACACCTCATTAGGCATCGACATACTGTTAGAGAGAAGTAAAATAACAAAGAGCCTTCGAAGACCATAAGGAAACTGCCAGTGACTCGCCTCAATTATCCCATCAATATATTCCTTGTCATCATCCAATAACCCAAGAGCATAACACGCGGATTTGAAATCTGGATAGACAACCTTGTTCACAGTTCTCAAATCCTCGTAGCAAGTAGGACCAGCGACATGATTCAACATAAGCCTGAGATAATAAAGTTCACCGCAATTCATAGGTACATGGTAAATACGCCCAATTGCAATACACTTGTCTTTTCTACGACGCCATTCACGTTTACTTTTATCCCAGACATGATGTTGAGTAAATTCTGCATATTTATACTTTCGAGCCTCTGGATGCTCTTTATTATAATCAAACCAACTCATGAATTGAGATTCCTTAACCGTAGCTTTATTCATAACATCAGGGAGAAAGTCACCATCCCTAAAAGGAATACAATGATCACCCTCCAAATGAAAAGCCAGACGCTCAACAGGAGGCGTACGATAGTGGAGCTCGAATCCAAAAATGCGCCACATAGCCTCACAGGCAGATACATACCGACAATCTATTTGCCTTTTCACCTCATCCGTTTCAACACCAAGACACACTCTATCGCTTCCCTTATTAATATACTTGAATAAATATTTAATTGCTTTGCTCTGATTACAATACTCAACATTTATGTGTGCCTCATACCTTAGCAAAAGATATATGTTATATGGGACAATCCAACCATCATTTAACACGTTTCCATTCTTCTCAATAGTCGCACCATTATCCCTACGTCGATATACCTGATACCCATTTTCATCCACAAATGTAGACTCATTTAACGGTTTTGGATACTTCTTCGTGCACTTACTCCCAGCCATGCATGTAGACTCATAATTAAAAGGACCGCAAGGACCATGCAACATGTACTCAACCACAGCCTTGTACTCACATCCTTTGCCTGTTGCGTGATCTAAGTTTCCTAGCTACACGAAACTTTCAATGTGAAAACTGTGCATTGATGCTTATGACGAACAAAAAAAAAAGAGAGAAGGGGAAGAAGTCTGAACAAAAACAGATATTAGAGCTTGTATAGGAACATGTGGATACATACCTCCCTCTGTAAATGCCATTGTTTAGGTTACCTTCCCAAAACCAATATTGCTCTCCTTCTGGATCTTCAACTGGTTCTTCAAGCACTGGTGCATTCACTGCTCCACTACAGAAAGTCTTCATGTCTGAGCAGCCAAGGATCGTAACTTCATCCAATAGTGGAAACTCAAAAGAATACTTGCTTGAGCAGAATGATGTAAAGCCATCTAAATAATATAGTTGTAGAACCTTTAGTTGAGGGAAAACAATGCTTTCCTTCGATCTTGGTTCACTGGAACAGCGTTCATCATCTCCTTCTATCATGACCACAATATTACTGCAGCATTCAACTTTTAGAACTTGCAGATTCACAAGCATTTTGGCCATTGATTCTGTAAGTAAATATCTCAACCCGTTGCAGTAATTTGCTTCGAAAGTTCTTAGGTTTCGGAAGCCTTGTATATTATTGGGAGGCATCCTCCATACATGTGTTAACCCAAGCAGACAAAATAATCTTATGCTTGTCAACTTATCAAATATGAAAGGTGCATTTTCCCCCTCAACTTTCAGACCCTCCAAGTCAAATACTGCTTCCATCTCCCAATCAGATATTTCAACATCTTCAAGATTTTGTAATGTTGGTGAATCAACAAAGTTTTTGAGATTACACATGCATACGAATAAGATTCTCAGTTTGTTGGCTGGTCCATCTTGCATTTGGGAATCCACTACCTTTTCGAGGGTGCTTAATTTTTGGATCACCATCCTGTCCAAGTTCGGGAAACTAACCTGTGAAATTGCATAAACGTAGTAATGGTAATCTCAATGATAGTCATATGAACAAGAAAAAAAGTTCATGATATTCTGAGACCTGATTAAAATGGCAAAACAACAAAGGAAATGTTGGAAATATTGGTTTGACCAATATTTGACCGAAATTAAATGTATTTTCATTTTGTGTAAATAAAAAATAAATTACATATTTATAATCTACATTTAGAGTAGATTAACGTGATATATTTATTTTCTCAAAACCAAATTGTGGTGAATGAGAAATTAATGTTCAAAGTATGTAATTTGAAATGGGTTTATGAAGAGTTTGTGAATAGGAATGCCATATCCCACATTGCCTAGAAACCAAAAGGTAGGAGAGTTTTTAACTCATCCACTTGAAGAAAGTAACAATCAAGTGGTATCCTCCTTACCCTGCAACCTCCTGTTAATTCTATTCTGTTAATTTTTTCAGTTATCTTTTTCCGTCTCTTCATCTTCTTCTTGTTTTCTTATTTTCCATTTTCAAGAAATTATTTTATTTTGAAATCATTTCAATTTTCGAAATACTTTCCTTAACACAGGATATAAATCAAGAAGATATTTTTTATTCTAGCGACGAAGTTCCCAAGACGGCCATAGTCGAGGGAATATATTACCCCATAAAAATGACGCTTAAATTAATCACTTATCACAACCTTTTAACACAATTAAAAAAAAAATCATTCATAGACTCAATTCAAGTACAAAGGATATAAGCACAATTAAGAAAAAAAAGGAATTCGTTCATAGACCAAATTCAAGTACAAATGATGTGAGCTGCAAAGAGAAATAAGATCAAATCTATGATAATTTAAGTGTAGTGTTTGTAGAAAATGAATCTAAATCAACTTTAAGAGACTAAGAAAAAATCAAAATAAAAGAAGAGCGATTGAGCAGACTTTGTACTGTGCCACAATCGCCTTCCAAGTCCTCATTGCCCCGCTCCGGGGAGAAGCTCTTCAAAATATACAAATACTCAAGCCCCAGGTAATTTAGTTTTGGAAATTCAATCTTTTCGATTTCTTTGGCGCCATCTCCTCCATCGTAAGAAATAACTCCTTCCAGCCCAGAACACCAGGTTATATTTAGTTCTTTGAGTTGCACCAGGCATTTAGCCACGGAGGACGAAAAGAGATACTCAATTGAATCACAATTGTTTATGTCAAGAACTCGAAGGTTGCCGAGGGAAGGAGGTTGAATGGGACCACTCCACAAGTGTCTCAAGACTGGTAATACGATTAGGCGGAGCTCTTGTAATTTTGGAAAGGATCCATCGGGAATTTTACTTATCTCAGTCAGATCATCCATATCCCGAATTACTAAAGTCTCCAAGTTATGAAAGGCATTGAGTTTTCCTTCATCAATGAACGATCCTTCATCTTCACACTTTTCCAACTTAAGATATTGAGTTTTGCTCACTAAGTAATGGAGTTTGGTGTGCGAAAGCAAACTCAAATTACCTCCCTCAGATATACTATTTCTTATGATACCATATTCCCCGAAAGAACATTCCAAACCTATTGAAACATCGAATCTTTTTAGCCTTTCAAAGAAAGATTCTTCCAACTCTAGTAGAATCATTGAGTTGGATACTCTAAGCTGTAATGTGGTCAGGGAAGGAAGTGAGTTCAGCTCTGTAATGCTTGTACTATTCTCTTCATTATTTTCCTCAGTATTCTCTGCCCAAGATGCATAATTACCCATGTACAGCACTTCTAGCTGATCCATGCCTGATAACACAAAGTTGCCGATTTTCGGGTCACGGCTGCTGCACCTCAAATCGAGCAACTTCAGATTTTTCAGCTCCCATACTTCACGTGGAAACTCATCAAGCTGAGATTCGAAAAAGCTGAGAATCTTCAATCCCTTTAAGCATCCGATTGAAGATGCATCCCCAACCAGGTTGCAAAACTCTAGGGACAATGCTTGCAAGTTAGTCAATAGTTGAAGTGTTGGTGGCAGAATAACATTAGATCTCGGCTCCACACCATATCTATCTTCTCTCTTCCCATCAAAACTAAAAACTTGTATCCCTCTCATCCCCTGAAAAAAGTCCTTAGCTATGTTTATATTTTCATGCTTGAGTTTGAGCTGCAAAAGCCTAAGATTTGGATAATCAAGGCCACCGGGAAGCTCATTCAATGTGCCCGACTTGATTACGATGGCAGTGTGAGCTTTCTGCTTATCATGCCGTGGCCATTGTTTAAACTTTAAGTCGTGCCGTACCAAATATGCGTGCTGCGGATTTGATGCAATTATCAAGCACACATCTCGCACAACGTCATGCAATTTGACACAGATCATTATCCAGGTCGCCTTGAAGCAGTAAATTACAGCTCTCAAGGTTTTTGACTAAGGTGTGTACCCTATTTCTTGTTTCTTCTAAAGTCTCAACATCGTCAAACAACTCGAGCCCAATAGAATATATGACCAGCTGTTCAATTTTGATGTTTTCGTCTTCTTCGAAAAGGCTGCAGAGCAATAGCAATGGTTGAGCATTTGGACGGCGACTTTCTAAGAAGTTGTAACTCAACATTATACTTGACTTCACCCTTTCTTCCATTCCAGAAGACTTCTTCAACTGCAGCAACGTATCTTCCCACTCATACTTGTCCCTTTTGGAAAGTGCCTTTCCAAGAGTTACAACTGCAATAGGAAGACCTCCACACTCCTTTGCAACCTCTTTTGCAATGTCACGTAGATCTACATTCTCTATGCAATCCCCGACTGCCTCTCGGAAAAGATCCAAGGCTTCCTGATCGGATAGAACCTGAACCACAACGTGCCTTTGAGCTGCCATTTCAGTACAGGCACGTTCCACTCTTGTTGTAAACACAACTTTGCAACCATTTCCAGCAGGAATTCCAACTTCACCCAGATTGATTCCTTCCCAAATATCATCCAACACTATAAGGGCCCTCCCGCCCTTTTTGAGTCTTTCACAAAGCCGCTTCGCTCGTGCATCAATTGACCCATCATTAAACTTCAAACCGAGCATATCTGCAATTTCACCTTGTATCTTAATCACATCAGGTTTTTGAGACACCACGGCCATTGCAATTTCATTGAATAATCTTTCTGCTTTCACTTTCTCAAGAACTTGATTCACGAGCGTGGTCTTGCCAACACCACCCATCCCAGATATCCCAATCAAATTGATCGTTTCATCCTTGAGCGCGTCCATGACTTCATTCATAGTTGCTATTCTGGTTGCAAAGCCCTTGAAAGCATCATCCTTGGGTGATATAGATGCCACCCATGAAGACACAATTCCTTGCGGAACTGCCGAGTGTGAAAACTTGGTATCCTTATTAGCCTCGACTTTAAGTTTACCGATATCTACAGTAAGCTTTGTGGCTTTCCTGCTCAGCATATAACGATGCTTCAGGTTGGGGCACCATCCATTCAGACACCCTTTTTGACACTGGAAGTACCTTCATGAACTTCCATAGCCTTACTCGTGATGTCATCAACTTTGGTGAGCCATAACTTCACAGTAGGGTCAACAATTTCCAAATTCCTCTCAGCTTCAGCAGTGCTTAGCTGCACTCCATCTCTCCTTGCTTCGAGTAGGGCAAGCTGCTCACCAAGAGTTTGAATATTCTGCTTGTAGTAGAATATATAGCTAAATTGACGCACAACTGTATTCACTATTGGATCCACCGTCTTCTCCACTATCTTCCCCACAACGGCCAATGCAATGTCTGACCCCATTTTCACAGCTACTCAAATTCTCCTGCTCACAAGTTCAAGATCATCATAAACTACACCCAAGATATCAAAGAATTGAAGCAAATACAATTTCCAAATGAAAAATAAGTCTTTATAGTATAATGTCTGAGTGCACGTTGAGTTGTCTAAATCAGAAGTAGCAATTATATTGTGGAGGAATCATATGGTAAACTTAGAAAATTTCTTCAAAAAGAAGTTATTTAAAACGAATCAAGCAAACTAATCTAGTTTAGGACTCTAAAGGTATGTTGTGTTCACAGGAAACTCAAGAAATGGAGATGGGAAACTTGAATATTGTTGTGCTTCATTGCATGCATAAAGCCTTAAAGTGATTGTTGCCCTCAATATTGTGCTGCAAAATTATAGTCCTTAAGATGATTATTGCTCTCAATATTATGGTGCAGGGATTTGGCAGTTCACCTCTAAGATTCAATCATAGCACTCTAAGGATTTGCATAAAGTTCAAGAATCTTCCAAGGATTTGCATAAAGATCTTCTACAAAATCTCCAGATTTGGGCCTTCTTCTGGTGATGTGACTACAAAGAAGGGCATGGATTTGATGATAGATTTGGGTCAGAATCCAACTTTCGAGGAAGTGGTGGGGTTTTGGTCTTCATCAAATACCCGTCGGCTAATGGCTAACGGCGGTGGAAGGAGGAACATAAGATGAAGATAGTGTACTCTAGTTTGCCATTTATGTTTCATGATTTTTATGTCTCAAGTGAGACTGAAGTAAGCTGAAATTAACTGAGATTGGTTTTTCGAAAGTAGAAAATCAAACCTGATTATCTGAATACAGTACTTCACTTGAGACCTGATGATGAGCAAAAGATGTCAAGTTTAAACGAAGAAGATCTAGCAGAAAAATATAAACCTTTGATTGTTTGAATGATTTTTTTATGATGTAATAAGCTAGCAATTAATTGATTGTTGTCGGCAGTTCACTTAGTGCTGTTCCACTAAGAAACAGACAAAATCTTTTAAAAACTATTAAACATCATAAAATAATAGTAAGGTCTTTGTCAATCAAGAAAATATGCAAATATCAAAAGCTTCAAGATATCTTCTAACAATCAACCTGCAAATGTTATTCTTAAAGTTATACTCCCTCCGACTCATAACAAATGTTACTTCTTTTCTTTTGGGTGTCTCATAACACAAATGTTACTATCCCAAAATGAAAACTTCATAATACTTCTTTATTCAATAAGACCCACTTACCACTCACAACAACAATCTGCTTACTATTCCATACCCCACTTTCTCTCTGCTACTTAACATTTCGTACTCACAACATCTACCGATAAACATTTACAAAGTCCATATACATAAAATAAAATATAACACACAACTTGTATGTCTTGTACAGAAGAAAAAAAAAAAGCATTTAATTTCAGAACTTTGATCTGCAGCCCATGTCGACATAGAAATTGATCACCAAGAAACAATTCCATCTTTCCTTATCAAATGCAATCATTTCTAAACCAGAAAATTCACAAAAATAAGCTCATTTAATGCTACTCCACTAATAAATTAACAGGCAGCTCAGCATTTTAATTTGTTAATTAATTAAAAATTAGACATCCTATCATAAATAGACAGCTCAACTTCTAAATTATTTAAAAACTATTAAAATTAGTTGTGCTTAAATCATGCTTAGTTGACCACGTTAGACTATTCATTTCTAGCAAAACTTATTCCCTTGCCTCCTATTTGAAACTGGGTTTGTTTTATTTACTTACTTTTCAAAATTTAGATGGTAGCAAAATATATGAATAAATAAGATTGGTTTTCATGCTATTGCAGGTGCAACTTAAGTGTGGAAAATTATATGGTGAAACTGCCACATTATGCCATCTTGATAGTTTGGATCATTATCTAATTCACCGATTCAATTTTAACATAAGTATCTAGTGTCAAAACAATTTCCTAAATCCGGCAGATGCCTAGATTGAACTCAAATGAGGCTCGTTTTATGTTTAAACATGTCAAAATATAAAAGTGAAATATGACACCACGTCAATTTATGTAATGAATTAAAAATAAATATTACTCTCTATGTTCCAAAATAACTATACATTTTTACCAAAAAAAAAAAGTCCCAAAGTGGCCTTTTTTTTTTTTAAGGATGAAGGAAAACACATAAGTTATCTACGAGTTCTCGGAATACCTTATGGATTAAATCCGAAGCTCGTTGTGCGGAAGATTTTTGCTTGTGCTACGAACTACGAGCATCTTGATTCTGCAATCACCACCTCTTCTCGTCCGATTCAATATCACAAGATGGATATTGAATGTTGTTCCACTCTCAAATCCCAGGAACTTGATGGTTGCCAGAGATAGTATTTCTCGGTCTAGAGGAGTATATGAAATATTACGTGTGTTTGTAAGTTGGTTCCCGTAGAGACCCAATTTATAGAATACTGGTTGGACTAAGTCATAGAGTCCCATTCACATAAGAGTCTCTATTTGACTTATCCTCCAAATCCCCCTTATCTCAGGTTGAACGCATCAGTTAGTTAGGGATAATAAATCACGTGTCTAACATCTCCCACTCGGTCAAATGGGATATGCCATATACATTCTCAAGACTCGTTGAATACTCATCTCTGCATACAGGAAGTGAGGCGTGGGCCAGACGAGAAAAGTATAAAAGGGAAGGAGTGCTATATCAAATACCATCTACCAACATAGCACGTCCTCGTTAGTTAAAAAACTCGTCTATACCCCAGACATTTTGATTACATCAATTCAAACACCTTTAACCCCTTATAAACGGTGTTTAAACCTCAATAAGTTTATGTGCTCAAGATCATCCTTTTGAACCGTGTGTTCAATATGATCGTCCGGACATTGAGTCACTGAACAAAAGATGTATGTCATAATTGTCTTCCTTAGATCCTCATGCCAATCATCCTTAGATTAACAGCTTTCCCAACAATGCTCCGCTAGGCTGACTTTAAGTGCAAAGCCCTTTGGACGGCATGCCAAAGTAGCATCATTAATCTTTGGACTCTTGACATAGTTCTAAGTCACATAGGGTATAAATGTGATCATATTGATCACTAGAACTTACACGGTGATGAAGCAGGGATATTCAATCACTTTTTGAGGTCGAATTATAGTCACATACAGTATAAAATGTATGCTACGATAGGACTCCCACTCGAAATGGGCATGTCATACTCCATCGTACGAGTCTTAGTCTAGGTGCCCCCATGGCATCTAACCTAAGTCCTCGAAAGCAGTCACTCTCATAGTGTCTCTTTAAGGTCTCATATTCAGACTTTCACAAGGACATTCGAAGTTGTGAACCAGACACTTCAAATTTGACCTATATATAAAATAGGTCTCATCTTAACCGTATGTTAAGGCGATATATTATAATGTCATTTGCCCACCCCCCTTAATAACAGGTGTCAAATACATTATTATCTCATCTTGCTCGTTCGTATAACGACAAGGCGAATTCCCGTGTAAGAGGGCCAATTCAAGTCATTTTAGACATCTTTTTAATTAAAATGTATGCCACATAATTTTCAGTCAAAATCATTCCATAAACTCAACAAGAATGAAATGAAAATCTATGTATTAAATTCAAAACAAATAGTGAAAATAATGTCTACAAGGTGTTCATAAATAACAATCAAATCCTACGAAGCCCTAAACACGTCATGTGTTTCTGCCTAAACACGTCATGTGTTTCTGGAAAGTCTCTCTGGTCAGAGGCTTAGTCATAGGGTCTACTAGCATGCTCTCGGTAGGAATATATTTTAGAACCACCTTTCCTTCTGTAATCATGTCTCTAGTGAAATGGTACTTAATATCAATGTATTTGGTCCTACTATGGTACTTAGGGTCCTTAGCAAACCCTAAAGCAGCCATGTTATCACAATGAATAACTACAGGACCATTCACATTTGGTGTGACATCAAGATGTTGTAAGAACCTTCTCTACCAAACAGCTTCCTGAACAGCTGTTGAGCAAGCAATGTAATCTGACTCCATCGTGGAAAGGGATATGCTTTCCTGTTTCTTGCTACTCCAAGAAATAGCTCCACCACTAAGCAGGAATGCATAACCTGAAGCAGATTTACGCTCATCTACGTCTCGGCCCGATCCGCGTCGGTATATCCTTTTAGGTTTAAGTCCCCGCCTCGATAACAAAGAACCGTGTTTCTTTGATCCGCTCAAATAGCGAAGGACCACTCTTGGCCTTTGCCCGATGTGCGGGGCCAGGGTTGCTTTGGAATCTACTTAACATTCCAACTATATGATAAAGGTCAGGGCGAGTGCACACCATTGCATACATCAAGCACCCAACCGCAGCCGTATAAGGGGTATTAGCCATTCTTCTCTGCTCTTCTTCATTTTTAGGGCATTGGTTTGTACTAAGGACACATCCTTTTTCCATTGGAGTGACAACGGGTTTGAGTTAGTCGTACAACGTTAGAACCCTCTTAATGTATGTCTCTTGAGACAAACCAAGAAGATTCTTTGAACGGTCCCTAATGACCTTAACTCCAAGCACATAATTTGCTTCACCCAAATCTTTCATCTCGAATGATGAAGACAACCACTCTTTAGTGGCGTTTATCATCTCCATGTCATTCCCAGTAGTAGTAAATCATCAGCGTCTGATGACAAGATTAAGATATTTCCCTTTGATCGTTTAACGTACACACGATGGTCTTCCTCGATCATCAAAAAGTCGATTGAGGTTATTGCTTGATGAAAGCGAATATACCATTATGCGATTGCTTGAGTCCGTATATGAAACGTTTGCGGCGGCACACTTTGCGCTCATGTTCCTTGACTTCAAAACCCTCTGGTTGAGTCATATAGATCTCTTCATCTAGTTCCCCGTTGAAATGCAATTTTAATATCCATTTGGAAAAGTTCCGAATCCGTATATCTTCTTATGGCGAGAATAAGGTGAACGGAGGCAAGTCTCGCCATTTGGGGAGAATGTTTCTTCATAGTCTTGACCTGTAGACACCCCATTCTGAACCTATCGTAGCGACGAGTTATACCACTCTAAGTCTCGCCTTCGATTTTAGAGTAGAAATCCACCATTTCGTCATGTTTCATTAAGTTTTGACTAACGGGTGTTAGTTTGAACTAAACTGCATACGAGATAACAAGGGAAGGACAAATATGTCCTTTGTGAAGCCTTGTCCCACGCGGGACATGGCGTGTCTCGCGCGATACTACCCCTTTGCAGCAGGAGGGGCAGATTGACTTCCCTTGTCGTTTTCGACCTCTTATCTTGACCAATACTTATCCAATCCAGGTCTATACTGATTGTAGAGATCTGGAACCTTCTTTGGGAGATATCCTAAATCTCTTGAGTCTCCTAAACTTGGTGACCAAGTAAATCAATCCCTACAAATACTGGATGATTTTCATTATTTCTAAGGAAGAGGTTGAGGTCCCAATCCGAGACACAACTCACACACAATTTGCTGGATTCTCTCCTTGAAAGACTCCTGCAAATCACTCTAAAACAACACACAAACTCGTCCATCAACCTTGTTGACCGACGAATATCAAGATTCAAGCCTAGAATCAAGGCGAAACTCTGTCCAAATCACTTCTCGACCTAAAGGTAATCTTCCTTTCTTCTTTATCTATTCTAATTGATCTTTAGAGTGGTATAAGCATTTCAAATCTGGGATCGGCCTAAAGCCTCTTCAAATCATGGTCTTCAAATCATGGAGATGGTCTCGAAGCAATCGATCCCATATTTCATTTAATCTAATTAAATTGATGTTTTTCTTCCTTTTTTTCTTAAAAAGAACTAATTATTTAAAACCCCCCCTTAAGCAAGACCGATCTTCGAATTGGGTGGATACGGTGCTCCCTGACCTTCCAAATCCATCACTTAAGCCCCGAACCCAAATCTTTTAAATTGGTTTTTCTATATTTCCTCATAATAATATAGGTGGCGACTCTAACAAATCAATAAATAAAAAGAGGAGAAATTCTGCATCGCTACAGTTTGGCGACTCCTCTGGGGATTGAAATTAAAATTAAAGTGGCTTAGACTTGCGTCAATTAAGGGAGATTTTCAAAAAAAAAAAATCGATTTACTGTTCAATTTCAAGCTAGTCCCGCACGAGACAACCCTTTGTCTCGCACGAGACAAAGCCTCTGTAACATGTTCTGTTTTCTGGTTTTTCTTGCTCGTTTAGAGATCCAAGATAAAATTCGAACATGCAAGGGGGGATCCCAGATTACAGTATTTGCAGAGTTCTTTCATCTCAAGGACTTCCTTAAGATGTAGGACTCAAAATTGCAGTTTATTTTATTTAAGTAATGATTCTTATTTAAATTGCGTGAGATTGGTTTTTGATTAAAGACCGGTCCATGGAGGATTTGAAAGTTGTAAATTTAATTTAATTTATTTATTCTCTCTCTCTCTCCTTTATGTGGAACTAAGACGGCCTGAGTCTTCCTAAATTGGGAGATATGTAGGCAACCACTTGATGCGGCCATTGCTTGTTTTTTCCTTTTGTTTTCAAAAAAAAAAACCTCTCTATTTTACTTTATCACCTAGAATTGACTCTCACACACGTGCACTCATGATTATAACTGTCATTGCACTACATGCCATGATAAACTCGGGACCCACACTAAGGACGAATGACGGTAATCACCTAATCGTCGGTTTCTCCGAAGTTGGATCATCCCACCTCGTGTCTTCAATCCATCTAGATTGTCATATCGCGAGGAGCCTAGCCATAAACCTGCGTAGCCTCGTAAATCATGTAGATTGTATTTTTTTAGGAGCACTCCGTGACCGGTCGGTTTTTGACTCGGTAATCTTTCTATGTCTTTGACCAAAATAAAGTTAATGTAAAATTGACCATATAAAGAAGGATTCGGAAAGGTCTCTTCGGAAAAAAAAAGTACCTTCGGAATGACCCTTTCGAAATTGTCCCTTCAAAGAGCATGGTCCGTTTAAAAAGGAAAATCATTCAAATCAATTTTACATGGTTTTATTTTACAAAGAACAGATTGATTCTTGAGTCGTTAGGTTTGGATAAAGACCTTAGAAATCCCTCAAACGGATTATCCGTTCAGACCAAAATTTAGGACAAATAAAAATCGCCTTCCGGTGTGGTTGTCTCGCGCAAGACAACCCTGTTCATGCGAGCAAAGCTTATTTCTTGTCTTTGAGCCTTAAACCTTTAAGCCTTCTTCAGATCCGTTGGGGTTAGATTTGATCTTGACACAAGTTCTGTACTTCTATGTTAGTTTTCCGAAGCTACATCAGCCTCAAGACCCTCCCAACACAATGTTTGGCATCGACGACATTCCGAGTGACGAAACCGTATGCGAAAACAATCCTGTTGCTAGAAGAAGTCAATGGCCGCTTAGAGGAGCAAGCAGCCCAAATCCATACCCTCGTTGAGGAAATCCAAGAGCTTAGGGCGGCACTAGCTCAAAAGAAAACAACAACAACAACAACAAAGCCTTAGTCCCAAAATAATTTGGGGTCGGCTAACATGAATTCTCATATGTCATCGTTAGAAAAGGTTGTTGGAAAAAAAAAAAACTAGCTCAAAAGAAAAGAAAAAGAAAAATGATTCTTCCTTCGAAGAAGAAGAATCATATACCAGGAAGACTAAGAGTCGTCGCAAGAGCAAAAGCAAGAAAAAGAAGTATGAGTCTAGCTCATCATCTTCCTCCTCTGATAATAAGAGTTATACTTCCAAGAAGGAAAGCAAGGGAGAAAGCAAACGAACCCCTTACTATGGCAATGCTAGAAAAGAAACTTGCATCCCTCGATGTGAGCAAGGGAGCCTCGCTCTCTATTGACTATGACACTCTACGTCAATCCATGTCAAAGCTTCCTCGAAAATCTGAAAACACCGACATTGCGAAGTTCGATAGCACTACTTGTCCCGAAAACCCATTTGAAAACCTACTCTTGGGCCATGCTACCTATGGGTGTTGATGACAACTTACTAGCTCAATGATTCCCACAAACTCTTGGTGCCGCTAGAGATTGGTACATGACCCTTCCACTCTCCACAAGTCTTGATTGGCCACTTGCAAGTCGTAGTCGTGCCTTCCAAAAGCAATTTGAGGACAGGTCTACTTACCGCACTACTAGAAGGGACCTCGAGCAAACCAAGCAACTCTCGAACGAATCATTTACAGACTTCGTCAAAAGATGGAGGACGAATTGACCGAAATTGTTGATAGGCCAAGCCTAGACGAGCAAATTCACATTCTCATTCAATGTCTCCGAGAAGAGTATCAAGAAAAACTCGCGGGTAACTATTTCCCTAGCTTCGCCGAACTCCACAAATCCGGGATACGGGTAGATGACCTCATCAAACAGAAGAAAGAAGTCAAGAAAGAAAGTGGGTTCCGTTACAACAAGAGCTCCTCTTCCTCTTCTAACTCCAAGGATGCTTCTGTCAATGCTATAGTCTTCAACCATCCTGAAAATGGTAAATACTCGGCAGTACCTCCACCATAAAAGAAGATGAAGGATAAACATTACGACAAACTCGAAGGGATCACTCAAGAAGAACTTCTCGATGTGCTTGTCAAGAATGGAAAGGTCAAACCAAGAGAGGGTGGCCCACCAAAGAAAGAACTTCCCGCTAATCATGCTCATCATCTCTTCTGCAAGTATCACAACGCTACTTGTCACGTCACCAACTCATGCTTCCACTTGAAGGATGTGATCCAAGATCTGTTTGATGCTAGAGAAATAGGGCTTCCCAATGTTGTCACCAATCCTCTACCAAACAATGATGTCAATCTAATAGAGATAGGAAGTAGCTTTTAGGATTCTACTCGTCTAGCCACAATTGTAGACGAGAGCCCTCTAGAATTTAATAAATTTTCTTTCTGCTACATGATGTCTTGGAATGAAATCTTAGAACAAAAAGGAAAAGGACCTAAAACAGTTAATCTCCTCACACGATCTGGTCGGGTGATTATCAACAAAGACCCAAGGGAAGAAAATCCTCTTAAACAAACAAAGGCTTCATCGTCAAATGAACCCCACGATCCCCTCTTAGCCCAGCTAAAGAAGACACAAGCAAACATCTCAGTTTGGGACCTTATAGGAGCATCCTATAAGCATCGCGAGATGTTGAAAAAAGCTTTGGCTCAAATGTCCATTTCCTCAGAAGCAACACCCGAAGATCTTACTCAAATGATTGACCACGTGCAATTTGGCAATGTCATCACTTTCACTGATTTGGACCTCCCATCATATGGGAACAATCATCATGAGGCCCTGTACATAACTGCCAAGGTTAATGGATACCAAATGACACGCATTCTAGTCGACAATGGGTCCGCAATTAACGTCCTTCCGAAAAAAGCCTTATCATCATTGGGTCTCACCCACAAGGACCTCAAACCATCAGGGCACACTGTACGAGGTTATGATTGCGGCTGCTAGAAGCTGCTGCAGGCTCAATTCTGATACCTATAGAAATGGGACAGTCGCATGAATGTTGAATTTCAAGTCATCGACATCCCAGGCATCCTTGACTTATTACTTGGTCGCCACTTGGTTTGCGTAGCGTAGGGGTGTACCTTAAATCCACTACACCGATGCATCAAATTGAATCTGGCAACACGATAGTCACAATACACGGGGAAATGGTTACCGCCAACCCTATCCTTGAAGTACAGCATAGCACTTGCAACTACTTATTCAGTGGTTTCGAAATTGAGAAGGATAGCACCATAAACGCCAACCAGACTTGCAACGAGAATGACTACTCCAAAGCACTTTGGTTTTCTGGAAACTTTCCTATTTTAAGAATGATGCAAACAAAGGGGTACTTTCCTGGTTTGGGACTTGGCAAGTAATTGAGGGGGTAATAGAGCCACCCGGCCTGTTCCCCACCACACACGAAATATGGCCTAGGATATATCCTTACCATTCATGATGAAATTGAAGAAGAAAAGTATACCCTTACTCAAATCAAGAGGGATGGAATTGCGTACAGGTCACCGTAACCCAAGGACCAAGGGCCACAACCTCGAACCATATCGGAAAACGCTCAATGGCTATTTCGTTCGAGAAAGGGAAGACATCTCATATTTCATCTTTCCAGAGCCATGGACTGACGATGAAGGAAAGCGCCATCCATGCTTCGAAATTTTCAACGACTGTGACTCTTCTTCGGATGAAACAGAACCCGTCCCACTAATCCTTAAAGATTTGTGGGGTACGAAAGCCGAAGTGACCAACGAATGGGACTTTGAGTTGGGCGAGGACATGCTGCGACAATTCGAGAACCTGTGCCGACTAGAAGACAGCCAGATCCACGCAATATCCAAGGGGGACGCTCCAATTATTGATTACACGAAGCTAATCCGGAAGTGTGATAAGCCAATTCTAAACCGGCACACCACCGGGGGACCAGTTGTTGATGAAGATTTCATGATCAAAGAGCTTGGTTGTACTCCCCATCTCCACAAGAAGATAGGCCCTGTAACTTTCACTTTAGAGTCGACTCTGCGCCGATGAACTCGCTCAAGAGGAAATTGAGGCGGTGGCGGGCATGTATTCCCTACTTCCTTAATGAAAACTTTGATCTTTTCGAGTACCCTGAGATTGCTAACATCGTGAATGATGAATTAACTAATAATAATAAATATAATGAACTAGTTAATAACGAAACATATGATGAGATAGATCAAGAAAACGAACAAATCTTGAAAGAATTAGCAAAGCAAGTAGGTCGTTGTGGAAAGAATGGCCCTGATGACAATGAGGAAATGCAAACGGTTAACCTAGGGACAATAGAAGACCCCAGATAAACCAAAATCGGCAACTTCTTCAAAGGGGAAGACAGAGAAACCCTAATACAGCTCCTCAGAGAATATGTCGACATATTTGCTTGGTCCTACAAAGATATGTCGGGGTTAAATCAATCGATCGTGGAACACAAAATACCGCTGCTACCTAACACCAAACCAGTCAAACAGAAATTGCGCAAGATTAAGCCCGAATGGTCGATGCAGGTAAAGGAAGAGATAATGAAGCTCCTGAATGTAGAATTTATCAAGGTAATCGAATACCCAGAATGGCTAGCCAATACAGTGCAGGTGGTCGAAGCAAATAGGAAGATACGAGTTTGTGTTGACTTCAGAGACCTGAACAAGGCATCCCCTAAAGATGACTTTCCATTTCCATATAGTGTTTTAACCACTGCGTTACCCAGACGAGCGCAGCACAAGACTTATCGAGTGGAGCGTAGTTGATTTCACTGCCCTGGGATCGACGGCTTACAAAGTAAATTGCATTCTCTGTGTGGGAATCTGGTTGTTCTTGAGCAAGCATAGCCCGAGTACATTGTCAGTAACCGTGAGATAGAGTTTCAAAGGTTTCTCCTTGTGCGGTGGAACTAGGATGGGTGGGAAAGTTAAGTAGTGTTTTACTTCCTCGAATGCTTCTTGACATTCCTCGATCCACTTTTGTGGTGCGTTTTTCTTAAGTAGCTTGAAGATAGGATCGCACATTGTAGTCAGTTGATTGATGAATCGACTAATGTATTGGAGTCTGCCCATGAATCCTTTTACCTCTTTCTGTGTTCTTGGCGGTGGCATGTCTATGATAGTCTTTATCTTGGTGGGGTCTGCTTTTATGCCACGTTCGGTGACCATTAGCATTTTGCGGGGTTTAGCCTCATCTTGTGGTGCCTCAGTCTATTGAAGGGAAAATTCTACCGCACGGCAATTAGGCTGGCATTGCTTTACGGCACCGAATGTTGGGCCGTGAAACAGTGTCACGTGCATAAGATGAATGTGGCGGAGATGCGTATGCTGCGATGGATGTGCGGTCATACAAGAAAGGATCGATTGGGGAATGAGGTGATCAGAGGTAAAGTAGGAGTTGCGCCCATTGAGGATAAAATGAGGGAAAATCGTCTAAGGTGGTTTGGACATGTGAGAAGGAGACCGAGTGATGCACCGGTTAGGAGGCCGGAACAGTGGAGAAATGATAAAATGGCGAGGGGTAGGGGAAGACCCAAACAAACTTGGATTAGAGTAATTGAAAAGGATATGAGTTTACTTGGAGTGGATGAAAGTATGGTGTTGAAGAGGCCGGAGTGGAGGGCAAAAATCCATGTGGGGGTTGATTTTTTTTTTTAATTTTTTATATATATATTTTTTTGATTTTTTTTTTTTTTGATTTTTGATTTTTTTGATTTTGATTTGTATGTTTATTTATTTATTTATTTATTTATTTTATTTTTTTTTTTTTTATTATTTTTTTCTTTCACGATGACATATGAGGATTCATGTTAGCCGACCCCAAATTATTTTGGGACTAAGGCTTTGTTGTTGTTGTTGTTGTTGTTGTTGTATGAAGTGTTGACGACCATCTGTAGTGCTGTCAAACGGGCCGGGCCAGCCCGGCCTAAGCCCACCGGGCTTCACTTAATGTCGGGCCGGGCCTAAACATTAGTGGGCCTTGTAAAAGTCAAGCCCGGCCCATGTGGACATCGGGCCTTCGGGCCTATGGGCCAAAGAAATAACTATTTTTTTATTCAAAAAACTCATCTCACGATTAATGAGAAGAAAGAAAAGAAGCAATTCTTCGTGTTATTGGAATGTTTACCTGCATCAAGATCATTGCCATGGCCTCACCGGAAGGTGCAAGGTGATTAAATTGTTTTGGAAATGTAGTTGCTAGAATAACGACAACTTCTGTAATAGCTGGAAGGCTCACACCCTGAATTCCAAAATACTTTGTGAGAAAACTGCCAATTTTGCAAATGGAAAATGATACAGCAAGGGCTGTAGCACTCTGCAACACAGGAAGCTTCGTCTCAGAGTCTGATTTGATGTCCATTCCACCATCTGTAGTCCATTGAGGTGTCAATGGAACAATCTACGATAACCAAATCAAACATAAATTTATGCACTCATGCCATATAAGAACGGATCTTGAGCAATCTGGAACATTGAGTGTTTACCAGGATACATGACAGACTTATAAATTAAATGAAAGAAAATTGTATGCACCACTGGCTGATGTTGAAGCCTCGGGAGGAATTTTAGATGCTAATGCAAACACTGTGGTAAAATATATAGCACATATAACATTTCTGCTGCTAATCCAGCAGCTAACACTGAAGGAGATACACCAAGAGCTTCAGCAATTGCAACATAGTTGACAGCTGCATAAAATCGAAACAAATAATTCATCTGTCAAACGACTCAAACATACATAAGTTGGAAGGGAAACATTAGTGCAGAATAAATACTCAATGCAGGCAATGAGAATATCGATTTTCATTGCATACATAAGTTGGAAGGGAAACAAATAATTCATCTGTCAAACATACAAATAATTCATCTGTCAAACATACAAATAATTCATCTGTCAAACATATATGTCATCTGTTTCATCGGGCCGGGCCGGGCTGGGCTTTTCATGTTCGGGTCGCATGAGCCCACGGGCCTACCGGGCCGGGCCAAAGAGGCCCGGTTTTTTTCGGGCCTTCTAATTTGAGGCCCAGGCCCTTAAAAAATCGGGTGGGCTGGACCGGGCTTACGGGCCGGGCTCGATTTTGACAGCTCTAACCATCTGTCCTTCTGGAGTGAATAATCAAGTCGTCCACGTATACCTCTATTTCCTTGTGGATCATATCATGGAATAGTGCTGTGACTGCCCTCTGATATGTAGCCCCTGCATTCTTTAGACCAAACGACATGATCGTATAACAAAATGTTCCCCAAGGTGTGGTGAATGTTGTTTTGTGTTGGTCTTCTTCTGTCATGAGAATTTAGTTGTATCCTGCGAAACCATCCACGAACGAGCGAACTTCATAAGTTGCGGTAGCATCGACCAACATATTTTGGGGCAAAATGAATGCCAAAATGGACATTCATTCCGGAACGGAGGGAGTAGTAATGATTTCAAACTTCTGTGTAGTTGAACTGCACATGCCTTAAATCTCTCTTTTGGCAGCTTATTTAAGATCAATCCATTGTTGCTTCAGCTATTAATGTACCAATATTTCTGCTGATATATAGGACTACACACATGCGAAGACACTTGCCGAAATGGAAATATTGAGCATTATGAACGATGACACTGTTGGATTGGAGGTTGTAACTTTGGGTTGTGGACTTGTGGGAGGAAATACTCATCTTTCTTACATTCCTCAAACAGTCGGGATGTTTATCGCACAAGTAACTAATGATGAAATTGCGTATAATTCATTGAAGTTTTTGGAAGAATTAAATGGGAAACTTCCGATTGTACACGTTGAAGATGTTTGTCGAGCTCATATATTTTGTATGGAGACACCTTCAATCAAGGCCAGATTCTTATGTGCTAGCTCATATATTACATCTGCAGATATCGCTAGCTACTATCAAAAATTATCCTGAAATAAGCGTGAAGCAAGAGTATTTGGAAGGGCGAAATAGGGAAATCGAGTGGGGTTCTACTAAGCTTCAGGAGAAAGGTTTTGTTTACAAGTATGATACCAAGATGATCTTAGATGATTGTGTGACTGTTGCTAAAAATTTCGGTGGCCTGTAGCTGCAGTTGTTTGTTTCCAGGTAGTTTCATTGTTGATTTTACTGGAGATTAAACTCCTCGAGTCGTTGTTTAAGTACTGATTGTGCTCATTTTCTGCAGATGAGTACACTCAAAAGTCGAGTTGAAACTTTGAACTCGACTTTTCATTTTCAGGTAGCTTCTTTGCATTGAACCAAAGATTTAAGGGTCAGTTTGTTTGTGATTCTCAAGCTTGCGAATGCTTAATTATACTCAAGAGTCATTTATCTGATATTTTAAGTATTTGTTTCATTGTATATCTGTTACTGTAACGACCGGAGCCCGAAGTCCGACCGCTACGTAGGCACCACACACTGACTCACTAAGCACCGCCTCAATTGGGTCAAACACAGCACATCACAGGCCTCCAAAAGTTCAATGGATGATTTGATGGTTAGTAGTAGTGCATGAGCATTCTATATATCACACTAAGGCTCCGTTTGTTTCCCGTAAAATGTTTTACGGAAAATGATTTCCGTAAAATGTTTTACGGAAAATGAAAACAATTTCCAGAAAATGACAAAAACTTGTTCGGTAAATCTGAAAATGTTTTCCGAAAAATATTTTCCCATTCTTTGGTAAATAACTCAACATTGATGAATGTAGAACCTTGAATTGGTTATTTTTTGATCCAAAAATTTTAAACAAATCAATATAACTGCAACTAATATTAGTTCATCATAAACGATACAAAACAAACCAATTATATATGTCCTCCAGCAATCAATCACGAGCAGCAACTGGAACTCTTTGAGGTAATTTATCAAACACTTGGCGGGCATCATTCAAACGAACTGATTAACAAGAAATTCGATGCAGAAAATGGAGTACCTTGAAGGATCCGGTGACGACGAGAAGAGACGACGAGGAGAGAAATGGGAGAGACAGCAATTCGGCCGCAATTCGCTCCCAATTCAACCGCAATTCGGGTAAAGACTCGGAGCAGCCGCAGCGCCCATGGCTCTTCGACGGCGGCGGCGGTTCCATTGTTAGGGCAAGAAAAGCAGAGGGGAATTTAGAAGAGAAATGGAGAGGAAGAAGAAGAGAAACGGGAAGAATATGGCGCTCGCAAGCCACGGGAAATGTTTTACTGTGGTCGGTAAGTTGTTTTCCTCCGAAAAAAAAAAAAAAAAAAAGCTATTTTCCTTTGACCCGAAAATATTTTTCGTTGACTTCTTTTATTTTATTTGCGGTTAACAAACACCGTAAAATAATGAGTTATTTTACGGAAATCATTTTTAGTAAAACACTAGTCACCAACCCGTCGGTACCCGACGGGGATATGAAATTGCTTGAACCAAGTTAAATGGCATACAAAATATGTTTTGGTTATTTAATATGTTTTGGTTATTTGCTAATTATTGATGAGAGTAGAATAAAGCCCTGTTTGGGATTGCGGTGAAAGTGGGTAAACGAACGTTCAACCCGAAAGTCGACGCGAAAGAATGTTTGGGGAAAGGAATTGCGATCACGTCCGAAGTCCGTATAACGTGAAATACTGCGTTTCCATGAAGGCCCCGTCTGATACACAGTTTATAAAAAGGA
This sequence comes from Adenophora triphylla var. japonica, assembly GCA_022495995.1. NCBI lineage: Eukaryota > Viridiplantae > Streptophyta > Magnoliopsida > Asterales > Campanulaceae > Adenophora > Adenophora triphylla. The sequence continues at coordinate 48,136 of JAFEMH010001056.1, forward strand.
GATTTTTAAGACGAAACAGTTTATAAAAGGAGCTTTTGAAACGGAACATTTTCTTTTAAAATGTGTATGGTGTATCAAATCAAAACGCTAATTTAAGCGTAACAAAATATTACAATGACATATTTACCCTTCTAAAAATACTCTTTTCGTTCTGAACACTTTTTTTTTTCTCTTTCATAAATACTCCCTCCGTCCCACCTCACTTGATACTAATTTTCATTTCGGGTCGTCCCACCTCACTTGATACTGTCCAAAATGGTAAGTTTTTACTCTCACAACACCAATCAAATCACTATTATTCCCACTCACTCTCTCTCCTACTTTACCTTTTATACTCACAATATTTTTTCTCTTTCTTGCTTTTTCTTAGTTATCGTGCCCACCTCCTTAGTATCTAGTGAGATGGGACGAAGGGAGTAAGTATTAATAATAAGATACATTTTTTAATAAAAAAATATAATATATTAAAAAATTACTATTAACATGTCCAGAATGAAAATTTATTTTGGTGAATAATAACGATTTTCTTGGAATGTGAGTGGTCTATGTGAATATTGTGCTAAAGTCAGGTAGCCCATATGATAATTTAGACTATTCCTGATTTTTGTGGTAAAAGTGGAATTAGATGACACAATATTTGTGAACCTCATCAAATTGAATCCCCAAAAAATGGAAGGTGGCATCGTAGGAGCGCCATTGTTCCGCATTCCATGTCTTCACTTTTCCCAAAATCCTTCCCTCTCCAACCACCTTCTCGCTCCCGTAAACAACCACCTTCAACTCTAATCAATGGCGGCGGCGGCGATGGCAGTACCGGTACAGCGGCTTAAAACCCATTGTAGTGTATGGCAACCCACCCACTTTCGTCTCCGCTCCCGGCCGTCGCATCGTCGCCGGTTCGTTTTCTTTTTCATTTGTGTTCTAGTTGATCTTTTTGGGTTTTTTGCTAACAGCTCATGAATTATATTAGCCTCATGAATTATATTAGCCTCCCTGTTATTGAACGAATGTTTTCAGTGATAGCCATAATGAAATTGAGTTCTAAGAAAATCAATTTACTTGGATTAGAATCTCACAGCTGCTAGCACAATCCAATTTCAACTCATTTCAATTGAAGGAAAAAAATAACTTTTTTTTTCTTTCTTAATCTTTTGAATTTTTGATAAAATAAGAAGTTAGGAGGGGAGCCTTGGATTTGATGCCCTGTGACTCGGAGGTCATAGTTTGAGCCATGGAAGGCGGTCTACATGAAGCACTTGGAGGCCCTACTTTTATCTGGATCCACACATACATAGTGGGAGTTCTTGTAGTTGCAGAAGAAGTTAACAGATTGAACAATAGTAAGCTATTGGAACCAATGGCAACTGCTTTAGAAGAAAATAGGGAACGATGCAATGAAGAAAGAAGAGAAAGTAACAAAGTGAGAAAGCTACCTTGAGCAGATTGAAATAGTAGTAAGCTACTGGAACCAATCAGTGGCAAAGCCAGGATTTTTCGGAAAGGGGGTCAAGGTTGTTTTTGGGATAGCTATTATAGTTGGGATATTCAAATTTAGTATCCAATGGGGTCAATATGGCTATTTGCATATTTGTCAAGGATCTTAATAATTTATTCTTTTAGCCTTTTTTCATTTAAAATGAATCTATTTGCGTATTAACTTAGAGGATAAGCTCATAGATTGCTGGTGTGTGAGAAATGAGTTGATAGATGTTGAAATTGTGGGTTTAAATAAAGCGATTATGGCTGAAGTCGGAAGGCTATGAAGGTTAAGATTCATGGTAGTGAAAAGGATGTCTTGTATTTTTAATCTGCTTAATATCGTATTACATGCACAATTATATTATATGAATGCTTAAATTTAAAGGGTTACAGTTGCAAGTTATTTTGAGTCACTCTTTTCCTGCTTATTAATTAATGATTAGTGTAATTTAATTGAATTTTTTTCAAAAAAAAAATGTTGGGATAATGGAAATATCCAATTAAGGAATACTACATCATGATTTGGCAGCACTTATGAAAGTTCACATGTACCCCTTGAGTAGTTAGATAATAGACTTTTTGGTTTGTATAAGGAATACTACACATTTATTACTCGCTTGTGTTCCTGCAAGCAGTTTGACGCTATAACTGTTGAAGAGTAATGCTTTGATCACAGACTTTTTGGTTTGTATAGCTTTATTCTTATCAATATCCCTAGGATAGATATGTACCATGTGTCTTAAATATTGCATATTTATATTGAACATATACCTGTTCTTGCATCATTTTCTTTATGTTGGTTTATTTTATTTTTTGTTTAACAAAGATTCTTGCTCTGACATTTATATCTGTCACCTTTGCAGGATAAAAGCAAATGGATTAGGGAACTGGTAAGTGTTTTTCATTAGTATTGTATCAAATATCTTTATGGAGTGCTTTATGTTCTGTTTGGGGGGGGGGGGAGTAATTTTTAATTCAAGCTTGAAGTACAATATGCCATTTAACCAGTAGTTCTATACGGTGGGCGAGTCTCTGTTCTAGATGGTGTGCGTTAATTTTATACCAAGGTGTTAGTTGTGGCTTCTTGATGCGGCATACTTATGCAGGCTATTTGTATGTTAATTGTTTGGTTGAATGGGTACCCGACGGGGATATGGAATTGCTTGAACCAAGTTAAATGGCATACAAAATATGTTTTGGTTAGTTGTTAATTATTGATGAGAGTAGAATAAGTAAATATTGTAAAGATAATTAGATTTATTACTGATTAACACAAATAAGTTTGTGGACAGACGATGTAACGTGGAAAGCCCTTGAGATAACTATCTCGTCGGCATAAAACCACGGGAGGTTAGGCCCCCAAAAATTACTACTATAATTTCGGTGTTACAACTTTGAAAGAATGAGAGAGATGAGTACAAAAGAGTGTACTTAAACGTGTGTGTCTAAGTGTCAAATATTCTCTCGCATCCCAATAAAATTTAAAAATAGCGAAAAATAAAAAGAAAAACTAAGACAAAATACAATAAAAGTGTTTTTGAAAATACTACGAATACCTGAAGATCACAGCCTGTCAAATATTTCCTTATACACCACATTCAGCGTCTTGTCGTCCGATGCATCGTCTGAATCACCTATAATAACTTTAAGACCATTTTTGCTAGTAACTCTAGATAATGCAACATACAACTGGCCATGACTGAAAACCGGTGTTGGAAGATATAAACCAACATGAGAGAGTGATTGCCCCTGGCTCTTATTTATTGTCATAGCAAAAGACACGGAAAGTGGAAATTGTCTTCGCTTGAATCATTTGGAAATTTGGACAAATCCGAAGGAGACATTACCATTCTAGGTATTGTCACTTCCATTCCCGCATTCTTCCCGAAAGCATCTTCCCTACAACAACGTGCTTACCTATACATGTTGAAGAAATTAGTTTTACATTTTACACAATTTAGAATTTATATTTAGTAATGATTACCTAATCGCGTAACAATTAATCTGGTGCCATTGCATAATTCTAAGGCCTGGTTGAGATTTCTCAAGAGCATAACTATACATCCAACCTTCAGCTTAAGAATATGGTTCGGCAATCCTGAACATTTGATCATATTTAAAAATTCTGGTGAGAAGACATCTTCATTCCCCGTGTCATCCTCCTCTTCTACACATATCGCATCAGAACTCAAGTATATCTTCTCCTCTCCAGGAAATAGTGACATAACATAATCATTAATACTATCAACCGTATCGTTAGTTGGAGCAAGGACAGCTCGACTATGGAAAAATCCTTCGACATCCTTGTTTCGTAATAAGTCAGGATATATGCATTCAACGATTTTTGGAATAGGATTTGAAGAATCTCGAACCAATATTTCCTGGGGCAAACTAATATCAACCTCTCCGTCATTATCTTCCCCAGCAACACCGTCTCCAACCGATAATATCCATTGAGCAAAGTCTCTTATCTCCTCGGCCCGATCAGAAGAACCAACCAACATTAAGTTTGATGCAATTTAATTAATTATAACGACTCAAAAACACGTAACCACATTAATAATGAATAAATAATGATTACCTGCAATCTCATGTTTTGAGTCAACCTTAGTACCTCACAATAACTCCAAAGATAAGACGAACAAATTGAGGCATGAACAATATCATGCCTGTTACCATTAGGAACAACCTGGTAGAATCTCGCCTAAAGTCACCTCCAAGTACAACAACCACACCACCAAACGGCTTTTCGGAGCATACGCCATTTGTTGAACGTAAGACATCCCGTAAACTACGATCGACGGCCTCAAAACGGTGTCTATGCGCCATTGGAGCTTCATCCCAAATAATTAGCTTTGTTTTTGTAGAAGTCCTGTCTCATCTGTACCAGGCCTTAATTTCTTGCAAGTAGAACTCTCATCGACCTGTATAGGGATGCCAAACCTTGAATGTGCGATCCTACCCTTAGGAAGTAGCAAAGAAGCAATTCTACCGGAAGCTACTTTGGAAGAACAATTTCCCCCGCTTCTTAAGGCGTAACACAAAGTCCTCCATAAGAATGTTTTACCGGTACCTCCATAACCATATAAGAAAAATACACCACCATCTCCCCTATCAACAGTGAAATAATTTTATCGTAAACACCCTTTTGCTCGGTGTCGGTTGTGGAAATAACCTGGAATGCTCGGCTTTCATCTCATCAATATCATAAGATGTCTCCTCTAAAATAAGCATATTTTCAACATCTTCAATGTCACCGTATAATGGTTTAGGCATGTCCCCAAATTTATCAAGGCGGCTACTATTACATTTCGCAACTTTTCTATCTCCACCAAAGCAATATTCTTGATTTGTTCCTCACGAAAGCTTATGTCCTATGAGCTTATACAAAATAATTTAAATATATAAGTAAAATTATGCCAATTATAAGTAAAAATTAATATACTAAAATTACTTTATAAATATAGTTACTAAGGAGTTAATAGATATAGATAAGTGATTTATGATATTATGTTATGATTTTCTTGATGTTCCAGATGTTTACTTTGAAGCTATACATGGATTTATATTTCCTTGAAGCTATAATTTGATTAGTGATTTATGATTTTCTTCAATTAATTTTTGGGACGAGAGGGAGTTAAAACTAATCTAAATTATAACTCAAAAAATATGGTAGGACAGAGAGAGTATTATAAAGAAATATAATCATACCCAAAAATATTATGGGACGAGAGAGTATTAAAACTAATCTAAATTATAGCTTAAAAACAATATGGGACAGATGGAGTATTAAAAAGAAATATAATCATAAGAAAAAGCATTATGGGACAGAGAGAGTATTAAAATTATTCTAAATTATAGGTAAAAAAACATTATAGGACAGACGAATTATTAAAAAGAAATATAACCATAATCGAAAACATTATGGAACAAAGGGAGTATTAAAACTAATCTAAATAATATGCAAAATCAATAAATTAAATATTAATTCAAATACCAGGTTTGTCGTGCATTTTCTGATATTTGTCCTCAATATCATCGGCAAGTAAGTGCCATGTCTTCTCCCACACCTCATTAGGCATCGACATACTGTTAGAGAGAAGTAAAATAACAAAGAGCCTTCGAAGACCATAAGGAAACTGCCAGTGACTCGCCTCAATTATCCCATCAATATATTCCTTGTCATCATCCAATAACCCAAGAGCATAACACGCGGATTTGAAATCTGGATAGACAACCTTGTTCACGCTCTCAAATCCTCGTAGCAAGTAGGACCCGGCTGACATGATTCAACATAAGCCCGAGATAATAAAGTTCACCGCAATTCATAGGTACATGGTAAATACGCCCAATTGCAATACACTTGTCTTTTCTACGACGCCATTCACGTTTACTTTTATCCCCAGACATGATGTTGAGTAAATTACGCATATTTATACTTTCGAGCCTCTGGATGCTCTTTATTATAATCAAACCAACTCATGAATTGAGATTCCTTAACCGTAGCTTTATTCATAACATCAGGGAGAAAGTCACCATCCCTAAAAGGAATACAATGATCACCCTCCAAATGAAAAGCCAGACGCTCAACAGGAGGCGTACGATAGTGGAGCTCGAATCCAAAAATGCGCCACATAGCCTCACAGGCAGATACATACCGACAATCTATTTGCCTTTTCACCTCATCCGTTTCAACACCAAGACACACTCTATCGCTTCCCTTATTAATATACTTGAATAAATATTTAATTGCTTTGCTCTGATTACAATACTCAACATTTATGTGTGCCTCATACCTTAGCAAAAGATATATGTTATATGGGACAATCCAACCATCATTTAACACGTTTCCATTCTTCTCAATAGTCGCACCATTATCCCTACGTCGATATACCTGATACCCATTTTCATCCACAAATGTAGACTCATTTAACGGTTTTGGATACTTCTTCGTGCACTTACTCCCAGCCATGCATGTAGACTCATAATTAAAAGGACCGCAAGGACCATGCAACATGTACTCAACCACAGCCTTGTATAATCTTGGATACTTGGTTTTATCAGGAATTTCAGCACAAATCCACTTATCAATATCCCCAGCTATAAGAGACTGATATTTTCGATCAAAGAACAGAAGAATGTGAGCATGAGGAAGACCTCTCTTCTGAAACTCCACCGTATATACAACTACATGAATAACAAAAAGATCATAGTAAAATGTGATTATAAGCAATATAAATAAATAGAGTGTTTATTCGGACTATGATATTTACTTATCCATTTATCGATTGAAATAATAAATATTACAATAAACGAATTACGTAGAATGAGCTATCACCGGTACATTTATTAGCATTTAATTTATCATGATCCGATAGTTGGCTTAGTATTGTAGTTCCTTGGATATCAATTTTAATTTATCTTCAATGGGACAGAGAGAGTATTAAAACTAATCTAAATTATAGCTTAAAAAACAATATTGGACAGAGGGAGTATTAAAAAGAAATATAACCATTAGAAAAAGCATTATGGGACAGATAGAGTATTAAAATTATTCTAAATTATAGGAAAAAAAACATTATAGGACAGACGGAGTATTAAAAAGAACTATAATCATAAGCAAAAACATTACGGAACAGAGGGAGTATTAAAACTAATCTAACTTATAGATCAAAACACATTATGGGTAGAAGGAGTATTAAATATACAACATGATTTTTTTATAATAAACAATGCATTTATAATTTTCTAACAGACGTATAGGATAAGGTATGAGATGCTTTGATTATTTAACAATGCATATCAAGAGTAAGAAAGAAAATAACATTTATAATATAAACTATATGCAATGCAAAAGTCTGTTGCCCTGGCCTATACATGTAAACAACATGGTCAAAGTTCTCCAAATTAGTTTTACAGAAAAGTCATGGAACACATTACTTTATTTCAGTTTTAGTCTGAGCCAAAAGACAAAAGGCCCCCAAATGGAAAATTGATGGCTTTGGTTAAAGCAGCCTAATGCTCTTCCACTGTGCAACTGCCAAGAAATGGGGCACAAAGGGGTGGGGTGGTTTCTTAACCAAGTATCCTTGAAGGGCAGTGAGATTGGTTTGAGTGTCCAAAATGGTGGTTCTTTTCTTATTAATTACTCTTCTCGTTTGAACCTTTGACACATTGAACATGCTCATTTTCTGCAGGTAGATGTGAAGCGGAACATGGATGAAGGAGAAAAACGATTCAATCAACTTTCTATTGAAGAACGTGGAAAATTTGATGAAGATACTCTAGTCAATGTGAACAACATCAGAAAGAAAAGTTCAGCCAGCCAGAGAGCTAAGGGGTTCAGTAATGAGTACATAGTGGTAAGAATCATGACCTATCACAGATTCCTGTAGAATTTTTACTGCATTGAGTTTCATTTATCCAATTGGTTCTTTACATTACTAAGTTTGTGTTTTTGTATTGTTATTAATTATAGGACAGATAGAGTATTAAAATTATTCTAAATTATAGGAAAAAAACATTATAGGACAGACGGAGTATTAAAAAGAACTATAATCATAAGCAAAAACATTACGGAACAGAGGGAGTATTAAAACTAATCTAACTTATAGATCAAAAACATTATGGGATAGAAGGAGTATTAAATATACAACATGATTTTTTTATAATAAACAATGCATTTATAATTTTCTAACAGACGTATAGGATAAGGTATGAGATGCTTTGATTATTTAACAATGCATATCAAGAGTAAGAAAGAAAATAACATTTATAATATAAACTATATGCAATGCAAAAAACTTGAAATTTAAAATTTGCTTACTCGCTTTCGGTTTTCCAAATGGAATTCCCTCCTTGAAATCTGCAATCATCTGATTCAGCTTCATCTTGAAGACCCTGTTCATTATGTCCGGCCTCTCATGAGAATTCGATTTTACCTTTGTACAAAATCTTGAGATTTCTGGCCATTTAGGGTTACACGTGAATGTGATAAACAACGATGGAAAACCGGCCCATTTGCATATAGCAAGCGAATCCTGATAATTCTGCGTCTTCCAACGCTGACCCCCGGTGTATGTCGATAGCAATATAATACGTCGCCCAACTGCTTCACCGGTATCTCCTCTAACAGACGCGTCTGACAACTTTCTATAAGTTTCCACTCGAAGTTTTGGCTGATTGTGACGTATCCACTGAAGCCTTTGTGTATCCATCATAACATAAGAATCCACCGTGAGCTCGCAAGCAACCGACCACTCATCAAAAGTTGTGATCCATGTTTTACCCGCCGAATACGATTACATATGAACTCCCTAATTGACAAAGTGACCTCTTTGCACCAGGTGGTTTATTTCTCGGAATATCTGTGTAGTATCCGTCCTCACCATATACAAATAACAATGGATATTGAAGAAGAAGATAGCATGGATCAAATTCGTGAATATGTTTTAGAGCTCCATCACGTTCTTCAATAATAATATCCCTAACATGAGGCTCATCAGTAATATCACCTTCAATAATAGCAGCAACCTCTGAAGCCATCGGCATGTTATATGGTTTTCCATCTTTACTTCGTTTCCCTATGAGGCGCAGTTTAATTCGTTTGACGTTTCCGTTTCAAGACGTGCTCTGGCCATTCTGTACGTCTGAGCATAAGGATTATTTTCATCAACCATTTTTTGCAAATCGGTGACGATTGAATGATCAAATGGAGACGGCTTGCTTGCATCTTTACTGTTGAAATAGGCATAAAAAAAATTGAGATTAATAAATAAACATGAAAAAACATCATTATTATTTTTTTACCAAAATACGACAAAAATAAATCCTAAATAATACCTGAATGCATTAATTCTGTTTTGAACTTCATTTTGAGTATCATATATATAGAGTTGAGAGAAACGTGGCCGCTGTCCTTCACCTGGCAATAAAGAACCTATGCGATAAACAATATTACCTTTAATTTTAAAAGAAGGAGGACCACGACTATTATGAACACTCTTATCCACTTCACCGGTCATTGAGGTAAAGGCCAGCATTGAATTATATACTCGAATGTGATCTTTAAAGTGCCTACTCTTTTCATGCAGTCCTTCTAAGAGGTCGGATAACAACTTAGGTGGTTTCTTCAACGGAGGAATATCTACTTTTCCACCAAGGCAACATAATGAGTACTTTGGCCGAGATGATGGCTGAGAGTTTTTTGCCCTCTCTGGGTAAAAGTATTGTGCTCCACAATACTCACACGCATGATCCATATCGCCCATATCCAAATAAACTATATGATATATAACAAATAATAAAAATGAAGAATAAATGATTAATTATATAAACAAATACGATAATACAATTTTGAGTGTTAAATAATAAGCAAACAATTAATAGTTATTCGGGCAAAAAAACCTGTTTCACAAAGTTCTTCAATCGTTGTCTGTGTCAAAACTTGGTCTGATTCACCAGCAGTATTTATCAAATTTCCATCGTCCATTGCATCATCTTCGAATACACCTTTAGAAGAATGAAAAAAGGAAATATATTAATTGACTCAAAATTGGTCGAATTAATTACAAAATACTACATCAAACTACGGAATACTTTGGTTATAATATAATTTATTATATATTGAGTGATAAGTAATAAAATTTTATTACCTGTATTCATATTAAAAGATGATTCACCACCGTTATTTATCAAAGCCACACTATCTTGTACAGTGTCTTCAAAAGTACCATTAGGATAACTTTTTTCTGAAAGTAGAAAATATAAATAAAAGTTATTTGCCTTTTTTTAAGTTAATATACTATAAATAATATAAAATATTAAAAATGGCCTATAAAAATCATTTGATAAATGAGTTGTACCTGGTACAGTACCACTGTCTAATATTTGATTTTCAATTGCAGAACCGAAATGATCACTATCCAAATTTACTTTTAGAGATTCAAACTTAGATGAAATTTCTTTTCTTGGCCTCCCAACTTTTCTTTTTTGAGATTCGACGTTTGTTGGCGTTTCCTTTCTTGGCCTACCTGCTGTTTTCATATTTGTTTCAGTCGCTTTAAACGCTTCATATAAACTTGATTTCTTAAGTTTTTGACTCGAAGACTTGGCCGATGATGACATATTTTCATTAATTGTTACAGAAACAAAAATCAATAAACATATATATGATAATATTGTATTCTTGAAAAAGGGAAAATTTTCTGTTTATTAATGTAGTAAATAGTAAGGACAAACTAAGAAGAATGCATAATTGGACCAACTACATCATACATATATGTCGATTTCCTCCGTGAATTGAATTGGGAGTAACATTTTTACTGGCGTAGTTAACTCCCCTCTGTGTAGTGATACAACTCTTTTGAAGAGTAACACGGCTTCCAGGTCCAGGTGACAAACCAACTGAAATGGAATTAAGATAATTTAATATACAATAATAATATATTAGCGAAACTAAAAGTAGAGATCTCACCATTAGAAATATCTGCAAATGGTGATCGCTGACAGGAGGGTTGCAATACATAACCTTGGTAAATATCTATAGTTAAGATTAAGTAAAGAGTTCAAGACGTTTATTTATAAATATGGATATAATAATAAAAAAATAAGATAACACAAAATGAATATTACATTACCTTGGGACATATTAGAACTCTTTCCCAGGGTCGGAGAAATTAAACGACTTTCAGATGTCAAGTGCACTACAAATATAGATAAATCAATTAAATTTTAAATTAAAATGATGCAAAACATAAATTAAATAACTACCATTTGAAATATCTCACAATGCAGCACGACCGAGAAGACCGTTTTGATAGATTCTTGAGCTCCGTGGCTTCATCAGCAGACTCGTTTTTCTCTTTCCATGTAATTTATCCATGAAGGTCTGCTCAAACTAAGATTAAATCATAAAAGTATAAAGGTTATCTTAATTATAATGGAAATTATTTTTGCTCAATTAACCTAATTCACAATTAACCTAATCCTCCTTAAAATGTATAATGAAATTTTGAGCAAATGTTCAATCATTTCTAAGGAGTTAATATATTTAGATAAGTGATATATGATAGTATGTTATTATTTTCTTGGTGTTCCAGTATGTTTACTTGAAGCTATACTTGGATTTATATTTCCTTGAAGCTATAGTTTGATTAGTGATTTATGATTTCTTCTATTAATTTTTGGGATAGAGGGATTTAAAACTAATCTAAATTATAGCAAAAAATATTGTAGGACGTAGAGAGTACTAAAAACAAATATAATCATAACCAAAAATATTATGGGACGGAGAGTATTAAAACTAATCTAAATTATAGCTTAAAAACAATACGGGAAATAGGGAGTAGTAAAAAGAAATATCATTATAAGAAAAAGCTTTATGGGACAGAGAGAGTATTAAGATTATTCTAAATTATAGGTAAAGAAAAAGTATTATGGGACAGATAGAGTACTAAAGGCTTCAGGTGCAACTGATCCTAAAAGGTACCATAGTTTAAGATCGTCGTTTTTTTTCTGTTATTACAATCCTTTTCTGAATAGTTTGATTAGATTGACACTTGATTAAACTAAAGTGTCAGATTAAGAACCTTGATACATTCAGTTCAAGTTGTTTGTGTTGTTGATGAGTTATTACTGGCTCTCCTAATGGTAGAACCATGCTAATGTGCTTTAACGGTTCTAGCATATATAAACGCTTATAAGGAGGATTTAACTCAGAAAATTCCAACATATATATATTTTTTTTCATTTCGGATCGTCAAAGACATGCAACGGTCCTTATAATGAGGATTTAACTCAGAATTGGCCTTTTAAATATTCTATTATCGATGTTGTTGTTTGGTTTCTGTTTCGTGATGCAGCAATTTGTGTTCTTCCAGTTATGATTAAGTCTGCAAATTGGTAATGGTGTTATGTAGATTAAGTCTGCAAAAATTAATAGTGTTATGGAGAAGCAAAAGATGACGGTATATATGCCATTTGCTATCTCAAAGAAGTGTGTTAGATTTGGGGTAACTCCATTGGCATATCTGTCAAATATTTAACGGCTGTTAGTCACTTGATGACATGTGATACACATTCACATTCAAGGGAGTGAGGACATAGCAAAACATCGGTACTTGAATGAGGAAGTTACAAAAAAGAAGTAAAACATCACTAACAACATCATGAACTGGAACTTTCAAGCTGTTAAGATATACTGTAGTTAGGGAGTAGTAAAAAGAAATATCATTATAAGAAAAAGCTTTATGGGACAGAGAGAGTATTATGATTATTCTAAATTATAGGTAAAGAAAAAGTATTATGGGACAGATAGAGTACTAAAGGCTTCAGGTGCAACTGATCCTAAAAGGTACCATAAGATGAAGGATAGGTTGATGGGTGTGTCTAAAGAGACTACTACTGGTGTTGTTTTTGATTTTAAGTCTCTGTTTGATTATGTAGATTGACATGTCACTCACAGCCAATATCAAAAAGCCTAAGTAAACATATATTGCTAAAATTTGCAATCAACACATATCATAACAACATTTACAATTCAGACCAACTATACACCAAAAAAGAAATGAAAAAAATGAAGAATGATGTGCTTGAATCATAAATATTACCTGATCGTACGGAAGTTAATAAACCTGGGAACTTGAAAACACCACTAACCCTTAAATCAATCAGAAAAAGTTTATTACATAAAGCTCTGCTGGAAAAATCAAGAAAAAAAATAAGTCTAAAGAATGTAAATACTTACACAGTAGAGAGTTTCCAATGTATGTGAAGTACTGCTTAGATAATGCTTATATAGATATGAGAATATACTTCCAGTAATCAAATTGATTAAGAACATAAATGATTCAAATCTGCTATGGTCTTACACGATTTATGGCATGTATATATGGCAATATATATTTCCTCCTAAACTACAGATATTATAACATTTTGAAAATATGCAATAAACATACTCAAAATGTATTAATCTTAAGAGATCATGATAATACGTTCCATCGAAATACACCCAAAAAAAAAAAATACAGCAAAAAACCCTCCTATATCACTAAACAAACCCCAGTTCTTTGACAATTTCTAGTCCTATAATCTACATTAACTTCTTCCCGAATTTAGTTTTTTCCAATCAATAATCACGTCAAATTTAGTTTTTCTCAATCAATAATGACATCCCAGTAACAAAATCAGATATATAACTGGATCACTAAACAAACCCCAGTTCTTTGACAATTTCTAGTCCTATAATCTACATTAACTTCTTCCCGAATTTAGTTTTTTTTCCAATCAATAATGCGTCAAATTTAGTTTTTCTCAATCAATTATGTAAGTTCTTGATAAATGCTGGTCTGATTATGTACTTATGACATCCCCAATGATGTAATCCGAACAAATACACAACTTTTCACACAACGCAAATCTCTATTACAGAATCCCAAATGGGCCTCATAGAAAAGTGACAATGTATTTCAACCTGAAACCCTGAAATATTTCAGAACCCATTGATTACATGAACATGAGAGCCCCTGGCCATTTAACAACACAATTTGTGTTCTTGCTGTAGTTTCTAAGAGGATGAAGTCACAGTCAAAGCTTGCTCTTTTACCAGAAAAAGCAGTAATAGGCTCTAGATGGATCAAAGAATGAGAATAAAAATACTGATACTTCGCATGAAGCGATGAATTACCCACCCACCATATTCCCCAAAAATTAATTTAAGAACTTACGTATTGAAAAAGGTGGGAAAGTTTCGAAGAACAATGGAGAATTAACACGTAAGAGTGATTTTAATAGTAATGAAACAAAAAGAACCAGGCGAAGATCTTGGTTTCAAACAAAGCAGGGAGTTGCTCTTACCTTGGGTTGAATCTTGAACTACAACAATGGAGCTTTCTTCCTCCTTCTTCTTCCTTCTTTTTTCTCACTGCCGTGCTCTCTCTCTCTCTCACCGATTCTCTCTCTATGCGGCACCCCCTAAAATAATCCTCAAAGTGATTTATGTTCTCTCCTTATTTTCCACCAAATAATCCTCAAAGATTTTCTTGTGTTCATAGAATATATGGTGTGACGACCCTGATAATAGACACTAATTAATTACTCGTTAAGCACGTGGGGTTCGGGTGGAAGTATTTTATTTTGGTGCATTATATGATTTTATTTGACTTCTTGTGATTAATTGTATGTTTGCTTGAAGTTAGTAAGTTAGAATGGGTATTAACTAACTTATGTGGAAATGGGATGAAAATGAATTAAAAATAATGTTTTAGGGTCTAAATGGAATAAACTCTAAAGTGGATAATGATTTTATAATATTTATAATTTTAATAAAATTTTAATTGTAGTGATATGCTTAATTACCAAGTTAATAAGTAAGAGTGAGGTTAATTTGGGTTATTATTAAGTGAGGGGTTTTTTGGTAAATTGGTGTTAATATCCATGGAATATATGTGAGGAAACCTCATTTGAGAGGTTTTCCATCAGCCTCTTCTTCCTTAGTCATCCATGAGAGAAAACCCAAAACCCTAACCCTCTTCTTCCAAAAATTCTCTAGACTTCAATACTTCTCTATTTTCAAAACAAAGGACGGATTCTTGATCGTAGGAGCAAGGAGATCATTTGAAGCTACTCAATAAATTATTTTAATTTTCATCATTCAAGTAAGTTATTATGTATTTTCTTCAAACCTTTGTTAAATCATTGATATGGTTATTATGGATGTTGGTGAACATGTTTTATAAAAAGGAAACACTTTGGAAGTGGAAATAATGGGTTTTGAAGTGGGGTAAGTTGAATTTCATGAAATGGGTATTTAAATAGCAAGTAAATGGGTTGATATACATATTTAGTGTTAATGGTGTTATCAAGGGTCATTGCATGGTAAATTAGTGTCAAGTATGATGTGAAAATGATGTTTCTTGGTATTGAATTAGTGTAGAAGGGGTATGGAATGGATTGGAGTTGGTAATGATAGTTTTGGTACTGTTTTGGTTACTTGGAAAACAGAGCAAATTGGGTTGGGGTTAATTTGGTATGAATTCGTGTCAGTAGCAAACTGCTCGACTTCGCACAGGGGGACGAGTCGTCCCCGGGATTGAACCAAGTCGTGACATAGGAGGGGACGCCGGCCTCGTAAGAGGGTAAAAGGGGCACGAGTCGTGCCAGTCGTGCCCTCCTGCAGAACCGAAACATTTCCAAGGCTTGTAAACCTAATCAAACGAGAACCAACTTGAACACTCTTTAACTTAGATTAAAGTAGAATCTTTTAGCTATACAATGATACTTTACGTGATCAAAATGGAATAGTAGAAGTACTTTAAAAATGGGTTGGAAAATGCTTCGCAACCATAAATTATAACTTCACAATAGTGATTCCAACTTGGTAAATGAAGTTGGGACCTTTATAAAAGTTATAGATTATAGCATATTGGCTATGTAGGGATAATATATGATATCATCCTAC
The DNA here is from genome assembly GCA_022495995.1 of Adenophora triphylla var. japonica. Lineage (NCBI taxonomy): Eukaryota > Viridiplantae > Streptophyta > Magnoliopsida > Asterales > Campanulaceae > Adenophora > Adenophora triphylla. The sequence continues at coordinate 64,073 of JAFEMH010001056.1, forward strand.
TTCATTTGAGTTCATGTGAATGAATTGTTATATATATATAGTGTATAATATGAATGTTGCACTATATCGACGATGGAACATGAGTATGTTTTACCATGTTATATATATATTGTGGTTGTTATCCCATGTTGTGGATTTTATTCAAGTAGCTTATATGTGCTTGAATGTTGTTAATCAGCTGATGTAGGGGGTATAATGGAGTACGATCACTTATGAGAAATAGTTCCATAAGGTGCTCGGACTACATTATATCTTTGGCCTTTCCCCTTCGTGGCCACATTGGGGTTTCAACTTCTATGAATATGTGCGGTCGGTTCATATGAATGTTGAAGTCTTATATCTTCCCCGGAAAATGGGTTTTATAAGACGTGAATATGCAATCGCCAGTTCACAAGAGATGAGTTATATTTGTAGCTATCTCCGTTATATGATTTGATTCTGGTGGACATGTGTTCACGGAATATTTGGAGTTTTATATTCCAATTTGATACGACTTATTGGTCAGACGGGAAAAAGGTAAACCAAGGTAACGGAAAGTGTTTATGGTTTTACCAACGTGATTATATGCACCTTATATGTGTTGCATTTACTTGGCATATTGATGCATTGCATAATAACTTATTGAGATTTATTCTCACCCTTCTCCCTTTAATGTTTTAGATCGAACTGAGACAGGAGGACCAGGGCAGTGAGGCCGGTACGGAGTTTGTGCTTGATTTTGGGTTTGTCGGGTATGTTGATGGTTAGATGGTTGTATTTTGGTTGTTACTCCTTTGTTGGAGTTTGTTAATAGAACAAGTTATGTAAATTTGTAAGATATGGTTTAACTTTTGTAAATATGGAAACCCAGTAAGTAGTAGTTAAAATGGTAGTAGATAGAGTTTTGTAAAGGTTTGTAAATAAGTTTGGTTTGAAAGTTAGTTTATGTTTTATTCCCCTTTCCTCCAATGTGGAGATGTTCCCAAGTTTAGAGTTAGTTCTTTTCAAGTCAAGTTAATGTTTTGAAAAAGTTCAGGTGGTATTTCGGAGTTTGGGCTCTAAGACTCGGGACACGTGTTAGGTTCCGGTCAGTGCCCACAGTTGGTATCAGAGCCTCGTCTAGAGGTCAAGGGTAGATGTCTAGTTTAAGGGGGAGTGTGTGATAACTGACGCCGAGTGTTTGATGCAGGTGTTAGTTATAATGGCGGGAAATGAAGATGATCAACATAGAGCTCAAGGAAATGTTGGTAATGAAGGGGGCAATGGTAATCCGAACGTAGAGATGATGGATATGTTCAGAATCTTCTTACAAAATATGGCTAATCAAGGAAGAGCTCAACAACAACCTGAAGGGAGGCAAGGGCACGGACTTGAGAAATTTGTGAAGATGAATCCTCCTAGTTTCAATGGTGATCCTGATCCGGTGAAGGCGGAAAGGTGGTTAGAATCAATGAACAAGATATTTGCGGCAATGGAGAGCCCGGATGACGAAAAGGTTAGATGTGCGGTTTTTAAGTTAGAAGGAGCAGCAGAGCATTGGTGGAACATCGTCAAAGATAGTTGGGATAGAGATCATATACCACAGACATGGGAGAACTTTACGCGTAAATTCAGAGATCATTTTATTCCGATGGTGACAAGAGACAGGAAGGAGGTTGAATTCCTTAGATTGTGTTAGGTCCCAAATGGTAGGAATCAGGCTAGAGGGGGGGGTGAATAGCCTGTTAAAACTTTTTTGCACTCCACTCAGCCGGTTGAGCTCTTCCTCATATAAGAACAAAGTAGACACAATGTTCTGGATATGAGTAACATTCAAATCACGGCACTCTTTCAAAATAGCGACCTTCACATGCCACAAGTCTCCAAGAGAATTGAGGAATCTCATGTTTAGGTCTTTCATGGTATAGACTCTACCTAAAGATGCACAAGAGTTACTCACCTCGCAGAATCGGTCGTACGTTTCCTTCATTGTCTCATTTGGATTCTTCTTGAAGGACTCAAACTCAGCAACACTTTTGTAGAGTCTGTTGTCCTTGGCCACTTGATCTCCTTCAAAGTATCTGAGTAGACTCTGCCACACTTGTTGAGCGGTCTCATAGCATTGTACTTGTTTGTACAGTCTGTCATCAAGTCCCGAGGTTATGATGTGCAAAGCTTTTCTCCCAAGGAGTCACACAGCTTTGTCATCCTCGATCCATTCTTCTCGAGGTTTTGGCACATAAGTTTCATAAACCTCAAAATCTTGTTCGTACTCTCTATCCGCATGATCCATGAGAGGAGTTTTGGGAGCTCGGTTGCAAGATTGATTTTCAAGGGTGTCATGGGACCATCTCTCGACTACGCGTAGTTAACCTATCATCTATTGAATCCAAGTACCGCATGATTCTGTTTTTCCATACTGGAAATTCGTTATCGTTCAACATGGGAACGGATGTCAAGTTGTATGTTTGCATGATTTTTCCTGCCATTTTGGAATTGGCAATTCAAGCGGTTAAGCTTGGAAAAATGATTTTCAAAAATTGTAGGCTCTGATACCAATTGTTAGGTCCCAAATGGTAGGAATCAGGCTAGAGGGGGGGGGGGGTGAATAGCCTGTTAAAACTTTTTTGCTAAAAACTTCTTTTGAAAAACTTTAGCTCACCGGTAAGTTATTTTGCACAGCGGAAATTAAGTTTTCAGTTTAGAGAAAAAGGCAAACCGGTAAGACAAAATATCATGCAAGACAAGACAAAATTATTTCCAAGTAAGACAAACAAAGTGAGCAGTAAGTGAAGTCAATAGGTTGTGACCAGTTGAGAGATTATCAACTGATTACAACTACACAACAGAAAACAAGCAAAGCAATAAATGACACATTGTTTGAAGAGGTTCACAGTGTTAAATAACTGCTACGTCCTCTACCAAGTTTGGTCAGAACTTGGATTTGTGAAGGTGCACTACTTTATTAATGGATTCTACCTATTACAAGTTGCAAGCCAATGATTGAAAGGCTGCCAAACTAGAGGTGACCACTAATGGGTCGTGCTACAATAAAGACCTGGTGTTTTCTAGAGATGTGCTCACGAGCTGAGCTGATTTCTCTAGGGTGTTGTGTGTGAATCAATCAATGTGTTCCATAAGTAGTCTAATGGAGGAACACTACAGAATTGATTGAGGTGCCAGTGAATAAGTCCTAACAGAGATGTCTAGTGAATAGGGGACTTGCTTAGAATGCCTTGAACTAGAGAATGTGCAGGTTGGTAGTTCAAAGCAACTCACTCTCAAGAATCATAAATGCACCAACCTTCTTCAATGCTCCAGGAAAGCTATTTATAGTGAACTTTGAAAAGGAGCCGTTGTCTTTGAAGAGGTTGCAATGATAACTTGGACTGGCAGGCATTAAATGGGAAGATCCTTGCATTAAATGCCTGAGATTTGGACAGAGAGGATTTCCAGAGATAGATGGGGCTTTGTGAGTACTGGTTACTTGACATTCTCAAAGAAGGTACTGATTTGCTGCAGAGATGTCATGTCAGCATGCTTGCTTTACCAACTTTAGCTAAAGTTGATGGCTTGGTGGTTAGGAGCAATTAATGCACCGGCAAGCTGATAACCAGAGGAAGCTTGAAGAGTAAGCCTTAACCGGTAAAGTAACATGGCCGGTAACAGAGGTGCCGGCCCGGTAACTCAACCGGTAAGAGGAGCTTTGACCGGTAACTGACTTCAACCGATAACTCACACAATGCTGATGGAAATTCTCAGGTCTTCAAGTCTTCAAATCTTGAGAAAAATACATAGCAAAAACACAACCGATATAAGTGCTAGAGACAACGTCATCAGAGATCTTCAGGGACAACTTGTTGAGGCTCAGCAAACCAATAAAATCCTTTGTGAGCAACAACTTTCAGGCAAAGACATTCTGAACCGATCCATTGAAGAACTCAAAAGGACAGCTGAAGCCCTTAGTAGCTGTCAAGAAAGGAACCGTGAGCTTGAAATGGAGTTAGCCAAAGTAAAAGCTAAAAATGAAGTGCTAATGGTGGTTAGAGAAGATAGGAAGAAAAGAAAAAGGGATGAGAAAGAGAAGAGGAAAGCAAAGAAATCCAAAGCTTCGTATATCGTCCCTCCTTCGAATCTTTGCCCCTCCTTCGAGATGATCTTGCCCCTCCTTCGAATCTTTGCCCCTCCTTCGAATCTGCTGCTTCTTAGCCGATCTTGTTTCAAGTCTTTTACCGGTGCAGCTCTGAGAATGTAACCGATGAAGTTTTTGTCTTTCTTTCCTCATTCACCGGTCCACAAACTCTAATGAGAATCTCTTACCCTCAAACTTTGTGTTTTGTTTAAAAATTCCTTCTATTGTTTTGAATGCTTCATATGCTGCTAACCGTTATATTTTTGCAGGATCATTCAAAATCTTTACCCTTTTTCGATCTTTTATTTTTATAATCTGTAAGCTTTCCTTAGGTAGCATCAAGTTGTCTCTTGACCAGGGGAATGATATATTATATAGACAAAATCTTTATCATTCTTTTCTAAATCAAGAAGATGCCAACCTAGAATGATTGGACTTAAGCAATTAGGAGGAGATTGTTAGTCAAATATATGCTTTGGCTTAGAATTGCTTAATCCCAATTCTAAGCCAAAGCATATATTTGACTAACAGATTGGAGCAAGGGACTTTGACGGTAGCGCAGTACTCAGCCAAATTCACGGAGTTGGCTCGTTATTGTCCACACTTGGTACCGGATGAAGAAAGAAGGGTATACAGGTTCGTGAAAGGATTGAGATTGGAGTTCCGTAAACAACTATTGACACATGATTTCAATGACTTCCAAGCAGCGGTGAATCGAGCATATAGAATTGAGAATGATATAGAGGAGCATAAGGGCAAGTCAAAAGGTGGAAGTGGAAGCAAGCAACGGTTTCAAGGACAAGGTGCGGGACAGAATCGAGGGCAATCAAGGTTCCCAAATCCAGGTACGGCAAGAAGTGGAATAGTTGTGACTCCCGTGGTTCGTACTCCATCCAGGCAGTCCGGGATTGTTTGTGAGTTTTATAAGAAGCTGGGTCATTCCAAAGAGAGATGCTGGCGCAAGTTGGGGAAGTGTGTTGAATGTGGAGGAGATGGACATTTTAGGAAGAATTGTCCCAAGTTGAAAGGGCAAGCTTCGGGTAGTGGTCAAGATGGACCACGAGGTGGAGTTAAAAGGGATAATGAAGGCAAGCCTAAAGATAAAGTTCAAGGTCGAGTCTTTGCCCTAGGTAGAGGGGAGGTTGATCCTAATGCAGTCATTAGAGGTATTATCCCTGTCTCAGGAGTTAAGGCCCGCGTCCTTATAGATCCCGGGTCTTCCCATTCGTTTGTTGCGTCTCATTTTGCATTTGCATTGCATAAATTACCTGATATTATGCCTTATGTGCTTGAGGTGTCGACTCCTATGGGAGAGTGCCTCACTTCTTCTGTGATATACAATGGTTGTGATGTGGTTATTTGTGGGCATGTGTTGCCATCGGATTTAGTAGAGTTACAAATCCGGGATTTTGATGTTATACTTGGTATGGATTGGTTAAGTCGTTATCATGCCATGGTTGATTGTCGTAGAAAGAAGGTCTTATTTGATATCCCTAAAATGCCTTCTTTTGTGTTTGATGCCGACAAGTCTTTGTTTGGTATTCATGTTATTTCTGCTATAAAGGCTAGAAAATTGCTTTCAAAAGGGTGTGCGGGGTATCTAGCTTATGTGGTAGATTCCAATAAGAAGTCCCCTGAGTTAAAAGATGTTCCCGTAGTAAATGAATATGGTGATGTATTTTCTACCGAGTACTCTATGCCTCCTGATCGTGAGGTAGAGTTTTGCATTGATATAGTGCCCGGTACCACACCTATTTCTAAGGCGCCTTATAGAATGGCTCCTATTTGAATTAAAAGAGTTGAAGACTCAGTTGCAAGAGTTATTAGATAGGGGGTTTATCCGCCCTAGTGTGTCACCGTGGGGGGCTCCTGTTTTATTTGTCCGTAAGAAGGATGGTACTCTGAGATTGTGTATTGATTACCGTCTTTTGAATCAAGCTACTATAAAGAACAAGTATCCTCTCCCGCATATTGATGATGCATTCGATCAGCTCCAAGGTTCCGTTATTTACTCAAAGCTTGATTTGAGAAGCGGATACCATCAGCTGAAGATTCGGCCTGATGATATTTCCAAGACAGCTTTCAGAACTAGATATGGTCATTATGAGTTCGTGGTTATGCCTTTTGGGTTGACTAATGCTCCGTAGTATTTATGGATATGATGAACCGTATCTTCAAACCTTACTTGGATAGTTTTGTCGTGGTGTTCATTGATGATATTCTTGTCTACTCTAAGTCCCGGGAGGAACATGAGACTCATTTGAGGATCGTTCTTTCTCTTCTCCGTGAAAAGCAATTGTTCGCCAAGTTTAGTAAGTGTGAATTCTGGCTCGAGCAGATATCTTTCTTGGGGCATGTTGTTTCTAGTTCGGGAATAGCAGTTGATCCTTCCAAGATTGAAGCCGTTGTTAGTTGGAAGCAACCCTCAACGGTGACCGAGGTTCGAAGTTTTCTTGGGTTAGCGGGGTACTACCGAAGATTCATTGAGGGGTTTTCTCGTATTGCAACTCCGTTGACTCGGTTGACTCGGAAGGATGTACCATTTGTGTGGGATGTCAAGTGTGAATCTAGCTTTGAAGAGTTGAAGAAAAGGTTGACGTCAGCTCCTGTTCTTACACTTCCAGAGGGTTCCGAGAATTTTGTGATATTTAGTGATGCCTCGAAGGAGGGCTTGGGTTGTGTGTTGATGCAAAATGGGAAAGTAGTTGCTTATGCTTCTCGAAAGTTGTCACCGGCTGAGCAGAACTATCCTACTCATGACATGGAGTTGGCTGCAATTATTTTTGCGTTGCACAAATGGAAGCATTATTTATACGGAGCGAGATTTGAGATTTTCACGGATCACAAGAGTTTGAAATATTTATTTACACAAAAGGAGTTGAATAATAGACAACGAAGATGGCTAGAGTTTTTGAAGGACTTCGATTGCGTGATTTCATATCATCCGGGGAAGGCGAATGTTGTGGCGGATGCGATTAGCCGGAAGGCTTATTTATCAACTTTGAGTTCTCGGGAGTCAAGGCATGAGTTGCTTTTTGCGAATGTCCGAGTTGTTCCAACTTTGTACGGAGATTTGATGGAAGCTCAATCTATAGATCCGGAATTGAAGAAAATATTGGGACAAGTTCAAGATGGTAGAACCGGGGATTTTTCTTTGAATAGAGATGGACTCCTTACTTTCCGAGGTCGTATTTGCGTTCCTTCATCACCGGAGATCAAGAGAAGGGTTTTAGAAGATGGCCATAAGTCCAAGTTCGCCGTTCATCCGGGTAGCACGAAGATGTACCAAGATTTGAAACGAAGATATTGGTGGAATGGGATGAAAAGAGAAATAGCGGAGTTTGTATCTAAGTGTCTAACGTGTCAACAAGTAAAAGCGGAACATCAAAGACCGGCGGGATTACTTCAACCCTTAGAGATTCCGGAGTGGAAATGGGAAGGGATTTCAATGGACTTCGTGACAGGTTTGCCTCTTACAGTAAAGAAGATGGATGCCATTTGGGTTATAGTGGATCGATTGACGAAATCGGCTCATTTTCTTCCCGTGTCAGCAAAGTTTTCGATGGAGAGATTGGCTCAGTTGTATATGAAGGAAATTGTTAGACTCCACGGGGTTCCAGTTAGTATCGTGTCAGATAGAGATCCGAGGTTTACTTCTAGATTCGGAGGGCTTTACACGAAGCTTTGGGTTCCAAGTTATGTTTCGGCACGGCGTTTCATCCTCGAACAGATGGGCGATCGGAGCGTACTATTCAGATTTTAGAGGATATGCTTAGAGCATGTGTGATGGATTTTCGATTATCTTGGGAAGATCATCTACCTTTAGTGGAGTTTGCTTACAATAACAGTTACCAATCTAGTATCGAGATGGCTCCTTATGAAGCGTTGTATGGTAGAAGATGTAGGTCTCCTATATGTTGGGATGAAGTGGGGGAAGCTAGACTTTGGGGTCCGGATTTGGTTCGGGATTCAACAGAGAAAGTTAAAGTGATTCGAGATAGGTTGAAGATGGCACAGAGTAGACAAAAGAGCTACGCCGACAACCGAAGACGAGATCTATCTTTTCAAAGTGGTGACTTGGTCTTCTTGAAAATTTCTCCTAGGACCGGGATTAAAAGGTTTGGGAACAAAGGGAAGTTAGCTCCAAGATTCGTTGGGCCGTTTGAGATTGTAGAGAAAATTGGGGAATTAGCTTATCGTTTGGCGTTACCTCCATCTTTCTCTTCACTTCATGACGTCTTTCATGTGTCTATGCTTAGAAAATATTGTCACGATCCTTCTCATATCTTGAGTTCACCTCCCGAGGAGATCCAAGCCGACATGTCTTATGTAGAAGAGCCTTTAAGAATTTTGGAATTTCAAGTGAAAGAATTGAGAACTAAGAGCATTCCGGTAGTGAAGGTGCTTTGGAGAAATCATACGATTGAAGAGGCTACGTGGGAGTTAGAATCGGAGATGAGGGAGAAGTATCCTTCTCTATTTGAGAGTTCAAGTAAGCCTCCTTAAAATTCGGGGCGAATTTTCTTTAAGGGGGAGTGAGTGTGACGACCCCGATAATAGACACTAATTAATTACTCGTTAAGCACGTGGGGTTCGGGTGGAAGTATTTTATTTTGGTGCATTATATGATTTTATTTGACTTCTTGTGATTAATTGTATGTTTGCTTGAAGTTAGTAAGTTAGAATGGGTATTAACTAACTTATGTGGAAATGGGATGAAAATGAATTAAAAATAATGTTTTAGGGTCTAAATGGAATAAACTCTAAAGTGGATAATGATTTTATAATATTTATAATTTTAATAAAATTTTAATTGTAGTGATATGCTTAATTACCAAGTTAATAAGTAAGAGTGAGGTTAATTTGGGTTATTATTAAGTGAGGGGTTTTTTGGTAAATTGGTGTTAATATCCATGGAATATATGTGAGGAAACCTCATTTGAGAGGTTTTCCATCAGCCTCTTCTTCCTTAGTCATCCATGAGAGAAAACCCAAAACCCTAACCCTCTTCTTCCAAAAATTCTCTAGACTTCAATACTTCTCTATTTTCAAAACAAAGGACGGATTCTTGATCGTAGGAGCAAGGAGATCATTTGAAGCTACTCAATAAATTATTTTAATTTTCATCATTCAAGTAAGTTATTATGTATTTTCTTCAAACCTTTGTTAAATCATTGATATGGTTATTATGGATGTTGGTGAACATGTTTTATAAAAAGGAAACACTTTGGAAGTGGAAATAATGGGTTTTGAAGTGGGGTAAGTTGAATTTCATGAAATGGGTTTTGAAATAGCAAGTAAATGGGTTGATATACATATTTAGTGTTAATGGTGTTATCAAGGGTCATTGCTGTTGTGAATTCACGCAGCGGAACGGCCAAAGCTTGGAGTAATAATAAGAACAACACACACGAAAAGTAAATCACACACAAAGGAACACACAAGAATTGTTAACCCGGTTCGTTGCAACAACAACTACGTCCGGGGGCGCTACCAAGCCAAAATATTCACTATAATATTTTCAGATGTTACAATTTGTCTCTAGGCTATCACATGTATTTATAGGGAACAATAAATCAAATCCTAGTAATAAAAGGATTCCTACTCAAGAAAGTAATCTTCTTTCTTCACAAGTCCTTCCAAATATTACTACCAAAAGGAATCACCAATGCAAGAGGAGATCTAATCAAAATAGGAAACAAATCTGCTGCAGAAGAATCCTCCTTGATCTCACCAACTCCTCCGACCGCGGTTCAAATTCCTTTATCCATGGTTTTGACTCCACATCCCAACAATCTCCCACCTGGAGACAAACCATCCATGATACCTCTCTTGAAACAAATTTCAGTGGCCAGCTATTGCGTTGGTAGCGCCCGGCCTCTTGTCTAGTTATCCAAGTGAGTTGAAGCCGAGCTACGCTTCAACATAACCTGTCGGTTCTACCATGCTCCGAGTCTTCATTCCGAATGATCCTCCCCGCACATCCCCGCTCACTTGCTTGCTAACTATCGATCCTGAACAGCGCGAATCCACGTGCCCCACACAATCACAAGCTTGGAACCTTTGTGTGTTCTTTGCAACCCATCGCATCACCGTTCTAGATCCCGCTCCCATGTTGGCCAAATTGGCTCCGCGTCGGCCGACTTCATCACCCAATTTTCTACCAACATACCGTTTAGTGAAATTTCTCCCACCATGGCGATCTCGGCCACCACCATTCACCATTGGGATGCGCCTTCGTTTCCCCCAACGACTCATGTTGCATGTGGTATACAACATATTTTCCACGCCGCCACGAGCCACCAAGCTAGCTCCGCGGTTTACCTTCCATGTCCCACAACCGAAGGTCACCACACAACCCTCCTCATCAAGTTGCCTTATGGAAATCAAGTTCCTCTTCAAATCCGGAATATGTCGCACATCACGTAGCCTTAAAACAGTCCCATCCGTTGCTTTGACCCGAACAACCCCCTTTCCAATGACCTTGACAGGATTATTGTTTCCCAAACGAACAACCCCAAAATCACCCGGAACATACTGCTCCATTCTTTCTGCACTAGTGCATGAATGAAACGTCGAGCCCGAATCCAAAACCCACGAATCAGTTGAACTGCTCCCACCCAAGATTAATACGTCCGCCATCTCTTCAGCAACATTCAATTCCTTCGCTCTGCCTGACCGCTTCGGACAACTTCTCCTAAAGTGCCCCTTCTCCCCACAATCGTAGCAAGTAATCACCTTCTTGCCACCCTTACTCTTTTCACCGACACTTAGTGCTAGCCCCGATGTCCCACCCTTGCTCTTCCTACGAATTTCTTCGCCAAGAATCACATCAACGACATCCGCAAACTTCAGCTTCACTTTTCCTGTTGAGACGTTAACTGCTATCGCAGTCGTATCCCAACTTTCCGGTAAAGAAGAAAGTAAAATCAACGCTAGTACCTCATCATCAAGAGTAACAGCCACGGAAGACAGTTGGGTCGCAGTAGATTTGAATTCACTTATATGCTTTGTTGCCGACATGCCCTCCACCATCCTTATGTTCAACAGCTTCCTCATTAGATGAGCTTTATTCGCCGCCGATGGTGCCTCGTACATGCTCGCCAACATCTGTAACATCTCCATGGTAGTCTTCGCCTCCAAAACATTCTTCGCGACATCCTTGGTCAACGTTTGCCTAACAAGCCCTAACGCTTTCCGATCCAAGATTTCGAATTTTGCTTCCTCTATGTCCGCCGGCTTTTCTTTTAATGGTAGATACAAATCCTTGTTCCACAAAACATCCTCGATTTGTGTCTTCCAAAAATTGAAATCCGTCCCATCAAACTTTTCGATCAACACCTTATTACCATCCTCCAAAGCTCCCAAGAAATCCATAGCAAAAGACACCCCAAGCAATGATTCGACAAAACCAAGAGCTCTGATACCAGTTGTTGTGAATTCACGCAGCGGAACGGCCAAAGCTTGGAGTAATAATAAGAACAACACACACGAAAAGTAAATCACACACAAAGGAACACACAAGAATTGTTAACCCGGTTCGTTGCAACAACAACTACGTCCGGGGGCGCTACCAAGCCAAAATATTCACTATAATATTTTCAGATGTTACAATTTGTCTCTAGGCTATCACATGTATTTATAGGGAACAATAAATCAAATCCTAGTAATAAAAGGATTCCTACTCAAGAAAGTAATCTTCTTTCTTCACAAGTCCTTCCAAATATTACTACCAAAAGGAATCACCAATGCAAGAGGAGATCTAATCAAAATAGAAAACAAATCTGCTGCAGAAGAATCCTCCTTGATCTCACCAACTCCTCCGACCGCGGTTCAAATTCCTTTATCCATGGTTTTGACTCCACATCCCAACAATTGCATGGTAAATTAGTGTCAAGTATGATGTGAAAATGATGTTTCTTGGTATTGAATTAGTGTAGAAGGGGTATGGAATGGATTGGAGTTGGTAATGATAGTTTTGGTACTGTTTTGGTTACTTGGAAAACAGAGCAAATTGGGTTGGGGTTAATTTGGTATGAATTCTGGTGTTGTAGCAAATGCTTCGACTTCGCACGTGGGGACGAGTCGTCCCTGGGATTGAACCAAGTCGTGACATAGGAGGGGACGCCAGTCTCAGAAGAGGGTAAAAGGGGCACGAGTCGTGCCCTGGGGCACGAGTCGTGCCCTCCCCTGCAGGAACTGAAGCTGTTTCCAAGGCTTGTAAACCTAATCAAACGAGAACCAACTTGAACACTCTTTAACTTAGATTAAAGTAGAATCTTTTAGCTATACAATGATACTTTACGTGATCAAAATGGAATAGTAGAAGTACTTTAAAAATGGGTTGGAAAATGCTTCGCAACCATAAATTATAACTTCACAATAGTGATTCTAACTTGGTAAATGAAGTTGGGACCTTTATAAAAGTTATAGATTATAGCATATTGGCTATGTAGGGATAATATATGATATCATCCTACTTCATTTGAGTTCATGTGAATGAATTGTTATATATATATAGTGTATAATATGAATGTTGCACTATACTGACGATGGAACATGAGTATGTTTTACCATGTTATATATATATTGTGGTTGTTATCCCATGTTGTGGATTTTATTCAAGTAGCTTATATGTGCTTGAATGTTGTTAATCAGCTGATGTAGGGGGTATAATGGAGTACGATCACTATGAGAAATAGTTCCATAAGGTGCTCGGACTACATTATATCTTTGGCCTTTCCCTTCGCGCCACAGATTGGGGTTTCAACTTCTATGAATATGTGCAGTCAGTTCATATGAATGTTGAAGTCTTATATCTTTCCTGGAAAATGGGTTTTATAAGACGTGAATATGCAATCAGCAGTTCACAAGAGATGAGTTATATTTGTAGCTATCTCCGTTATATGATTTGATTCTGGTGGACATGTGTTCACGAAATATTTGGAGTTTTATATTCCAATTTGATACGACTTATTGGTCAGACGGGAAAAAGGTAAACCAAGGTAACGGAAAGTGTTTATGGTTTTACCAACGTGATTATATGCACCTTATATGTGTTGCATTTACTTGGCATATTGATGCATTGCATAATAACTTATTGAGATTTATTCTCACCCTTCTCCCTTTAATGTTTTAGATCGAACTGAGACAGGAGGACCAGGGCAGTGAGGCCGGTACGGAGTTTGTGCTTGATTTTGGGTTTGTCGGGTATGTTGATGGTTAGATGGTTGTATTTTGGTTGTTACTCCTTTGTTGGAGTTTGTTAATAGAACAAGTTATGTAAATTTGTAAGATATGGTTTAACTTTTGTAAATATGGAAACCCAGTAAGTAGTAGTTAAAATGGTAGTAGATAGAGTTTTGTAAAGGTTTGTAAATAAGTTTGGTTTGAAAGTTAGTTTATGTTTTATTCCCCTTTCCTCCAATGTGGAGATGTTCCCAAGTTTAGAGTTAGTTCTTTTCAAGTCAAGTTAATGTTTTGAAAAAGTTCAGGTGGTATTTCGGAGTTTGGGCTCTAAGACTCGGGACACGTGTTAGGTTCCGGGTCAGGTGCCCACATATGGTGCCAGCAATAATAGATATTCCTTCCAATAATTGGGTGAAATTAATTTCCGGAAATTGAGCACAAAATTATTTCACATTTGACTCGACGAATCTGGGCCGTTGTTGACAACCTGTCATTTTGGCATATTTTTTCAGCCTTTGATATAGTTTTGCTTTTAAATTTATATGATTTTACACCGGAAACAAACGAAGCCTAAATTCTCACATATTTCCGATGTCGGACAGGATATATCACAGTTACATAGTTCAAAAACTCTAAAATTGAAAATCAAATGAATAAACATTACAAAACCTTGCAAGAAACATAAGTTGCACATATCATCTCTAAAACCTTAACTAGAATTATATCCCAAAATTAAATTGTAACTCTCTTGGCCAACAAGACAGGAGACTTATCAGAACTTTAGTTTCTAAACTCCCTACTTGTGCTGGCCAGGATCAACAAGAACTTAAAAGACAAATTTTCCTTGATCAGTTTCTTGAATCAATAGAAGAGTTCTGATTCTAGGATGTAGTCGAGGGAGAAATTGGAGTCGAAATCCAATTCATTGAGTTGGAAATCAAAATCCGCCATTGGTGAATTGGTGACCGATGTTGGAGCCGAGATTATATCGGTAAGATCATCAGAATTTGAACTTTGTACATTTTGGGGTTGAGACATAAAAGATGGCGAATAACTCGCCACAAAGTTGTCTTGAATACTAATCGGCTCTAAAAAGAAATTTCCCTCCATATTTTCGACTTCAATCGGTGTGGATGCAAAGGAAAACGAAGGAAATTTTTCCATATTCTTAGCTTGAAGACATGTTCCGAAGTCGAAATGCATGTCTTTTGCTTGGCTTTCAAGAATCCAATGTTGTTGTTTCGGGCTTTCGACTTTCTTTTCTGCAGCCAAAGCCAATGCAGTGGTTAAATGAGTGGCTTGGATACAAGTATGTCTTCCTCTATATGTTACTTCAACTATTGATGGATCTTGGTCGGATTTCTGAACTTGTTTTCTTGCTAAACAACCTTGAACATTCCGATGTGTGCACCTATAATACGCCCTGCAGTTCCAAAAGTATCCTTAATTAGTCAAACATGATTATTTTTAAGGTATGGAGGTTGTACCATATGCATTCATACTAGTACATTTCCTTGAAAAGTTGAGAATTTTTGCAATGAATAGCATGTGCAGCAGGGGCGGATCTACTGTAGTGTCTGGTGTTGCCAGGCAACCCAAAAAAAAAATATTTTTTTTTTTTGCAAAACGACGTCGTTTTGGCCTGTTTTAAAGAACAGGCAACATCAAATGTTTCGCGCCTAGTGAAGCCTATTATATTTATGTATATAAAGTGGTGCCTAGTGAAACCTATTATCTCTTATGTATGTATGTAAACATTTTGAATTTAAGTTTCGTGCCAATTTTTAATTTGTTTTTAGTAAAGAACAATCAACACCAAAATATTTGGTGTAGATCCGCCACTGAATTGTGCAGTACTTAGAAATTAGGCCAAAAGGTTATAGAAATATCAAAGATAGTTGAGCAAGTTAATGGGAAGTCCTGTTTGATGGCCCTGTTTTGAGAGAGATAAACTAGGTGAACTTTAGAAGAAAAAAAAGTGATTTTTTGCTCAAAACAAATGGTACTTTAGAAAAAGAAAAAGAAAAAGAAATTCACACCTTGGAAAAGTTGATCCAAGAATATCCTTTTGTCCATACTTTCTCCAACTATAACCATCACCAAGAGGACCCTCTGCCATTGTTTCTGAAGAAACCTTAACTTGTTCACTCCATTTTGGCATTAGTTTCCTGCAATTCCAAGAAAACCCACAAATTTTTAAGTCCAAATTCAATTCAAAACTTGATGGAATTGAAGAAATATAGTCGTCGTAAGAAGGGTAATTTTGAGAGTCTGATTACGTTAAGCGGAAACTGACTCGAATAAACCACCTTGCTGGCGGAACATATAAGAAAGTAAAATATTATGAGCTCACCTCTTTTTGAAGGCATTTTTCTTGCATTGGTCTTTGGAATCAAGGTCAGAATTGTCACTTGTTGGACTAGTTTCAACAAAGGAATTTGGAGAGGACTCCAAAGGGAAAGTGGTATGACCATGACCATGATGAGCAAAAGAAGCATTCCAATTTAGCATGGAGAGTGCTTTTTCATAGGAAGAAACAATTTTTTCAACAAGGAAATCACAAGCTTCAAGTGATGTGTCCTTGTCAAGATGGTTCTTGAGCTGGTTGGCCAACTCTTTTCCTTGAGTTAGTTCATTAATGAGTGGTCTCTTCTTATTATTCTTCTTCTCCTCCTCCATTAGGATATTTCAGGAACGAAATGAAAGGAAAAATAAGTACGTATCCGAACGAGCCGCGCGCAATGGCTTATTAGCATACAAGAAATGAAGATGGTGAAGGTGAAGGTGAAGGTGAAGGTGAATGAAGTTGTACAATTGTGTTGAGGGTCTTGAAATAGGTTTTGGAAAAGAGAGATGGCAAATGGGGTGGCTTTATAGGTATGTTCTTAGTGTAGTAGTATTATAATGAGGGAAAAGTGAGATGTGGATTTAGGTATATATGTTTCTTGTTGAGTTGCTTACAATTTGGGAGAGAGCGAGAGAGAGAGAGAGAGAGAGAGAGAGAGAGAGAGAGAGAGAGAGAGAGAGAGAGAGAGAGAATTTCTTTTTAATGTTTGTGGGGAAAGACAATCTGAGTGATGAAATGAGGAGGAAAGAGAGGAGATATAAATAAGAATTGATTAGGAAGGGGGATTTTTTGACCAATGGAAAGTTCCTCTCTCTCTCTCTCTTTCTCTCTCTCTCTCTTTCTCTCTCTCTCTCTCTCTTCTTTCACTCATTCTTTTGGTCATATGGGGGAATCATTGGCTAGAAACAATTGCTGACCCTTTCAAAGATCACAAAATGGCCTAACCCCCACACTCACTTATCAACATGTACACTTTGGTTTGGTTTGTGTAGGTGACTACCAAACTACTAATAATGGCGACATTTTATTGTGTTAAATACTTTGTGTCAATGATATTTGTTTACTATTCTCTTGATAATTTATTTTATTTTAAATTTTATTATAAAAACAAAATTAATTGTAATAAATATATTATCTTTATCTCGTACTTTACTTGTATACTAACTAACACTAATCTCGTTCAAAAGGCTTCATTATATTTTCGGGAAGAGAGTAAATATTTGATTTCAATGTTTTCACGTAGTAGAACACAAACACAAATTAATTTGATCATTTAACAAATAACTGATTTAAAAAAAATCTCAAATTTCCTTCGTACCCACTTATATTTTCCGACATGATAATATTGGTCCAATAATTCTTTTGACAAATTAAAAAGAAAAATATCCAAACATTGCCCAAGAATCTTCAATGCTTCTTCCGCGTTGCTTACTTTGACTCATCTATTCAATCAAAAAAGCAATTATTTTAGGAGAGAGAAAGGTGACGTCAGGAGAGAGAAAGGTGACGTTTATATCATATCCCCTCGCTTACGCAAAAAAAAAAAAAAAAAAAAAAAAAAAAAAAAAAAAAACCAAACACCATCACCTATCTTAACCTTTGCAATTAATAAACTATACTATTTCCGTTGTCCTGTCTGAAATGAAATGACATAAAATTGGTTTTATGAAAATTAAAGAGCGTGATTATTAGTAGCGTAAATGTTGTGAGTAGAAAAAGTAAGATAAAACAGAGAAAGTGGGACAAAAAATATTAAATGAATAGTAATTAACAGTATAACAAGTGATTCTCATAAATAAATAAATATTAAAAAGTTTTTATTTCGAGTGTGTGTCTTTTTAAATAGGATAAAAAAAAATTAAAATTGCGTTTTTTCAAGTAGGACGGAGAGAGTATGTTTCTTTTCATTAAAAAAAACAGTTATTTGTTCATTTCAAAACAATTGTTAATTTTTAATATCCTATAATATCTATTTTTGATCAAGGGCAGAAATTGCAAGTAGAACCTTCCTCTATTTGTGGATATAGGCCCTTAACTAATTTTGACCATTGCATAAAAGTGAAAAAGAATATGTTAAATACCAAGTGACTCCACACACAAATGGTTAAGTTTTGGGTCACTATCTTTCCCTATTAACTTTGTTTTATTCTTCTACACTTGATTCGCAACCAGGGGCGGACACTGGTACAGCGGTGTGGCTGTTAAGCCCCCAAAATTAATGTTAGCATGTAAAAAAGAAAAAAAAAACTACTAAGTGCACCCCCCACTTATCAGCTCAACCCACCCCCCTTGAAAAAAAATGAAGAATCGATATAGCTAGTCATGTAACAAACAATTATTTTTTTGAAGTTTTTGGTTAATATAATTTGTGAACCCCCTGCATTTTGACCTTGGGTGCGCCCCTGTTAGCAACATATATAAAGTACTAGTACATACCCGTATCCAAGGACACGTGTTTTTTTTTTTTTAATTAAAAAAAAATTTAAGGGCAAAATGGGAAAGGGACAAATGTATGAGGACAGAATGGGAAATTCGTCGCTTGGTACTGTTCATTGTACCGTAGATAGTAGAGGTGTGATTTATACTACTCCCTTCGTCCCAATAGTAGCTTCCCATTTTGCCATTTTGGGTGTCCCGTTAATAGCTTTCACTTTCCTTTTTTGGCAAAGGAATCTTTACTATTCTCTCCACTCATTCTCTCTCCTACATTATTTTAATACTCACAACACCATTATAATTTACTATTCCCTCCACTCATTCTCTCTCCTATTTTCAAATTACACTCACAACATTTTTTCTTCCCACCCATTTTATTAATTTGCGTGCAAGGCAAAAAACGGACAGCTACTATTGGAACGGAGGGAGTATAGATTACATAACTTATGAATATAAGTGATTTATTCGAGAGAAAGATAGTCCCATTTTATTTTTAATGAATAATTTGAGTAAATTTTGTCTAGATAATTTATGTCAATTTAATTAATCCCGTAAAAGTTCAAAAAATATTAATGATGATATTGTAATGGCGTATCAATAAGTTTCAAAATAATATTGAAATAACTATTTTGTCAAAATTCAATTATATTGATCGTCAAAATTTAAATAAAACTAACTTTTCAAGATGAAGTGAATATGAAGTAGTGATGCATGTTGGAAGAAAAATATATAAATATGCCTCTGAACTAAGTCTTTGTATGCAAATATGCTCGTAACGTCGATTATTATTATCCTTGTCTCTAAACCTATTAAAATGAGAGTATATTTGTCGTGCGTTAAAATTTCGTCCAAAATTTAACGAGATTGAAACCTAAATTGAATTAAAATGATGTTGAAGGGCTTATACTGTGAATTAAGGGGTTGAACTTGTTCAAAATAGGTCACTCACTTATTGATCTTTTCTCATTTTAGTCACTAAACTTTTTTCACTTTGGCCAAAAATATTGTTACTATTAAAAATATTTTTAATTATTTAACATAATTCTGATAATATTTAACATAATTGAAAAAAGGTTAGTGACTAGCATGAGAATCTATAGTATAAATAAGAACTGTCCACATTATCCCATGAACAGTACAATGAACAGTTTCATAAGCCAAATTTCCCATTTTGCCCTCACTAAGTTGTCTCTTTCCCATTTTGCCTTTAAAAAAAATTGATTAAAAAAAAAAACACTTGTCCTTGGACACGGGCTTTTACTAGTACATCAATAAGTGAGGAACCTGTTTTGAATAAGTTCAACTCCTTAATTTACAGTTTACCCTTTTTAACAACGTCGTTTTAATTCGGTTTAGTTCCCAAAATTGTTATACTTTGGACGAAATTTTAGCGTAGGGAAAATGTACTCTCATTTTTAATGACTTTATGAGCAAGGAGGCGGATTTAGAATATTATATCAGTGTGAGCTAAAAATAATTAATGTCATGCACCTAATTTTTTTTTTATTTTTTTTTTTTGAAATTTCTAACCATCTAATATCAATTCTAGGGGTATTTAACCGAAGACTTTTACGACTGAGAGACTTAAACCTGCTCAAAATTTCGCTTGTACACAAATCCTTTGGCCATGCACCTAATCTTTAAATAGTTAAATATAGAAGTATTTCTTTTTCCCTACAAATTAAATTAAAGGATACTTACTTTTAGTTACCAATCAATTTTTTTTCATCTTCTTTGTTGGTTCATTTACATTTTAATATTAAACCTATTTCAATTGTATATTCTTTTCTTCATTTTTACTTTTTTGAAAGATTCTTCGTATTTAGAACTTAGAAATCACGAATGAAACGAAACAGTGAATTTTTGGACGTTCATAATTATCGACCAAACAATCTGATCCATGCCCAATCTCTATTTTATTTTGATGGTTCATATTTAAGATTATATTAAAGATATTTTAGACATTTAGTTCGATTCGTGTATCTCGTTCATCCATTTATCTTTCACGCGATCTTGATTATAAATGCAACCCAATTTATTCCGATTTATGTGCACACAGATTATATTCACATAATTTGTATGTGCGTGTGGGGTGGGATGGGGTGGGGTGGGGTGGGGGTGGGGTGGGGTCTTCCTTCTAGATAGATAGCCCACCACTTTTATTTGTTTCCTCGTTCAAAAAGCTTTACCTGATAATGATATAAACGGAAATTGTACGGTATAACTCGACTTCTTACCTCTTTTGTCTTTTGGCTTTTTTTTTTTTTTTTTTTTTTTTGTTTACCATTTCAAAGACCATATATAATCAATTTCAATCATACCATTCATAACATTCATATATAGAATCATAATTTCTCTTGGTCTCAAAAATTGAGTCAAATTTATCATGCACTCCTTCAGGGCCGATTCTCATAATTTAGAGGCATTGTGCAAAGTTTAAAATGAGGCCTCAAGAACACTTGCAAAAAATAAAATGCAAGAAAATTATAAAGTATGAAAGAACGAAAGAACTTGGCAAAGAGATGAATCATGAATCTGCAACGGAGTAGTTTGAAGTCGATTTTTCTCTATTGCAGATGAAAGTGAATTTTGTTATTGTAGTTGCGAAAGAAAGTTTTGATATTCTATTGAGAACTTGGAAAAGAGAATTTGTAGTTGTAAAAAAAAAAAAGACGTTGGAGAGGAGAAGAATACAGCGACCATTGATGGAGCGGAATGGAGGAGGAATACGAGGAGCCGCGTTAAATGCCGTGAAATTAATAATTAATTCTATCAAAAAATATGTTAAGATGTAAATAAAGAAGTAGATTTCTATTAGAATACTGTATAATATGATTTTTAATATACTACCTAATTTGACTCAAATTACTTAATTGGATGATTTTTATATTTTTCAAATATAATACATATATATGATGATTTTTTTTTAAATGGTGCCCCTTAAAATTATGAGGCCCGAAGCGAGCGCTCACCCCGCTCCTCCTAAAGGTCGGCCCTGCACTCCTTAGCTTTTAATAAAATGTACTACCTATGTCCCACTTCAAGGGTTCTAGGATAATATTTCACGTTTCTTAAGAATTTTTTTTTTTAAATGAATAAAGAATTGCAAGTGGGTAGAAGATTAGAGGAGTGAGAATGTAAAAGTTAAAACATTTATAATAAAACCTCTTTTTAATTGGGTTTTTTTATAAATATATTAACATTATAAGGGCATAATGAATGATTTTTTTGTAAATATATTTATATTATAAGGGTATAAATGTCCGAAATACTGTTCAAAGTATGTCATTTATGGAATGAGACTCTTAGTCTGGGACGAAACAAAAAGAAAAGTAAAACTCTTGAAGTTGAAGTGGGACGGAGAGAGTAATATTTAGGAAAAATTCCTTTTTAACCACAACTATCAGATCTTATCCCCTAAAAACCCAGCCCAAATAAAAAAAGACTAACTCCTTTGTTATTTCAAATTAAAATCCCTTTAAACCCCATTATACCGTGAACGGCCAAAATGAAGTTAGTACGCCGTTAACTTTCGTCCAGCGTTCTTTGCGGAATTGCAAAATTGAATCCAAAATTGAAGAATGGTGAAGATGGCAACGTTCTTCGCGATGACGCTTGGGGCCTTCGTTTTTTGGCAATCTATGGATAAAGTCCATGTCTGGATCGCTCTCCGCCAGGATGAAAAGGTCAATTCAATCTCTCTTTTTGTTTCTATTTACCGATTCTACTGTTTGGGGATTAGGATTCTTTAATTTTACCTCCACAACCACAATCGCCTTTGTTCTTGACCTATTTCGCTAATTTCAACTTTAGGATCCAAAACTATGCAATAATTTTACAACATTTGTTTCAGTTTCTTTTAATGTGCTAATTGTACTTTGAGACTGCGTATGTGTTTAATGGATGTGTGCTATTTGAATTTGATTGGCAGGAACACTACTATCCCAACAAAGAAAAGCCAGGCAAGTATTTCCTCTTGTGCTCAAATTCTTTTACTTAACTAATTGATTGAAATGTTAAAACAACTTGCTGTTTTCTTCTCATGTTAGAATGGATACTGGTTATTCCTATCTGAAATTGGATGATTGCTTTATCAAAAAACTAATTGGGAATGTTACTGGTATGTGATTATGTGTTTCTGATTGCTTTGGCATTCCTTTTTTGACCACTTGGAATTGAAAACTCACTTTCAGGTCTACGGGAGCTGTTATAGGTTTATGAAGAGATAATTGTGCTATTGTTCTATTTTTCAAAATTTTGAGTAGATTGGCTGTCGGTGGGAGGTGTTGGTCTGCTTTTCATTGTTTGCCCGTCCTGATTTTTTCGATCTTTTGTGTCTCCATTTTCGGGTGTTCTCCACGGCCAGGACAATCGGACCTGCCTGGGTATAAAGGTGTTGCAAGGTGAGCGTGAGATGGCGGCGGATAACAAGATGTTGGGAGAGTTTGATCGATGGGCATTCCTCCGGCTCCTAGGGGTATGCCTCGAGATAGAGGTCACCTTTGACATTGATGCCAATGGTATTGTCACTGTTTACGCCAAAGACAAGTCAACGGCAAAGAGCAACAAATTACAATTCGGTCGTCGGGAGGTTTGTCGAAGACGAGATAAAGAAAATGGGTAAGGATCTTTGAACTCCATGCGGCCGTGGATCAACAGAGGAAGGAAGTCATTGATCTTAAAAACTCTGCGATACAACCGTATACGATGTTGAGAAGAATCGAATGAGTACGGAGATATGTTGGGTTCGTTATGCTCGATGGTAGTGGCGGCCTACTCAATTACTCAAGAACTACTCGATATGCTTAATGAGCATCGGGAGTTCAACAACAATCCTGGGTATCGAATTTTTCTCATTCACAAGCCAATAACTCTTCCGGTTCAACGACGCTTTCATCATATCTTGGCAAAGATACCGGCATGGAGCAGAAAGTTGTAGCTTGGATGCCCAGAATGCTCTTTATGATTTGTGTATGACTAATAATATGTCTTATATCTGTTACTATAAGACCTCTTAGTAGTGTTTTAACATTTTATTGTTACTATCAATTTAATTTCTATGAATCTATTGTTGGTACCGTTGTATAAGAACATCAAGTGATCTTATAGATATAAGATATGTTGTTGTTTATGATGTTGTAGATGACTTATAGCAGGTCTTATACCTTTTGCTATAAGACCTCTTATTAGTATTGTTGTTTATGTTTTTTTTTATGGTATAAGACCAGGTGTTATTATTCTTACAATTTGTGTATGACTAATAATAGGTATTATACCTGTTACTATAAGACCTCTTATTAGTGTTTTAACATTTTATTGTTGGTCCTATACCAGTTGCTATAGGACCAATTAAAGGGCTTATATCTTTGTATATGATGTTGTCAGGTCCTATACCAGTTGCTATAGGATCAATTAAAGGGCTTATAGCTTTGTATGATATTGACAGGTCCTATACCAATTGCTATAGGACCATTCAAATGTCTTATTGCTTTGTATATGATGTTGCCAGGTCCTATACCAGTTGCTATAGGACCAATTAAAGGGCTTCTTATAGCTTTGTATATGATATTGATAGGTCCTATACCAATTGCTATAGGACCATTCAAAGGTCTTATAGCTTTTTATATGATATTGAAAGATCTTATAACAATTGATATAGGACCAATTAAAGGGGTTATAGCTTTGTATATGATGTTGCCAGGTCCTATACTAGTTGCTATAGGACCAGTCAAAGTTCTTATTGCTTTGTATATGTTGTTGGCAGGTCCTATACCAATTGCTATAGGACCAATTAAAGGGCTTATAGCTTTGTATATGATGTTGCCAGGTCCTATATCAGTTGCTATAGGACCAACTAAGGGGCTTATAGCTTTGTATATGATGTTGCCAGGTCATATACCAATTGCTATAGGACCAATTAAAGGGCTTATAGCTTTGTAAATTTATCTGTTTTTCATTTTCATTGTTCATTCTTTGCATCTTAAACAGAGTGTTATAAAGAATACAACTACAAAATGACTAATACTTATCTAATACTAGCATTTCATGTGAATATCAATGTGACAAATGGTATAAAGACCTAGCAACATCATATACAAAGCTATTTGCTAAGTGAAATAACATATATATATAGGACCTACTGACTATACGACATTCACAATCACATTAACAACAACTATTTTAGGATATAAAAACTCCAGTAACCAAAATTCTAAAAAGAATATCAATGTATAATATTCAGATCAATGGTGTAAAATGTCAAATAAAAAGTGTACAAAACGACATTAATAATTGTTTGACTAAAAAAACTCAAATATACGGAATTTGCAATGGCTCCTTGCATGATCTTTTATATGTTATTCTTCTTTTCCACATCGATGACATGTCATCTTTCTCTTTGTATTCCTGTATATATTGACAACCATGAAATGATCTGAATGAACTTCAAACACATCTTTGTCGCAACAACAGACAATCTTTCATAGTTCAACATCACCATAATTAGACTCCACCCCATTGACAGTTAAAAAGGAAATATTCTGCAAAAAAAATAAAAAAAATAATTAAGGCATGGTATAAGACTACTTAGGTCTTTTACCTAATGGTATAAGATCAAATAGTTTCAAATTGAACAATTGTTACTGGATCAAGGCACATCCAAATCAAAAAGCAAAATAGATCAGGTCCTATAGCAAAGGTTATAGGACTGGAGCAATCCTCTGTCACATTAATAATAAAAAATATAATGAAGAAATTTGCCTCAAAATCATATGCACACTACAACAGATCCTATAGGAAGGGGTATAGGACCTATTACAAGTCATATACCACATCATCAAACAATCAAACTGAATCAAATCATCTCCAAATCAAATGCACACTATAACATGTCCTATAGCAAAGGTTATAGGACTTGGAACAGGTCCTCTGCCACATAAATAATCACAAACAAAATGAAGCATGTTAACTCAGAATCATATAAACACTAGAACAGGTCCTATAGCAAGTGTTATAAGACCTGTTACAGATCATATAACACATCAACAAACACAATCAAAATGAAGCAAGTCATCTCCATAACAAATGCACACTAAAAAATGTCCTATACCAATGATTATAGGACCTGGTATTAGAGATTTTGAAGAAATATTTCAATTAATTGTTATTTAATAATTGAAACCTTCAATAAAACTATTCACCAATGACAAAATAAGTTGATATATCATCAAAAACTTAAACTTCCAAATTTCTTCATCAAAATTCAAACAAAATCAATTGAAGGTTCAATAAAAAAAATCACCAGATCTAGTACCTTTTCTTCTTCAGAAGTGACCGAAAATGTGACCGGCGTTGTGTTCAAGGGAGGAGGTGGTCGGCGCCATGGGTGTATGAAATTAATGGAGTTGGTCGGAGTTGATAGGAGGCCGGAAAAGATGGAGAGGGGCGGGAGGTTTGAAGACGACGATTAGGGTTTGAATTGGGGTGGGAGATTGATTGCCGTCGATGAGAGAGCGAACGAGAGAATTTTTGAGAGTTTTTGATTTTTTTGAGAATGTTAGGTTACGAGGAGATTATGGGATGTAAACGCCGTCTGCTCCATTAATGTCTAGGTTTCAATGGGATTTTCATCCCAAATAGGTTAAAATGGGTTATTAATGTGGACTATGGGGTTTAGAGTCCTTGACTCTAATATTTATTTCAAGAAAAATATTTATTTCAAGAAAAAGGAAGGAAAGCATTGTTAAAACTCAATGTATTGTCATTTTTTTAATGTTAAGCTTGCTGATTTAGATATGTACTTAATTATCATTTTCTTGAAACACATAACAACTCAATAAGAAAATAGCAAATTTGATGAAAAGATGAGCAAGGTTTGTCATGATTGATCAAGGGCAAAAATTGCAAGTAGAACCTTCAACCTTCCTCTATTTGTGGATAAGGCCTTAACTAATTTTAACCATTGCATAAAAGTGAAAAAGAATATGTTAAATACCAAGTGACTCCACACACAAATGGATAAGTTTTGGGTCACTATCTTTCCCTACTAACTTTGTTTTATTCTTCTACACTTGATTCGCAACCAGGGGCGGACACAGGTACAGCGGTGTGGCTGTTAACCCCCCAAAATTAATGTTGACATGTAAAAAAAAAAAAAAAAAACTACTAAGTGCACCCCCCCACTTACCATTTCACCACCCCTTTGGCAAAAAATGAAAAATCGATGTAGCTAGTCATGTAACAAACAATTTTTTTTGAAGTTTTTGGTTAATGTAATTTGTGAACCCCCTGCATTTTGACCTTGAGTTCGCCCCTATTAGCAACATATATAAAGTACTCCCTCCGTCTCAAAATGTTTGTCCCATTTGACTTTTTTGTTGAACTTTAACCACAAATTTACGAGAGATTAATCATGTTCATGAAATTCTAAAAGTTGTTGTTGATAATATTATTAATGGTGAATCAATAGAAATTTTTAGAATTTCATGAACATAATTAAATTGTCATATATTTGGTCAAAGTTCAACAAAAAAGTCAAATGGGACAAACATTTTGGGACGGAGGGAGTATTACATAACTTATGAATATAAGTGATTTGTTCGAGAAAGATAGTCCCATTTTATTTTTAATGAATAATTTGAGTGAATTTTGTCTAGATAATTTATGTCAATTTAATTAATCCCGTAAAAGTTCAAAAAAATATTAATGATGATATTGTAATGGCGTATTAATAATTTTCAAAATAATATTGAAATAACTATTTTGTCAAAATTCAATTAAATTGATCGTCAAAATTTAAATAAAACTAACTTTTCAAGATGAAGTGAATATGAAGTAGTGATGCATGTTGGAAGAAAAATTTATAAATATGCCTCTGAACTAAGTCTTTGTATGCAAATATGCTCATAACGTCGATTATTATTAACCTTGTCTCTAAACTTATTAAAATGAGAGTATATTTGTCGTGCGTTAAAATTTCATCCAAAATTTAACGAGATTGAAACCTAAATTGAATTAAAATGATGTTGAAGGGCTTATACTGTGAATTAAGGGGTTGAACTTGTTCAAAATAGGTCACTCACTTATTGATCTTTTCTCATTTTAGTCACTAAACTTTTTTCACTTTGGCCAAAAATATTGTTACTATTAAAAATATTTTTAATTATTTAACATAATTCTGATAATATTTAATATAATTGAAAAAAGGTTAGTGACTAGCATGAGATATATCAATAAGTGAGGGACCTATTTTGAATAAGTTCAACTCCGTAATTCACAGTTTACCCCTTTTAACGTCGTTTTAATTCGGTTTAGTTCCCAAAATCGTTAAACTTTGGACGAAATTTTAGCGTAGGGCAAATATACTCTCATTTTTAATGACTTTATGAGCAAGGAGGCGGATTTAGAATATTATATCAGTGTGAGCTAAAAATAATTAATGTCATGCGCCTAATTTATTTATTTTTTTGAAATTTCTAACCATCTAATATTAATTATAGGGGTATTGAATCCAAGATCTTTACGACTGAGAGACTTAAATCTGTTCAAAATTTCGCTTGTACACAAATTATTTGGCCATGCGCCTAATCTTTAAATAGTTAAATATAAAAGTATTTCTTTTTCCCTACAAATTAAATTAAAGGATACTTATACTTTTAGTTACCAACTCAAATTTTTTCCATCTTCTTTGTTGGTTCATTTACATTTTAATATTAAACCTATTTCAATTGTATATTCTTTTCTTCATTTTTCTTTTTTAAAAGATTCTTCATATTTAGAACTTAGAAATCACGAAATGAAATGAAACGATGAATTTTTGGACGTTCATAATTATCGATCAAACAATCCGATGCATGTCCAATCTCAATTTTATTTTGACGGTTCATATTTAAGATTATATTAAAGGTATTTTAGACATTTAGTTCGATTCGTGCATCTCGTTCATTCATTTATTTTTCACGCGATCTTGATTATAAATGCAACCCAACTTATCCCGTTTTATGTGCACACAGATTACATTCACATAATTTGTATGTGTGTGTGGGGTGGGGGGGGGTGGGGTGGGGTGGGGTGGGGTCTTCCTTCTAGATAGATAGCCCACCATTTTTATTTGTTTCCTCGTTCAAAAAGCTTTACCTGATAATGATATAAACGGAAATTGTACGGTATAACGCTACCTCTTTCTTTTTTTTTTTTTTTTTTTTTTTTTTTTTTTTTTTGTTTACCATTTCAAAGATCATATATAATCAATTCCACTCATACCATTCATATATAGAATCATAATTTCTCTTGGTCTCAAAAATTGAGTCAAAATTATCATGCACTCCTTTGTCTTTTAATAAAATGTACTCCTTCCGTCCCACTTCAATTCAAGGGTCCTATTTTTTCTTTTGATCCGTCCCAAACTAAAAGTCTCATTTCATAAATGACAAATTTTGAACAGTGTTTCAGACATTTATACCATTATAATGTAAATATATTTACAAAAAAAATCATTCATTATGCCCTTATAATGTTAACATATTTAAAAAAAAAACAATCAAAAAGTACTTTTATCATAAAATTTAACTTTTATGTTCTCTCCTCTAATCTTCTATCCACTTGCAATTCTTTATTCATTTTTTAAAAAATTTCTTAATAAGCGTGAAATACTATCCTGGGACCCTTTGATGGATATGTTTACATATCCAATTAATACGGTCTAAACTCTATTTATTGCAAAATTTTCGAGTAAAATGGTAGTTTAATCGTTTTGTTAGTGTTGTTTTAGTTCAGGTTGAAAAGGTGAAAAATTGATGATTTAAAGTGAAGAAAAGATGAAAATATGAAGCGGAGCAGACTTTGGGGGCTTTTGAGGCATTTTGGAGCTGCAAGGGCTTGTTGGAAATTTCCATGACAAGGGCTTATAAGGAATTATTGAAGAAAGGAGAAATTGGCTGGCCAAACAGCTTGTGCGGCCGCCCTTATCCTCCGGCCTAGCTTGTGCGGCCGCCCAAGTCACTTCGGCGATCGCCCTAATGCCTCGTCCCCTCTTGTGAGGCCACCCAAGTCTCTTCGACGATCGCCCTAATTCACGCTACAAGGCATTTTTCCAACAGATTTGATGGCATTTTGAGCCCTCCTTCATATTTTTTTTTGGCCTTAATCTCATTTTAGGGCCTTAATCAGCCTTTTCCCCTTTGAGTATATATAGTACAGTAAATGTTATTTTATTTTAGGGTTATGTTTGGATCATTTAGACAAAAAGGAGGCTACTTAGAGAGAGAAAATTAGGGATCTTATTTCATCATTCAAGATAAGATTTTTAATGTTGTTCTTGTTTAGATTTGTTCATTTAATGCTTAATATGTGTAGCTAGTTTCTTAATTTCATGGGTAGTTTGTTGTTTAGTCACTTATGTTATGTCATTGATGATTTTATCTAATTAATTGATGTCTTGTTCATCTTTGCTCTTTTAATTAAAGTTTTTTGAGTTAAATTGTGGTTGATTCCTAATTTCTTCCTTTTAACTTTTTGGGTGTCAATTTCTTATATTGAATTGGGGATTTTGATTTAGACCTTTGCTAGATGATGAAATCTATTGGTTTTCTTGATTGAAATTACATGAGTTTTGGTTCATAAAATTTTTAAAGCTCAAAGCTTTCCTTTTTAATTGCTTGGACTTGATTTGTGAAAAGTGATTGACTAGGATCAAATAGATTGGTTGTGGTCACCTTACCATACAATTTTGACTTTTGTGATTAAACCCAAAATTGAAATTAATATCTTTTTCTAAATTAATGGCACTCATATTTGCGAGGGTTATTATAACAAAACTAGTATACCACCCGTGCGTTAAAACGCACGACAAAACGCTTTTTTCATAAAGTAACCCAACCAAAAAAGTTCATATTTTAATGAACTTACATGTAATTTTGCTATGAATGAATATATAAGTAAACCACCATTGGTGAATCAATTTTCATAACCATTGATCCAATCTACCAAAAGTGAGCACCATAATCTCAAATGTGCATACATATGTCCATCATCATCCTAGCTCAATCTGCTTCTCAAGAGATACGAGTGTCGAGTTGCATGATAAGAACGGTGCAGAATTCCATGAAGAGCAATTGAGCGCTACTAACTCTTTGCAGCTCTAAGTACATACCTTCAAATCTCCGAGCTCGGTGCCTAAATAGTTGTTTGCCTTGTTTCCATGGATGCCGGCAGGGATCTGCTTCAAAGCCTCTGCTGCTGGGGGAGAAACAGCAGTAGGCTTTGGTGGAGGCTCATTTCTAGCAACCTGCAGTTTTCTTGGCGAAGCTTCAACATTGCTTGTGGAGACAGGGGTCGCCTTTGGCTTTGGGGCTTCTCCACTTCCGAAAAGGTAGTCAAGAGAACTCTATCCTCCACCACTGCTGACTCCACGACCCATTATCACTGATTTTAAGTGCTGAATAGAATCTCCGGACCCTGATCCAAATTGCCATAATGAAATAAACAAACATAAGCTTAACAGAGGTCAAAAACTTTGACAAATAACAGATACTAATTTAAGAGGGTTGCTATAATCTTAAAAGTTAATATTTTGATATTTTTAAAATAAAAGGTATTCAATAAAAATATATATTGACATTAATAATAAAAATTAGAATTTTGAAAAAATAACTTGTTATCTAGTTTGATTAACATCACTTAAAATCAAATTGTTTTCATCCAAAACAAAAACAACTTCTTACGCAATACAACTCTCAAGCATGGACTCTCAAAGTATACAACAATCATTCTATCATCGAATCTATGAGGTATCAAAATAGATTAAGAATGGAAATAAAAATGGCTCACTAAAAGAGAGTTAATTTTATTACAATTCTCCTTTCGAAGTTTTTCAACATTCTCTGTGTAACCAAATAATCAGAAAAGAAATAAATTACTCCTTCCAAGTTCCTCAGTCAGCCTGCACTAACTCGGAGACAATCAACTTACTCCTTTCAAGTTCATCAGCCAGCCTATGGAGCTCAGATTCGAGCTTGATATATTCCTCAGTTTTACTTTCTAAGGACACTGAAAGGTTCTGCTTTTCTTGCGTTAACTCGGAAATAGTCAAATTACTCCTTCCAAGTTCCTCATTCAGCCTGTCAAGTTCAGACTCAAGCTTAAGATCATTAGACTTCAACTTTAAATGCGTTAAAAAAAAGACTTCATCTTTAAATGGCAAAATTCTAGACAATGCATCAGTTCATACCGAGATAACTTTCTTGTAAATCTGAACGGGGTGGGTGCATTCACTGTATGGATATTCAAAAGTGGCCATTTCCAATATGCACATCCCAAATGCATAAATGTCTACTAATTCATTCTATTCTTCTGCATACACCTCTGGAGCCATGAACTTCGGTGTTCATGAGAGAATCAAGAAGATACCATCCACAAGCAATTTTCCCCAAATTGACTCATTTATTCGGGCAATTGAATGCGAAAATAATCTCTTGGCTCTTGGGCTTCACTAAGGCTTTAACAAATAAATGCAACTAACTACTTTATGAATCACATTCGCTTATCCTAAGGGTCTCAAGATTCTCTGAAGCTCTTCTAGAGAGAATTGACCTGGAAACAGGAAGAATTTCATCAATGAATATTTCTTTTTCTTTTCATATAGTTATGGTTTCAGACATTCTTGATGTCAATAAAGATCTATTTGAGATAGATTCAGAGTAGGCCATTGCTGTTTATTCGCCATTTTCATTATGGAACCTTATTTCACAGCCAGGTCAGTTGGAACATCTCTTTCAAGTTATAAGAAGTATTTATCCTTGTGTAATGGCTATTGCTGAAATTGAGGCAAATTTAAATTCGCCTATTTTTGTTACCCGTTTCACTGAAGAAGTTTGTATGGTCGGTGATGATCAAAATAGGTTGAGTAACGAATCTATGTTATTCCGTCAGTCAATAAGGAATATTATGGCCATTGTCTCAAGAACACTTCAAAATTTCTTGTAAAAGTACATAAAAACTATAAATAAATTTAAATTGGATATACACACCTTAACCATTGTCTCATGTATAGCAGGCTTATCAAGATATTCTCTGGCTTTTAGTGATGCATAAGGCTAATGGACAATGTGACAAGTGAGTCTTTCTTTATTATAAATTATGCAATTAACAACACCAAAAGAATGAAGCATAGTATATATTTATGTTACCTGCAGGTCCTCATTGTTTGTCTCAAACTGCACAACGCGAAACCAAATGTCATCACTAACAAAGTCTCCAGCTTTATCAATCAACGGAAGTATAACATCCACATACCTGAAAAATGTTGAGAGAAAACTTATCTCATTGATGAAGTGTTAATAGTTAAGTCAAAGTACACAGAATACTATATAATCACAAAAGTACTCATATGGACAAAACTTCTTCAAAATTCCAGTGAGGGCAAAAAAACGTGATCTTAAACACTAAAACATTTGATCATTTAAGTTTTTTAAATGATACCCAACTCTCAATATGGTAAAAATCTTAAATTGTATACTCCCCCTGTCCCAAATAGTCCCACTTGACATCTTATCCAAAAAAGATAACCCCATTCAAATATTCAAACAACCAAATCCCAGATAAACCACTATGCCTGAGCTGAAATCTCAAGCAAAATATTCACTTTCTAATATTCACCTTCTTGTGTCTTTGCCTATACCTACCAAAATATACTATAAGTCTACAAAATTGCTGACACCCACATAAAAGAAACATGAATGATTACAAAAAAACAGATCAATACACACACGCACACAGAGAGAGAGAGAGAGTTTAGCAGGAGGCTTCTATGTACTTACTGTCTAAGAGTTCCAGAAGTAAACATCTCTGTGACAAAGTTGATGTTTCTGTTGGCAGTATCAACCCAAAAAGTGTAGAATTTCATGATATTGATGTGTTTTAAGGGCTTGAGGAGATAAATTTCACAATACAATCTCTCAAGATCTTCAGGACTTTGTAGGAAATCATAAAGCTTTACCTGATTCCATGCCACTTCTATCCCTTCAATTAAAAACAGGACGAATCCTTGGATTCACGAACCAGCGAATCATAATTGCAAAAATATTTCTCAAGCATCTTAAACAAACAGAAAATTAAAATTCACATGGAAAAGGGAAACGAAAAAGGACCTGGATCTGTACAAATAAACCAATTTTATCTTCTTGTTAACCTACAATCATCATCAAACAGAACACTCACAAAATAACATAAAAAAATAATTAAAATAACACATACCAAAACAGCAATAGAATTTAATCCAAGCTAATAATCTGACGGTATTCAAAGTTTCTCTAATTGCTAAAAAACAAATGACACCCTTAAATTCAATCAAGAAACCAATTTAATGCAATCAAATACACATCTCACAAACCCCACACCAGTTTTCAATTGATAATACAAGAAGTCAAAGTTTAAAGAGTCGTATTATCAAACGAAAATGGAACCCAAATAATTGGAACAAACTATTATTATACTACCTCGACGTATATCCTCTAATGTATATAACGAGATATGAAGAGCAAATTTAAAATTTTTTATCATTCATTTTGGGAAGAAGAGAGTAAGTTCAAAGCATCAAATCAAAGCTGATAAATACACTTGATCTAACAAATTCAAGATTGAGATTTTCAAATGAAAATTCACAATGTGTAAGAGAAGAGCTCTCGATGGGATGTACAATGGCAAGTGAATACTCAATGTGCTTTCAGTTACCTCATTCGCCTTCTTAAGCAAAGAAGATTCATCTTCTAAAATGAACAAAAAAAATAATCGAAATTGAAGAAGATAAAAGGAAAATGAAAGATTTAAGAGAGGGAGAGAAAGAGAGGGAGACCTAAAACCTACATTCCAATCACTCAAAATCAAAATCTCAAACTAATTTTCAAGAAAATAAAATGTAAACTATGCTATTGCGAGAAATCAATATTAATTTCGAATATAATGGCTAAAATAATCAATAAGAATTTCAAAAAGGGTTTACAATTTCAAAGCCCAAAATTATAGGGTTAGAAATTTAGGGATTTGAGATTAGGATAACAGGGAGAGATGATTAATGGAGAGAAATAAGTACCTAAACATGGTATACCTGCTCAAACGATGACATGAATCGGTGCCTTGGCTTGGTAAGGTCTTCAATTTCAGGATATTCAATCTGCAATTAAAGCCCATACCACTGATTAAATAAAGACTCAAATCAGATAAGTAATTGCAAGCCAAGCAGTGAATCAAGATAAGAGACAGATGCAAATCTAAGGATTTTAAGATCCTAACAAATCTCATCTAATCAAATCATAAACGGAGAAGAAAATTGAGATTGTAGCTGAAAGAAAACCCTAGAGGAAAAGCGATCGAAGGTTGAGAGTGTGTGTGTGTGTGAGAGAGAGAGAGAGAGAGAGGAGAGAGGGAGAGGGAGAGGGAGAGGAGGAGGCGTTGTGGAAGACGGAGCGACGCCAGGAGCCCCGGAGTGATCGAAAATACCGCTGTAAACTATTAAAGACAGTTTCTAAATAAAGATTTCAGTTTTTGGCGCCAAATTGCCTTATTTAGCAAAGTTTCTTATTCACTTGTGCTTTTATATATATATTGATGTGGGTATTGAAAAAATATTCATCACCCTTGAAGTGGTACGGAAGGAGTAATATTTACTCCCTCCGTCCCACAATACTTGACACACTTTTCCATTTTGGGCGTCCCACTGATAAGTCACACTTTCTAAAATGGCAAAGAATCTTTACTATTCCCTCCACTCATTCTCTCTCCTACATTATTTTAATACTCACAACACCATTATAATTTACTATTCTCTCCACTCATTCTCTCTCCTACTTAACTATCTACACTCACAACACATCAACCTTTTTACTTTTTCCTTAATTCCCGTGCGAAACAATAACTGTGTCAAGTATTACGGGACGGAGGGAGTATTTCAAGACAAAGGAAAGCATTGTTAAACTCAATGTATTGTCATTTTTTTAATGTTAAGCTTGCTGATTTAAGATATGTAATTAATTATCATTTTCTTGAAACACATAACAACTCACTAAGAAAATAGCAAATTTGAAGAAAAGATGAGCAAGGTTTGTCATGATTGATCAAGGGCAGAAATTGCAAGTAGAACCTTCAACCTTCCTCTATTTGTGGATAAGACCCTTAACTAATTTTGACCATTGCATAAAAGTGAAAAAGAATATGTTAAATACCAAGTGACTCCACACACAAATGGTTAAGTTTTGGGTCACTATCTTTCCCTATTAACTTTGTTTTATTCTTCTACACTTGATTAGCAACATATATAAAATATTACATAACTTATGAATATAAGTGATTTGTTCGAGAAAGATAGTCCCATTTTATTTTTAATGAATAATTTGAGTGAATTTTGTCTAGATAATTTATGTCAATTTAATTAATCCCGTAAAAGTTCAAAAAAATATTAATGATGATATTGTAATGGCGTATCAATAAGTTTCAAAATATTATTGAATTAACTATTTTGTCAAAATTCAATTAAATTGATCATCAAAATTTAAATAAAACTAACTTTTCAAGATGAAGTGAATATGAGGTAGTGATGCATGTTAGAAGAAAAATATATAAATATACCTCTGAACTAAGTTTTTGTATGCAGATATGCCCATAACATCGATTATTATTATCCTTGCCTCTTATTAGAATAAAGAGAGTTAGACGAAGTCAATCAAAACAGGGAAGAGAGAAATTGAATTGAATGACTCAATTGATTATTATGCTAGAGATGCATATTTATAGGATTATAATGAGAAGGTAACCTCCTAGAAGGAGAAGGTTTCTAATCTAATACAAAGCCTAGAAGGAGAAGGTTTCTAATCTAATACAAAGATTGTGTTTCCTAATCTAATACAAGGATTGTGTTTCCTAGTCTATAATATATACTTGAATATAATGATATTATATTCCTAATATGCTCCCGCAAGATGGACGGCCGATAGGAGAGTCCAATCTTGGACATAATTACATGAAGACTTGTTGTTGTCGAAGACGTTGCTGAAGACTTTTGATGTTGCAAAAGATTTTGCTGTTGCTGAAGCTACGACTGAGTTTGCACGGCCGTGCCATTTTGTACGCACGATCGTGCGGCCATTTTTTTTTGAATTACATCGTGTTGTGTAATCGCAGCGGAAGCAATTAAACAATAACAAAGAACACACACAAGCAATTGAGAAATCGAAAGAGAAAAGAGATGGAATTGATTGGGGTTTTGAACCTTGCCTCTGTATTATTATGTGCTATGTCTCATATGTTTATATAGGGTTACAAACAGTATTTATATGTTACAAACCCTAGCCTAAACCAAGACCAAATAAACAGAAACCCGTTCAGGCCCAAAACCCCTCGTCAGCCTTGAGGCGCCCGCCCTAAGGTAACCCAGGCGCCCGCCTGGCGAGGTGCCATGCCAAGCTGCTCCTTCAGCCGTCGATGCGCCCGCCTCATTGATCCCATGCGGCCGCCTCAAACCTTCAGCCCACGCCCCAGGCTACTGCCTTCCAGGCGCCCGCCTCGCAATCCATGAAGCGCCCGCCTCAGTGACCTTCGAGCTATACCACCCTTTGCCAGGACATCGAGCCATAACATCCAACACATCGTGATGACGAAAATTTTACGTTGCAATGAAGAGAAATTTTGTGTCTCATCGACTACGTCTCAACGACGATTGTATGTCTCGACAAAGAATTAGGTTTGAAGGTTTATTTTACGTCGTAACGACGAAGAATTTTGTGTCTCATCGACTACGTCTCAACGATGATTTTATGTCACGACAACGAATTGGGTTTTGTTTTACGTTTCAAGGACGACTTTGGTTTGGGTTTTCAAAGGGGAGGTTGAGTGAAGAGGAGAAAAAAAAGGAGCTCAATGTTACATTGAGATAAAAAAAATTATGAGGGGGGGGGGGAATAATACTCAATGTTACATTGAGATAAAAGAAAAGTTTAAGAAGAAGAAAATTTTCGAAGAGGAAAAATAATACTCAACGTTACATTGAGATAAGAGAAAAATTTAAGAAGAAGAAAATTTTCGAAGGGGGAAAATTTGAGCCGAGGGGTTTAATAACAGAAAAAAAAATTGGGTTGCAAGGTTTATTGGTGGATGGCTGTGGGACGGAGGGAGTATATGCAGTTAAGTTGTAGTGATGTGGGACTGGCTTACCGGCTGAGGTTACATGTGTCAGCCACCGTTGTAACTTACAACGCAATTTTATGGATTTACAAAGTGCTTGTGATTGGCTGTATAATACAAGATCTTCTTGTTGGGGCTAAACTTCATGCGAGTCCACAAAATTGTTTTGAAACGGAAGCAAGTGGTATTTGAGGGTGGGCGGCTTTAGGGTTTTGTCGTTAGAGTTTCGCGGAGAAGTCTTTCTATGGATCTATACTCTGATATCATATTAGAATAAAGAGAGTTAGACGAAGTCACTCAAAACAGGGAAGAGAGAAATTGAATTGAATGACTCAATTGATTATTATGCTAGAGATGAATATTTATAAGATTACAATGAGAATGTAATCTCCTAGAAGGAGAAGGCTTCTAATCTAATACAAAGCCTAGAAAGAGAAGGTTTCTAATCTAATACAAAGATTGTGTTTCCTAATCTAATACAAGGATTGTGTTTCCTAATCTATAATATATACTTTAATATAATGATATTATATTCCGACAAAAACTTACGTGAGAACAGGAATACCCGTCTCATGGATGAGACGGGTCGGAATGACCCGAAGCCTGGACCCGTTTCAGGGATACCCGACGTAATCCCTCTCATTTTCCATCTCAACCGATCGACGACCAACCCCCTCTGTAACCACGAACCACAAACCCAGTTTCTCCAATTCCAATCACCGGCGACCCAAACACCAATTCCCTCTCCATTCGCCGTTGCAACCTCACCAACCAACTCCGATCAACTCCACTGGTGGTATCATCCCTCAACGAAACAGATCCAACTCACGATCGCCGGTTGAATTTAGAGGGAGAGGATCGCCGGTTGAATTTGGAGGATCGCCGGTTGAAGGGGAGAGGATCGCCGGTTGAATTTAGAGGGAGAGTGAAGGTTTTGGCCGGAGAACTGGGCGAGGAACGGTTGGGGAAGACGAGCGGCCATGGGCGTTTAGAGAGAGAAGGGCTAGGGGTAGAGAGAGAAATGGGTTGTGTGAGAATGAGCTGTGTGCACTGTGTTGTGTGTGAGAGCCTCTCATAGGAAAAAAAATTAAATTTTTATATTTTATTTTTTATTTGATTTGTGAAAAGTAATAGTTACTATAACATAATGTAATAATTGTATGCATATAAAGTAATAGTTTGTATACATTAAAGTAATACATATATACAGAAAAGTAATAGTATATTTTCCCTATGTTTTCTTCGTTTGGCAAAAGTAATACTTCTCATTTGTTTAAGTAATAGTTGGTATTGCTATAAGTAATAGTACTACACTTGTGAAGTAATAGTGTTATTTTTTTTTTTTAACTAATAATAGTTTTAGGAACTGTTTTCATTTTGAGTAATACTTCTCATTTGTTTAAGTAATAGTTGGTATTGCAAAACAGGTATTACGTTTACTTATGAACAATGTTAATTTATATGTATACAGTCATTACATTAAGAGATGGTAACTATTACTTTTTCTAAACCACTGAAAAGTCGAAAAAATAATATAAAAACTAAAAAAAAAAAAAAGCAAAAAGCAAAAAAAATTAAAAAAAAATATTCTAACCCAACACAACAG
Organism: Adenophora triphylla var. japonica; assembly: GCA_022495995.1. Taxonomy (NCBI): domain Eukaryota; kingdom Viridiplantae; phylum Streptophyta; class Magnoliopsida; order Asterales; family Campanulaceae; genus Adenophora; species Adenophora triphylla. The sequence goes on from JAFEMH010001056.1 coordinate 102,908, forward strand.
TCATTACATTAAGAGATGTTAACTATTACTTTTTCTAAACCACTGAACAGCCGAAAAAATAATATAAAAACTAAAAAAAAAAAGCAAAAAAAAAAAAATAAATAAAAAATAAAAAAAAAATTATGGGTCTTCATTAAGACTGAAGTTGGCTCAAAAGATGAAGGCAAGTTATGGGTCATAGTAATTTTGTTGGCCCAAAATGACGTGCTGCTCCTTTTGGATTTGACTAGGCGCATGAATCATGGGTCATGGGGCTGGATCCGACCCGTCTCATGGATGAGACGGGTCATGGTGTTCTCATGGGAGACTAGCTCTTATATTCTTAATAATTGTAAGATTTTTAATACCAATGTTTAATACCAAAATCGAAAACATAAATAGACTAAAAATTGTAAGATTTTTAATACCAATGTTTCAATTTTATTTTTAATAATACAATAAATGGATTTTTTTTTATTTTAATGGATAAACATAAAATTTATGTGGATGTTATAAAGTGTGGAATATCTTCTCTCACTTCAAACTTCTAAGAAATTATAAGGCCTTGTTTGGGAATGTGAAATGAAGAAGTTAAGAAAAAGTGAGATTATCTTGAAAAAGTGAGTTGCTTCATGTGAACAACGAAGTTTCTATTTGTTGTTTGTGGATCGGGTCAGTTCACTGCAGAGCAATTTGATGCATGTCTAATCTCAATTCTATTTTGACAGTTCATATTTCGTATATCTCGTTTATTCATTTATTTTGGACGCAATTTCGATTCTATATTCAAATCGACTTATCTTAATTTATGTGCACACAGATTGCATCGACCTCAAATCCATTGTTTGTATGTGTGTGGGGATGGGGTATAAAGGAAACTTCTAGATAGCCCACCATTTTTGTTTGTTTTCTCGTTCAAAAAGTTTTTAAGTAATAATGATGTAAAGGAAACTTGTAGTCTTGTATGGTATAACGCGTCCTCTTTTGTCTTGTCTTGTCTTGTTTTTTTTTTTTTTTTCTAAACCATTTCATCGATCATATATACTCACTTATGTTTAAACTAGTCTAACTTATGTTTAAACTGGTCTAAGCCCGTGTTCAAGGCTACGTTTTTTGATTTTTTTTTTTTTAATTTTTTTTTAAATTAAAAAAAAAATTTAAGAGCAAAATGGGAAAGGGACAAAATAGTGAGGGCAAAATGGAAATTTCGACAAGTGAAACTATTCATACTACTGTTTAAAAGACCCCTTTGTTTTATACTATAGATATTAAGCTTGTATGTATACGTGGAAGCGTTTGTGCAACTTCATTTTGAATGTTCAATTACACAATTTCTGCAATTTTTTATTTTTTTTTTGAATATTCTGTCTACATCCTTGTATTACCTCTCAAACGTATATTGATTTCATCATTTTTTCAGAGCACTATTGATTCTCCTTTGGCACTAACATCAGTTGGTTCTTGCTTGACAATATATTTTCTGGCATAAAGCTCCAGCAAGGGTGGGCTGATTTTTGTTTCTCGTAGGTAGGTTGCAAATTTTTGTTTATGATTTCTTGACTTCATTGAACTTTCTTCTGCATTTGTACTTTAACATTAGATATTTTAATATTTCTTTTAAGTTACAGTTGTATCATACAATTGCTTCTTTTTAGTTACAATTGCTTCTGCATTTGTGTCTTTTTGAATGGGATGGAGGGAGTAATCAATTTTTATTTTTTTTTAAATCAGTTTCACTTATATCATTCATAACATTCACATATAGAATCATAATTTCTCTTGGTCTCAAAAATTGAGTCAAAATTATCATGCACTCCTTAGTCTTGTCGTTCTTAGAAATTTTCATGGCTCCAACGGTCAAGATCCAATTAAGTTAAATGCAGGTGATAGAATTCATTAAGAGATGTTGTACATTACACCCAATGCATGAGATGTTGTACTGTACAACACACCCAATGCATGAGATGTTGTACATTACACCATCTTGAATTCATCCCCACCAACTCCATCATCATCAAAATCAGAGAAATGAGGTTCAGGACAGACAGTCTTAATTCCATACTTCCGAACAAGGGGACCCACCACTGCCCAGCAAAACCTCTGGCTTCTCTGACCGCCGAGCCGACCCAAAATCATCCGACAGGTAGACCGCCAACTTCTCCAGCGGATAATCCAAAGCCATCGCCGAAATAACAGTGTTCATCACCTCAATCGGCGGTTCTTTCTTCGAATCGGCAGTGCATATGAAAACGTCGATAGGCGGGAGGGTTCTATCATCGGTCAGGAGATTTTGAATTGAGACGGAGCGAGTTAGGCGTCTCCAACGGAAAGGCTGGTTTAAGGCCCATAAGAAGGTAAGTATTAGCTCGGCTGCGAATATTGAGGACCATGCAAGGCTGGGGAAGTCGCCAGAGTGGTGGCGGGGGAGGAGGTGGGAGAGGCGGTAGTACGTAGAGGAGGAGAATGAGGAAAATTGAGTGAATTAGGCTTCATTTGTTTGACGTAAAACGTTTTCCAACTAAATCGGCAAATGTATATAAAACTCACCCTTGTCCCCATCGCTTAAGGTAACTATACAATTCATTTTTCACTGCTATTAGTTCAAAATCAAATGCAATACCCTTATTTCTACTATGGCCATTATTGTTAGTTGTTACAACCAGATTCCTTTAAGGTTTTACTTAGGCTCAGTTTGTTTTTTGGGAAATGTTTTCTCCATTTTTCGGTGGTTGGTAATAATCAAAAAATAAAGTTAACGTAAAATGTTTTTTGTTGACTTTATTTTCCAATGGTGTTAAGAAGCATTTTCCGAAAAATGTTTTGAGAATAAGGCTCCGTTTGTTTCGCGTAAAACGACTTTCGAAAAATGATTGTATGTAAAATATTTTCCGTAAAATGAAAATGTTTTTCGAAAAATGACATAAACATGTTTTCGGCTGTTTGGTAAGGAAAATATTTTTCGTAAAATATTTTCATGTGTTTAATAAATTAAAGGAAAATATTTTTCGACAAAAACACAATTTGAGATAAATTGAAATAGATAGGATGAAGTAGGGTGATGGAGGTGGGGTGGTAGGGTAGGAGGTGGGATAAGTAGGGGTGAGGTAGGTGGGTGTGGAGTAGGGTAGGATAAGGGTAAGGTAGGGTGGTGGGGGAGATGTAAATGGTAGGCTAGGGGGTGGGGGTGGGGGTGGGGTAGGTGTGGGGTAGGGTGGGTAGCCGAGAGTGTGGGGGGTAGGGTGGGTAGCCGAGAGTGTGGGAGGGGGTAGGGTGGGTAGCCGGGAGTAGGGGAGTGGGGTTGGGTAGGGGAGTTGTTAAAAAATAAATTAATTTAGTTACGAGTAAAAAAAAGTTTGACCGTGGGAGGGGGATCGGTCGGTGGGTGGGAGTGGTGAGGGTTGTTAAAAAATAATTTTAATATGAATAAGAAAATTGCTTGGGAATGGGAGAGTTGTTAAAATATAATTTTAAAATGATAAAAAAATATTTTTTTAACCTTGAGGTGGTGGTGGTGGTGGTGGTGGTGGGAGTGGGAAGTTGTTAAAAATAAATTTAAAATAATTAAAAAAAAATTTACCCGAGGGTGTGTGTGTGTGAGAGGGGAGGAGAGAATTATAAAAATAATTTTAATAAAATAATTTTTTTATGAGAGGATGGGGTGGTTGATGGGGGTATATGGAAAGTAAGGTGTGTGTGGGAGGGTGTTACCATTTTTCGGAAAATATTTTACTTAGGAAAAATCTGTAAGTCATTTTACATAGAAAAGTGGGGAAAACATTTTTCGTAAAACATTTTCTCCATTTTCCGGTGTTTACCAAACACCGGAAAATGAGGAAAACATTTTCCCCCAAACAAACAAACGGAGCCTAAGAAATCCGGAAAACATCTTCCCAGTAAAAAGTCATTTTTGAAGAGGCTAAAATGGAAACTTGAAGGGGGTCATGGCTTCATAACACTTTCCTGCAACAAAAAGGATATCATTCAAAAATATGAAAGAAAGGAGGCATGTGTTCAATACCACCACATCCATCCATATACATCTCAATATAAATTGCTCAAATCAAAACAAGATGTATAATATTTTTACATAAGCCAAAATATGCTTGTATTTAAGAATAAAAACTTAGCCAAGTCTTGATCACTATGGAAACAAATAACAACAACATGCCAAGGTAAATTTAAGCAAATCAAAAGGAAGAAAAGATAGTGTACCACTTGCCTCAAAGGTTCGAGTCCAATACTTCAATCTTCCAACTCTTTCTAGTTGATGATGGCCGCTTGCGAACATTTCAATCAACCACCAAAGTCGACAACTTGATAGCTCAACCATTAAGCAATGCTAAGCTAGACGAATAATTAACGAGCCGAAATGAAGTTGGCACACCATCGACTTCAAGATCCGTAATTTTTTCCTTATTGATATCAAATAACACGAGCCTGCAATGGTTAATCACAAACAAAACCTCTCCGTCACCCCTAATACTTAACGGTGGCAAAGATATTGTTGGTTGCACAATATTATACATTCTCTTCCACGAATTTGCCACACCGTACTCTCCCATCTCAAACAAATCCCACCGGTCCGCACCCGCATGAATAGAATGAAAACACACACACAATAATTCCCCACCCTTTGAACTAGACAAACTCATTTGATCATACCCAACCCCGCGATCCTCGGGCAAGTCAATAACCTTAAAACTTTCATCAAACAAATCAACTCCCATAATGCAATCAAACATGCCACTCTCTTTACGAGTCTTATAAGCCAACCAATTCACAAAACCATTGACAAAAACATTACTAGACCAACATTTAGGGATATAGCAAGGAACAATTGCCTCAATTTTTCGCCACAATTCGTTTCGAAGACTATAAATTAGAGCAATTGGAGGTGTACCCTTATCCAAATCAAACAAAATCTGCACAACCTTAAAATCAAGAACATTGGTAACAAAGCCAAACCCAACAACCATATGTGAAAAAGAATCAGGAAATGGAAAACTCAGATGGGAATCTTGAACAATTTTGACCTTTTTTATACTAGGGTTCCAGAAAATTACCCTGCCCTCGTAAGCGAAGTAATTTGTGTCGAAGAAACAGACTACCCCTTTGCTGGACCCCACAATTCGGAGGTAGCCATGGAGGCTCTTGAAAGGGATTTCAAGCTGCACGATTTCTTGAAGAGTGGTGGCGGAACGGAGGGAGTAGGAGTGGTGGGTGTAATCGAGTGCTTCGTAGTAGAGGATGAGATGGTTGTTTTGATCGTCATCGGCGGCGGCGGAGGAGAAGTGGAGTTTGAGGAAGTCAGCGGAAGAAATTAAGCGGCGGAAGGGGGTGGAGACGGCTCGAAGGTGGAGGAGGGATTTAGTGAAGAGGCGGGAGAGGATATCGTAGATGACATCGCGGGGGAGGTTGAGGAGGAGGCCGGAGGAGTGGACTTGGTGGTGGTCGCCGTTGTCGGAGGCTGACATTGGAATTCTCACTAGGAAAGTCTGCGTGTGTAAGAGAGAGAAAATTTTGTTGGTTTATATTTTGGAAAGCCCTAATTGAACAAAGGGAGAGTGACCGGGAAATTCTAAAAAAGTATCATAATGTTCGAGAAGTTTCTTTTCCATGTTGTATTATAGATGCAGTATTATATTCACATATGAGTGAATATAATAATATTGCATGTAGTATTATATATTACTGCATAAGAACTTTCAGGCCATTTCGATTTAATGAGGAACTTGAGGGAAAGTGATTTGTTCCAAAAGAAACTTCCGGGTCAAATTCCCTTAACTAAAAGTCCATTAAACTATCAATTTTGTTTAAAAAAACACATCAACAACTATTTTTCTTTTAAAATCCATAAATACTTCAAAAATGTTCAAAAAAACCCAACTCAGTTATTCGTTAAAAATATAACGAAGATCCTACTGAAATACATACTCCATCCGTCCCAATCGAAAAGACACAGTTTCATTTTGAGTGTCTCATTTGTAAAGCCACACTCCAAAAATGAAAATTTGTGAATATTTTTTTACTCATGTGACCCACTTATCATAATAACAATAAATATTCACTTACTAATCCTTTTTTCATATTCTCTCCTACATCACTTTTCATACTCACAACACTTACTACACTATACACTCTCCTTAATTTTTATGCAAATCGCATTTTTTACTTTTTCAGATGAAACAGAGGAAGTAAATAAATTCTTGGCAGATAATCTTTGCCTACATGGTGATTAACCTTTGGTGTTCAAGCATGTGTCATAACCTTCGTGACTGGTTATAGAGGGAATTTCCTTCCATTAAGCGTAAATACCTTGCCAAATTTTAATACCACGGGTACCCGTTTCAATATGCATCTCTCTAGAATTCTCGTTACGTTATTTAACGGAGATTTAACAAAGTTGGGTTAGTTTGACTTTGACCTTTTCTGAAATGTTAATGGATTTTATAGGAATATCATTTTTTGATGGGTTCTTAATACAAAATTGATAGTTTGATGGGTTCATAGATAATTTAGGCCTTTTGGAAATGATGTCATTGAATTTAAGATGAGGTGCTTGTACAAACGGTGCATTGTTAAGTACGCTGCCCCCGTCCAGGCTAAACTTACATTTTTATTTTTATTTTTATTTTAATATACATACTATTTTCGTGTTCGAGGATACGTTTTTTTTTTTTTAATTAAGCCCGTGTCCGAGGACATTTTTTTTTATTTAAAAAAAATAAAAATTAAAGGGCAAAATGGGAAAGGGACAACTTAGTGAGGGCAAAATGAAAAATTCAGCACTTGATACTGTTCATTGTACCCGTAGCAAGGGCCGTTCTTATTTATACTATAGATACTACTAAAATCATTTGAGCACCTATTGTTAAATATTTTTGGTGATAAAATAATATACTCTCTCCGTCCCAGCCCAATGGAGACTTATTTCGTTTTTGGTCCGTCCTAGCCCAATGGAGACTGTCCAAAATGGAAGAGAATCTTTACTATTTTTCCCACTCATTCTCTCTCCAATTTTACTTTTACACTCACAACACCAATCAAATCACTATTCATCCCACTCATTTTCTCTCCTATTTAATTTTTCATACTCACAACATTTCCTTCCACTTTTTATCTCTCTTACTATTCCTTAATCTGTGTGCCCAAATATTTGGTCTGTGCCGAAACGGAGGGAGTACTCCCTAAGTTTCGGTTTAATGTTATCGGTTTAACTTGTTGATACGAGAATTAAGAAAAAGTAAATATTGTGAATATAAAATTCAAAGTATGAAATAAAGTGAGTATAGAGTTTTTGTTGTAAAAATAATAAATGAATATTATTGTCCATTTTGAATAATAAAATAACTAAAAATTTTAAACAAAAACAGATTAAAAAAGAAAAATATGATCCTTAAACCGGAAGGAAGGGACGAAATACTCTTTTCCATTCCAAAAATAGTATTCCCTCCATCCCAAATCAAGGGTTCAGGTTGGATTTCACGCTTCTTAAGAAAATTTTTAAAAAATAAATAAAAAATTGTAAGTGGATAGAAGATTAGAATAGAGAGAATGTAAAAGTTAAATGTGGAATAAAAAATAATAGTAAATGATTGATTTTTTTGTAAATATGTTAACATTATTATAAGAAAATTATAAAAATAAAGGAATGAAAATAGTATTCCCTCCATCCCAAATCAAGGGTTCTGAGGTTGGATTTCACGCTTCTTAAGAAAATTTTTAAAAAATAAATAAAAAATTGTAAGTGGATAGAAGATTAGAATAGAGAGAATGTAAAAGTTAAATGTGGAATAAAAAATAAAAAATTGATTTATATTTTGTTTGATCTATGTTTTATATCATGTTAGGAATTTATGGAGTATGAGAGTCAAACTGTCATTGTTGCTGGAAAATCTCAATTGGATCTTTACTTGGAGGAGCCTAAGCTTGAATTTGCTTTTCATGAGGATATGAATGTCTTGGAATATTGGAAATCTCAGAAACAGAGATACCCAATTCTTGCACGCATGGCATGTGATGTTTTAGCCATTCCTATTACCACCGTTGCATCAGAGTCGTCATTTTCTATTGGAGCTCGTGTGCTCAACAAGTATAGAAGTTGCATACTCCCTAAGAAAGTGCAATATCTTATTTGTGCTCGTAATTGGTTACATGGCTATGGTAATTTTATTCTTAAATTCATTTTGAATGTGTTAAATTATTGTTACTTTTACTTAATATTTGTGTTTTTATTTAAATGTAGAAGCTGATGATAATGAAGATGAAGCGGATGCTATTGTCAAAACATCTTTACCAAGTGAAGGGTCCAATAATGTGCAAGTTATTGATGATTGATAGGTAACATTTTCATTCCTCTAATTTTCATTCCTTTATTTTTATAATTTTCTTTATTGTCAAAACATCTTTACCAAGTAGACAATGGAAAAAAGAGGATTATGTATTTCCTTGTCTAAGTAAGTTTTGGGACAAGGATCCTTTTAGAGGCTTATGATCCTGTTGTAAACAAAATGTTGAAAATGGGTTTTAATTTGGGGGTTGTTTCATAATATTCTGATGAATATCTTGTTGATACATGGGTAATCGAATATTTGCTATCATACAATTTACATAGTCTTGTTTTTAGTTTATGACAACTTGAGTTTATATAACTTTCATGTGTTTTATATATCTATGGTATTTTATCCCTTTTCTTTAGAAAAGTTTTAGAACATACTTTTGTTCAAAACACTCTCTCTGACAGTGATGGATCTGGATTTATAGTGAGGGGTCAAGTTTAACATAACTTGTTAATATTACTCTTTTAGCATGTTATACATAGAGTGATAAGATGATAAGCCTAACTATGTCAAAATACGTCATTTGGTCGCTCCTTAAGTTGTTGCCACGCTTTGGCATGTGAAAGCCAAGAGTGCTGGAAGAGAGGCAAATTGGTGTAATGTGGTCGTCTCTATTTATCTGTTTTAGATTTACTCCTAAAAGAGGGTCTTTTTTCTTAAACCAATTGAGTACTTATCTAATGCCCTTTATATACTGAAGGACAAGTATGTCTTTAAGATTGTGCTAGTTGTTTACTAGAAGAAAGTGTTAACTTCCATTTTATGCATCGGGCTCATGGGATATTTTCCTCCAAAGAACGTTTTTTTATTAATGAGACGAGACCATATCACAAGCAAAATCAAATTGACAGAATGTATTCTTTATTCAATGTTACGTATGACATGTATGTGATCGAGTTTGCTTACAATTTATTGTACTGTTAGCAAACTAACAGTGGATAGAAATTGTTTAATTTTGCTTTTGTCGATGCTTGTTTATTGCATATTGTTGGTTTCTCAATGATGCCTTGTGTTTCTTTAGATTTTTATCTCGCTTTTATCCTCGGCGATCCAGCTAAGCCAAGGACGGTTGATGTTGTTCCAGTGCTTCCAAAGCATTGAAGATCTAAAAGAAGCAACCAATAACTTTGAGCTTTCCAGTGTACTTGGAGAAGGTGGATTCAAAGAGGGGACAAATATGAATGCTTTTACGTATTGATAAAACTTATTTTGTTATTAACTAAGTTCTAGCTTGTTTGTAACTTGTAATACACTTGATGGGACGGAGTATTTTCGTGTGTTGAATGCTTTTTTTCTGTGTTGAATGCTTTTTTTCTCTTTATTTCTCATAGTCAACGAGTCCCGTATGGGTCCCGCGGGATCCCGCGTCCCGCAAATGGGACGGGATGGGACGGAGTATTTTCGTCCCGTCCCGTTTTGGTCCCGTCCCGTTTCGTCCCGCTCCCGTCGTGGGACAACGTAATTTCGTCCCGTCCCGTCCCGTATTCCCGTATTGACGGGTCTAAGTACACTGCCCCCCATCCAGGCTAAACTTACATTTTTATTTTTATTTTAATATACATACTACTAGTAAAAGTCCGTGTTTGAGGACATGTATTTTTTTTTTTAATTAAGCCCGTGTCCAAGGACACTTTTTTTTTTTATTTAAAAAAAAATTTTAAGGGCAAAATGGGAAAGGGACAACTTAGTGAGGGCAAAATGAAAAATTCAGCACTTGATACTGTTTATTGTACTGTAGCAAGACCGTTCTTATTTATACTGTAGATACTACTAAAATCATTTGAGCACCACTTGTTAAATATTTTTGGTGATAAAATAATATACTCCCTCCGTCCCAGCTCAATGGAGACTTATTTTCTTTTTGGTCCGTCCTAGCCCAATGGAGACTGTCCAAAATGGAAGGGAATTTTTACTATTTTTTCCACTATTCTCTCTCTCTCCAATTTTACTTTTACACTCACAACACCAATCAAATCACTATTCATCCCACTCATTTTCTCTCCTATTTAATTTTTCATACTCACAACATTTCCTTCCACTTTTTATCTCTCTTACTTTTCCTTAATTTGTGTGCCCAAATATTTGGTCTGGGCCAAAACAGAGGGAGTACTCCCTAAGTTTCGGTTTAATGTTATCGGTTTAACTTGTTGATACGAGAATTAAGAAAAAGTAAATATTGTGAATATAAAATTCAAAGTATGAAATAAAGTGAGTATAGAGTTTTTGTTGTAAAAATAATAAATGAATATTATTGTCCATTTTGAATAATAAAATAACTAAAAATTTTAAACAAAAACAGATTAAAAAAGAAAAATATGAACCTTAATCCGGAAACCGGAAGGAAGGGACGAAATACTCTTTTCCATTCCAAAAATAGTATTCCCTCCATCCCAAATCAAGGGTTCTGAGGTTGGATTTCACGCTTCTTAAGAAAATTTTTAAAAAATAAATAAAAAATTGTAAGTGGATAGAAGATTAGAATAGAGAGAATGTAAAAGTTAAATGTGGAATAAAAAATAATAGTAAATGATTGATTTTTTTGTAAATATGTTAACATTATTATAAGAATATAATGAATGATTTTTTTATAAATATATTTAAATTATAAGAGTATAAATATATTCAAAACTTGTCATTTAAGAAAGGGACTCTTAAAGTGAGATAAATCAAAAGGAAAACTAGGATCCTTGATATGGTAGTTTTATTTGATTTTTTTTTTATTTATTTTCTAACACAAGTCAAATGGTCTATCACGGAAATGATTTGATCATGTGACGCATTGGATGAGCTAATATATTGAGCATCATTGCTTACTTACCACATGAATAATACATCTTTCATTCTGAACCACACATATCTAATTACTTACTCCCTCCGTCTCATCTCATTTGACACCCTTGAGGTGAGGTGGACACGAAAACTAAAAAAAAAGAATAAAATAAAAAAAATGTGTGATAGAAAATGAAAAGAGAGAATGAGTGGATTAAATAGTAGTGTTGGTTGAATAAATTAAGTGGTGAAAAATGAAAAGAGAGAATGAGTGGTGGGGTAGAGTGAATATAAAATTATAAAAAGTAGGCTATTTTGAGAAGTGTCAAGTGAGCTGGGAAGGCCCAAAATGAAAATAAGTGTCAAATGAGGTGGGACGGAGGGAGTATATCCCTAAAATAATGTACAAAATTCTTTTTAATGAATACTCCCTCCGTCACATGTGAATGTAAACCATTTTCGTGGGCACAATAACTAAGAAATATTATTAAGATAATGAAAATATGTGGTAGGAAATGAAGAGAGAGAATGAGTGGAATTAATAGTAGGTTGGTTGAATAAATTGTATGGTGAAAAATAAATATAGAGAATGAGTGGGTGGGGTAGGGTGAATATAAAATAATAAATTTGTTTCCATTTTGGGCAATTTGCATTTACGTGGGACGGATCAAAATAGAAATAAGTTTGCATTCACGTGGAACGGAGGGAGTATTATGAAATGTTTAATTTTTATATAATTAAATAACAAAAATAAATAAATAAATAATTTTGTTATTCACTTTTTACAATTTAATTTTTACATAATTAAAAAGGACATTATTTGAAACAAAATTTTGTTAAAAATAGACATTCATTTAGGCATTAAAAAAGCAATATTCACTACTCTCCCTGTCCCTAAATTAATGTCCATTTTCAAGAAATTTTTATTCAAAAAAAATATCATTTTTAGAAAAAAAAATATTTGACCCTAAATATTTTTTTAACTTTTTTTTTTCACTGATCACTTTATAACTGAAAAACTAATTTTTTAGAAAGTGATAAACAAGAATATTCATATATATTTACTATTTAATTGTACAAAAAAATAAACATTTTTAAAATATACTAAATAAAATTTAAACAATTATTTAGGAACTGAGAGAATAGAGAGAATATATAGCTGGAAAAAAATTGTCACCTTCTGAAAGGTAGGGACATTTCAGAACTTCCCCCTCCCTCTGTCCCACTTCAAATTGAAAAAAATAAAAGTCATGACACGAAAATTAAAAGAGAGTATATAATATTAAAATATTATGAATGATAAAATAAAAGAAAAAGTAAAATAAAAATAGTAAGTGCAAAAAAACCATCGACACATGAATTAAGAGGATTGCGAGGGTTAGATAGGAGAGAGAAAATGGATACGAAATACTCCATCTATCTCATTCGAGAAGACACAAATTTCAATTTTGGATGTTCTATTTAAAAAGACATACATGAAAACCTTTTAACACTTCTTTATTCATGAAACTCACTTGTTATATTCATAATAACTATCCACTTACTATTTCCCTTACTCCGCTTTCTCTCTCCTACCTCACTTTTCATACTCGCAATAATTACTCTACTATGCACTATTCTTAATTCTCGTGTACAATAACAACTTTATATCTTTTCGAGTGAGACGTAAAGAGTAGTGATTAGATAGTTTTTGTGAGTAAAATAAGTGGACATTACTACTCCCTCTGTCTCACTTCAAAGTACCCACTTTTCTTTTTGGGACGTCCCACTTCAAAAAGCCCATTTCATAAAAGGAAATATGTGAACAGTGTTTTGGACATTTATACCTTCATAATGTTTATATATTTACAAAAAACTCATTCATTATACCCTTATAATGTTAACATATTTACAAAAAAATCATTCATTAACTTACTATTCCTCCCACTCATTCTTTCTCCATTAAATGTTTTTTAATTTTTACATTCTTTTTCCTCTAATCTTCTACCCACTTTCAATTCTTTATTCATTTTTTAAAAATATTCTTAAAAACCGTGAAATTATATCGTGGACGCTTTGAAGTTGGACGAAGGAAGTACTCCCTCCGTCCCATGATAATCTGCAAAACTACTCCTTTTGGACGTCCCACAATAACTTGCATTTTCTCAAAATAGAAATGGGACCCACTTCTCTCTACTCACAATCATTAGAATTTTTTTCTTAAATAGTACATTTTTAAAATTTTATTTACCAAAATGACTTACTGTTCAAACTTTTTTCCAAAATGTCCCATTTTTTGAAAACTCGCTACACCGTGTAGCGAGTTTATAATTTTTCAATTAAAATCGCTACACGGTGTAGCGATTTTAAATTTGCTAAATTTTATTTAATATTTATGCTTTCAAAAAAAAAAACCAAATTTGAAATCGCTAATGGGTGTAGGGATTTCAATTATCACAAAACTATACCAAAACAAACAAAGTCCACCACCACGCACACTCTGTAATAATAATAAGTACTTCCTCCGACTTTAAATTACAAAATAATAATATAAAAATTATATATTAATAAAGAAAACTAAATAGAAATATTATTTTTTCTATCTCAAATAAATATTTTAAAAAATGTACTTCCATAAAAAATATTTTTCATTTCAAAAATAAATATTTCTTTCGACTCAAAATGAATAACCAAAAAATAATACTACATTTTTTGTCCAAATAAATGAGTATTACTTCCTTCGTCTCAATGAATATTTTATAAAATAATACTCTTCATTTGCCTCAAAAATTAATATCATATTTTGAGACGAAGACACTAACATTACAAACATTAATTTTAGAGGCGAATGAAGTAGTATTAATTTTTAAAATATTCATTGAGATGAAGGAAGTAATGCTCATTTTTTGGGATAAAAAATGTAGTATTATTTTTTGGTTATTCATTTTGAGTCGATTGTAATATTTATTTTTGAAATAAAAAAATATATTTTTTATAAAAGTACATTTTTTAAAATATTTATTTGAGATGAAGAAAATAATATTTCTATATAGTTTTCTTTATTAATATATAATTTTTATATTATTATTTTGTAATTTAAAGTAGGAGGAAGTACTTATTATTATTACAGAGTGTACGTGGTGGTGGACTTTGTGTTTTGGTATAGTATTGTGATAATTGAAATCGCTACACCCATAAGTGATTTCAAATTTGATTTTTTTTTTTTTTTTTAGCATAAATATTAAATAAAATTTAGCAAATTTAAAATCGCTACACCGTGTAGCGATTTTAATTGAAAAATTATAAACTCGCTACACGGTGTAGCGAGTTTTCAAAAAATAGGACATTTTGGAAAAAAGTTTGAACAGTAAGTCATTTTGGTAAATAAAATTTTAAAAATGTATTATTTGAGAAAAAATTCCAACCATTACCCACTTACTCCACTTTCTCTCTCCTACCCAACCATCTACACTCACAACACATCATCTTTTTCACTTTTCTCCTTAATTCTCGCACCCTCCCAAAAAGTGCATATTTACCTGAGACGGAGGGAGTATCTATCTATATATAATAACAAGGTTTTGGTAAATGTTTTGCCTTTGATGGGTATTTTCGTCTTTTCACACGGTGGCAAGAAAGCAATTAACAAGGCCAAATTGCGACGTGGCAGCGTGTTATTAGCCAAAAAAAAAAATTTTTTTTTATTTCAAGTTGGACACGTGTTGCCTACCTGGGGAGGGGCATTTCAGTCTTTTACATGGCGGGTGTCCACACGCGCCAGACAATGGGGCGTTAATCAAGCTTTTTCCTTTTTTTTTTTTTTTTTTCGGGTTTTGACAAATGTCATTAACTGATTGGTTGAACGGATTTCGAAAAAAAAAAATTATCCCATTTCTTTGACCTCAATTATTATATATTAAAATATTTTTTTTACTTTTTTTTTTAACACCAAAATTTATAAATTTTTTTTCTCTTTAAATAGAGACTTCTTTTATTTGATTTGGACAAAGAAATAAAATCCTCTTTTTTTTTTGGTGGGACACTTGGCGACCTCCTATTGGCTGGTTGGCTTTTGGTTTTTTTTTCTCACCCATTTCTTTGACCTAAATTATTTTTATAATAAATTCATTTTTAAAAAAAAAATTACACCAAAATTCATAAAAAATATTTCTCTTTAAATAGAGACTACTTTTATTTAATTTGAACACATAAAATTTCCTCTTTTTTAAATATAGATTTCGTAATTATTCTTTGTTAATTTTTGTTTTTAATTTTTTAATATCTTTTTAGTGGAAATTAATTGTGTATGAAGTATTTGTTTTAAATTATAAATGATAATAAAATAATAATTATTATTATTTTAGTAATAATAGAAATAAAAAAATATAAAATAAAATAGAAGTGGTGGAATATAGGATGATGAGTTGTAATGGTGTTGAATTTTTATAAACAAAATCATTGTGTATTTATAAAGTATATATGGTTATTTAGTATAATAATAATTTATATCTCTATACATATATGGAAGAGTGTGATGAATGTGGATTTTGGTTTCTATTTAATAAGTGAGATGTGGTAATATGGTTAGACAAAAACTCATGTGAGAACAGCAATACCCGTCTCATCCATGAGACGGGTCGGATCCATGACCATGACCCGTCCAAGAATACCCGTCTCTCTCTCTATACGTAAACGCAGAGCAGCGGGAGCGGGGGAATCGTCTTCTTCAACCCAAGCTTCCCCTTCTCCGGCCAAACCTTCACCTGATTCCTCCCTTTAATCAACCGGCGACCTCCTCACCCAAACCAAATGGCGACCCAAGCTCTCCACCGCACCGATCCAATCTCTGCCTCAATCAATTCCTCACCTGATTCAATCCCTCACCAGGCCGGTGGATGGAAGGAAAATAGCTAAAACCCGCTCAAGGATTACATCGCACAATGACTATAACAATTCGAAACGCCAGTAATTCAGACGGAGGTGAGTCTGCTCCGACGGCCCAGCCTTCCATAATTGAAATTCCTTCTGAAGAAGACAATCCCTATTTGAAGGTACTTTTTACTCCATAATCGAAATATTTACCTTTAAAATTGAAAATTTCCCCTTTTCGTGACATGGAATACATTTATACAAATTTGAGTGAATTGATGTTTGATGTGATTTAGATTAATTTGAGAGAATTGTGAAAGATTTGAATTTGGAGAGAAAGGGATTTTGGAAGGAGAAAGGCTTCATTGTCACGAGAGACAAGAGACAGACAGATATTTTTTTCTGGGCTTTGTGAAAAGTAATAGTTACTATAACATAATGTAATGATTGTATGCATATAAAGTAATAGTTTGTATGCATTAAAGTAATACATATATACAGAAAAGTAATAGTGTTTTTTCCTATGTTTTTTTCGTTTGGCAAAAGTAATACTATTATAACTAAAATAAGTTATTACATTTCAAATGTAATACATACATATAGTTTGTATTATAATACATATAGTTTGTATTACATTTGAAAAAATGGGTAAAAATAATACATATATACAGAAAAGTAATAGTGTTTTTCCCTATGTTTTCTTTGTTTGGCAAAAGTAATACTTATTATAACTAAAATAAGTTATTACATTTCAAATGTAATACATATAGTTTGTATTATAATACATATAGTTTGTATTACATTTGAAAAAATGGGTAAAAATAATACATATATACAGAAAAGTAATAGTGTTTTTTCCTATGTTTTCTTCGTTTGGCAAAAGTAATACTTATTATAACTAAAATAAGTTATTACATTTCAAATGTAATACATATAGTTTGTATTACATTTGAAAAAATGGGTAAAAACGAGCTTTTGTTTTTTTAAAACAGGTATTACGTTTACTTATTAACAATGTTACTTTATATGTATACAGTCATTACATTAAGAGATGGTAACTATTACTTTTTCTAAACGTAATACCTGTTTTAAAAGGCATGAGCTGCCACCCATGGGTCGACCCGTCTCATGCATGAGACGGATCCTCTTGTTCTCACAGGAGACCAACTCATATGGTTAATGTGTTTATTTTAGTATGATTTTTTTTAAAATAATTACAGCATAGTAAATAAGTATTAATAAATTTGTCGAATTTTTTATTCGTTTAAAATAATTGTGTATTTATAAAGACAAATATCGGGAAAGATGGTCATGAATTTTAAAATTTTGATAGAAGTGTATGTCAATATTATAAGAAATAAAGATAGTTTAAATTGATATTTTAAAATAGGGAGAGGAAGAAGTGGGTTGGGTTTGATGAGGAAGTGAAGGGTTTGGGGATTTTTTTTTTTCATTTAACGAAATTGTTAGTATTTTTAGAATTTTTATTTTTCTTCTCAAAATTAAATAAGTTTGATTGAAAATAAATATCATAATTATGTTCATAATGAGTTTATGTAAATAAATATAACATAATTTTTTAGATGTACGAGCATGAGTTAATGGAAAGTTTTCATTTAAAAATATAATGATATTAATTTTTATTAGATAACTTTACTCTCCTTTTGGTATGACCAAATCTTTTGTTTTAATTTCAAAAAAAATCTTTATCACAAAGAAATAAAATATAACTTTTTTTTTTTACTAGAATTTCAATCTTAACCTTTTTTTTTCTGATTTCAATAACTTATTTCGTATGTGATAAATATGTTTGTCTGTTTTATTTTAGTTTTTTAATGATATAACAATACAGATGGGATGGGATAATATGGTTATTGTGTGCATTTTAGTTCGATATATCAAACGATTTATTTAATTTTTTCAAAAAAAATCATTTACGCATAGTAAATAAAGTAGTAATAAATTTGTCGATTTTTCTATTTGTCTTAAAAAATTGTGTATTTATAAAGACGAATATCGGGAAAGATGACCATTATTTTTAAAATTTGAATTGAAGGGTATGTCAATATTATAAGAAATAAAGATAGTAGAAATTGATATTTTAAAATAGGGAGAGAAAGAAGTGGGTTTGGTTTGATGAGGAAGTGGCGGGCTTGGGGAAATTTTTTTCATTTAAAGAAATTGTTAGTATTTTTATTTTTCTTCTCAAAATTATAATAGGGAGAGAAAGAAGTGGGTTGAATTTGATGAGAAAGTGGGGTGGATCGGAAGGGTATCTCAATATTATAAGAAATAAATATAGTAGAAATTCATATTTTAAAATAGGGAGAGAATGAGTTAATGGAAAGTTTTCATTTGAAAAAGAATGATATCAATTTTTATTAGATAACTGTACTATCCTTTTGGTTTGACCAAATCTTTTGTTTTTATTTTTAAAAAAAAATTCTTTATCAAAAAGAAATAAAAATCACTTTTTTTACTAGATTTCCAATCTTAACCTTTTTTTTTTCTGATTTCAATAACTTATTTCGTATGCGATAAACATGTTCGTGTGTTTTATTTAATTTCTTTAATGATAAACTACTACAAAATTGTACATAGAGAAATGCATATTTCTTATGATGTTTGTTTTATTTCTATTTTATTGTTTTCTAATTTTTATAATTTTTTCCTCTTATTTTTTTTAATATATATGTACTTATTTCAGATTTTTTTCTCCCCATTTCTTTGACCTCAATTATTTTATAATAAATTATATATATATTTGGGAGTGATGATGTGGGTTTCAGTTACTATTTAATAAGTGGGATGGGGGAATATGGTTATTGTGTTTATTTTAGCTCGATATATCAAATAATTTATTTAATTGTTTTTAAAAAAATATTTGAAGCATATTACATAAATTATATAGGGTTATTTAATTATAGATTTTTGGCTGATAAGTGGCGCGTGCCATACACGCGTGTATAGAAGCGCGTCTACGTTGGTGAATTTTTTTATTTAAATTGGACACTTGGTGTCCGTTCATTGGCCGATTAGATTTCAAGGTATTTGTATTATTGTATTCCTTTTATACTATGACTATTAATAAATTTCAAAGGTCATTATTTAGATTTCAATTATATTTCACATTAAAAAGTTCACAATCCCAATGATCCGAATATATTGATATGTAATGATGATCTTCCTTCCTCTTTCGAAAGTTGCTCTGACAATGTTGTCTTTTAAAGTTGTGTTTCACAATGTATAAAAATGTTTTTCTCATTTACTCATTTTATTTAATTTTCGTCTTCTTAAGCATTAATAATTCCCCGTGCATCGCATGGATGTATCACTAGATTTATTTTAGTGTCATTCAATCTGATATTTGTATTGAGAATATAATTTTCGAATAATTGTTTTACAATGTATACAAACATCTCTATTTTTTATTTTATTTTTTGTATTTATTTCGATTTCGATAAGTTATTCGTTAGTAACTGCCCGTGCATCGCACGGGAGTCAAACTAGTTTATTAAGTAATAGTCTTTTTAATCATGCAAGTGGGACCCCAAGTTTATTCAAGAAAATCTTGCCAGTTTCAACATCCAATGAATTCTTTCACTTGAAACCCTAATGAAACTGATAAATTTTGTTCACATTTCCTATCTCTAGTACATGAAATTCAACAATAGCTGTAGCAATGCTGCAAACAGTTTGCCTTCTAATAACTAAAGCTTCAGCCTATCCAATTAACAGCTTCAAAAAAAAAAAAATCAGTTCACATTTTAATACTCCCTCCGTCGCATGAAAATAGTCCCACTTTTTCAGAACTAATTTTGATTGAACTTTACCTAAACATTTATATTAATTTATTTATCCAAATGAAATCTAAAAAAAATAAAAATTCATATTGGAACAATAACAAGTTTTAAAATTTATTTGGATGATTAATTTTTCCTAAATATTTGATCAAAGTTCACTCAAAATATCACTAAGAAAAGGGAGTATCTTTATGGGACGGAGGGAGTATCAAAGATGTATATGTGCTCCCCACGATTAATTAATCTCTGTTTGGGGAAGGAACTATCTTCAACCAAAATACCACCTGAGAATGAGGTTATACGTGCCAGTGCCGGTGTCTCTCCAATATGAATAGCAGCACCAGCTTTTCTGGAAAGAAAAGCTTGTTTTGGCTAAAATACAACTGATTAAAACTTTTAAACAGGCTCATAAAGACCTAATATATGCCCGTCAATACACCGGACAGCCGCAACCTGCCCAAGTTACAACATATGAGTGTGTGTGGGTGTGGGTGTGAGGGAGAGAGAGAGAGAGAGAGAGAGAAAACGCAATTCATACAATCGTGTAACTAGGAAGCTAAGGCTCCGTTTGTTTCGACGTAAAATATTTTCCGGAAAACGTTTTCTGGAAAATGTTTTCCTGTAAAATGTTTTCCTGTAAAATGTTTTACGGAGGTAGAGCGTAAAATATTTTACGGAGGAAAATATTTTACGGAGGAAGGGTGTAAAATGTTTTCGGGTGTTTGGTAAAACGACTCATATTTCACAAGGTGACCTACCCCACCCCCACCACCCCCCCAAAATTTTTTTTTTTTTTTTGTAATCGCCCCCTACCCCCACCCCCACCCCCCAAATTTTTTTTTTGTAATCGCCCCCTACCCCACTCTACCCCTCACACCCCCCCCCAAAAAAATTTTTTTTGGGGTGGGGGGGGTGGGGGGGTGGGGGGTAGGCAGGGGGTAGGGGGGGCGATTAAAAAAAAAAAAAAAAATTTTTGGGGGAGGGGGTGGGTGGGGGTGGGGTAGGCAGGGGGTAAGGGCGATTACAAAAAAAAAAAAAAAAAAAAATTTTGGGGGGTGGGTGGGGGTGGGGGTAGGCAGGGGGTAGGGGGCGATTACAAAAAAAAAAAAAAAAATTTTTTTGGGGGGGTGGGGGTAGGCGGGGGTAGGGGGCGATTACAAAAAAAAAAAAAAAAAAAAAAAATTTGGGGGTGGGTGGGGGTAGGCAGGGGGTAGGGGGCGATTACAAAAAAAAAAAAAAAAAAATTTTGGGGGGGTGGGTGGGGGTGGGGGTAGGCAGGGGGTAGGGGGCGATTACAAAAAAAAAAAAAAAAAAAAAAAAATTTGGGGGGGTGTGGGGGGGTAGGCAGTGGGGTAGGGGGCGATTACAAAAAAAAAAAAAAAAAAAATTTGGGGGGTGGGTGGGGGTGGGGGTGGGGTAAGTGGGGGTGGGGGGCGATTACAAAAATTAAAAAAAAAAATTTTTTGGGGGTGGGGGGGTTGGGATAGTCATGGGGTGGTTGTACCTAGCATAATATGAGTTGTACATTAAGGCGCTCCATTTTCCTGGAAAATGTTTTACTTAGACAAGGTCAAGAGGTCATTTTACTTAGGAAGGGCGTAAAATGTTTTCCGGAAAACGTTTTACTTAGGCAACCAAACAATGAAAACGAGTTATTTTCCTGAAACATTTTCCTGCTAACCAAACACCGTAAAACAGGTTATTTTCCGGAAAACATTTTCCGAAAAATGTTTTACGGTGAAATAAACGGAGCCTAAGTTTATTGTACCTTTCCATGAACCTCGTATTTGATGGGGCCATCCAATTCTGCACCTAAAGACATTAGCTTTGATACTGTGCTGTTAATGTCTGTCACTGTAAAAGATAGGAGAGACGAATACCCCTTCTCCGGGACATTGTTGCTGCAAAATTACACTCAGTAAGCTCAGTCAATGGATAGTATTCGCTATTCAGATAAGAGTGACAGATTGGGGGAAAAAACTCTGAGAGCCATTATAAGTCATAAAAAATGGTCAATGCATCATTATTTCAGATCATTAAGATTGAATGTCCATTTTATTAAAAAAAAAAAATTGTCCCAAAATGAATATCTATTTTTTTATAAAGTTACTAAATCATCCCTTGTCCATCTTAAATTCTTAATATTCTAATTTGCACTTATAATTATGAAGTCATATAGTGAGATCATTAAGATTGTTTATGGAATTTTGTCATTGAATTTAGAAGCCAAATTTCTTAATTGTCATTGAAAATAAAAAATAGACATTCATTTAAGTAGGATGGAGTAGCATTTTAGCGTTGGCTTGAACAAAAAGCACTCATTTAACTTTACCATGTGAAAAGTAAGTGATTCTAAGGCTCCGTTTGTTTCGCGTAAAACAACTTTCGGAAAACGATTTCCCGTAAAATGTTTTTCGGAAAAAGATAAACATGTTTTCGATTGTTTGGCAAGGAAAATGTTTTCCGTAAAATATTTTCATCTGTTTAATAAATTAAAGAAAAATATTTTTCGATAAAAACACAATTTGAAATAAGTTGAAATAGATAGGGTGAAGTAGGGTGATGGAGGTGGGGTGGTAGGGTAGAAGGTGGGGATTAGTAGGGGTGAGGTGGGTGGGTGGGTATGGAGTAAGGTAAGGTAGGGTGGTGGGGGAAATGTAAAGGGTAAAATGATGGTAGGCCACGGTTGGTTGATAGGATAGGGTGTGGGGGTGGGGTAGGATGGGTAGCCGAGTGTAGGGGAGTGGGGTTGGGTGGGGAAGTTGTTAAAAATAAATTAATTTAATTATAAGTAAAAAAAAAGCTTGACCGTGGGAGGGGGGTGGTTGGGGGTAGACATGTACAAACGGTTCCGGTTCCGGTTTCCGGTTTCAAAACCGCCGGTTCCCGGTTCCCAAATAGGCGGAACCGTATTCGAACCATATTAATCCGGTTCCCGATTCCCGGTTCTATCCGCCGGTTCCGGTTCCAACGGTTCCATCACCATCTAACTTTTGTTTTTTTTTTTTTAAATCCAAACCTCTTAAGACAGTAAAGACGCTAACTAATCAGATTTTTTTTTTTTTTTTTTTTTTTTTTTTTGGAGTATGTTTTTGGAAAGAATGAGAAGTGGACAAAATTTGGCTAGTATATTATTAAAGATAGAATAAAAATTCTAACAATATTTTTAGAAAAAAAAAAGGGGCGGCACCCTTATAATTTTATTAATATAATTGAAAATATTACAATGAGGGGGACAACCAAGTCTTTGTCTTTTATAATTCAAGGGTAGACAAAAGGAGCCTATAACTCTATAGTCTATATTACAACATTTATCTAAATTCTAGTCTAATTTAAATAAAACAACACTACACTACAAGTACAAATACTAAATAAATGCTAAATATTACATTCGGTTCCCGGTTTCGGAACCGCCGGTTCCCGGTTACGTTCGGTTCCCGATTCCGGCGGTTCCCGGTTCTCGCCGGTTCCCGGTTCCGGTTCTACCTGTCGGTTCCCGGTTCTATTTGGACATGTCTAGGTGGGGGTGGTGAGAGTTTTTAAAAAATAATATTAATATGAATAATTTTTTTATGAGGGGATGGGGTAGGGGGTGGTTGATGTGGGGTGGGTAACGTGGGGGTGTATGGAAAGTTAGGTGTGTGTGTGTGCGAGGGTGTTGCCATTTTCCAGAAAATATTTTACTAAAAATCCGCAAGTCATTTTACTTAGAAAAGTGGGGAAAACATTTTCCGGAAAATATTTTCTCCATTTTCCGGTGCTTACCAAACACCGAAAAATGAGTAAAACGTTTTCCGAAAAACATTTTCCCCCAAACAAACGGAGCCTAAGATTTTACAGATGATGATCGGTCATTGAGTAATTGCCTAATTAGAAAAATAATTGAGTTTTGAGTAGCAAAGGCTCTCAGCACAACTCCATCCATTGTGCTCAGAGAGTCCTACTGTATAGTTTAGCGCTCCATTTCAAGAGTCTCGCGTAAATTACAAACTGTAGTAGTTTTAAATTAGCAAAACTATTTTGTACTTTGAAACAAAGCGCATTGATGAGAATTTATTCATAACCTTAAAATGTTTTTCAATCAAAGTCTCTCCTGAGCAAAACAAAGAAATATACTTGGGGGGGGGGGGGTGTAGAAGGTGGACAAACCACCATTGTGATTAGATCTATGATGTTAAGACTCTTTGGTTTATCCCACCGGACAGTTGTCAATAACACTAAAATCGGAGTGTCCGACACGGGTACGGCGGGGTAAACCAAAGAGTCCGAGCATAGAGGATTAGATCATAAAGAGCAAAACAAATCTTTACTTTCATAAGATAGTATTGCAACAGAGAAAAGTTTATGTCTTTATACATTTTGACTCATTTTTATCCATAAAAAACACAATTACTAGAGTGATTAATTAGAAAAATAATCAAATTGATCTTTGCAATGGAATTCAAACCAACACTCACCACACCCACATGCGAGTCCCGCTCAAAGGTCAGCAGAAATGCATAAAATTAATCCTAACCGGCAAGAATAACTCGAAGAATTCAAGTACTGGTTAACATGAACAATGGAAAACTTTTACATTATAGATCCTTAAAAGACAAAAACGCTAATGTTGGAACATCGTTAAGTCTTAAGGCATGAATATCGAGGAAGTCTTACCTATCCTATCACTCCCTGGCAAATTGGCAATCAATATCTCATAGTCCACAATGCAAGTCAAAATTAGAATATCTTACTATTTGGCAATATTGAGTAGCAATAAATGGAGTATCTTACAGAACAGCTTGTTACTAGGAAGGAGGTTATCAAAAGTCCACAATGATCCTATATTTCAAATAATGTTTTCCTTAACCTAACCCTAATTGATCAAATTGGAATCCTAATTAGCAGTGTGAATCCAAAATTAACACGCATTTTGGCTCATTAATTTGGGGGAAATGCAAGAAATAAATAATTGAGGATCATAGCCACAAATGTAGTGAAGAGAGAGACCTGGGGGACTGCATGAGAGCGAGCTTGAGTGGGCCGGAATCGAGTTCGGCCCACCGGAGCGTGCATACATTGATGTTGAACCCTAGCCCTTCTTTATAGAACTTCGCCGCTCTGGGTACGTCTTTGTGTAGCTGCAGTATCCACCTAAACGACACCGCCGCCGCCATCACGGAGCTGATTCGGAGGAGAAAGAATCAGGAAGGCGATGGCCGTCTCCGGTTGCTGGGAAATGGAAAAGAAGGCGCTAGTTTTATGGCTAAGCTCTTTAATTACCTACTTTACTCTTTTACATTAAATAATGCAACGTAGTTCATAGTGTCTAAAAAATACATTATACTTTTATAACTTTTTCATATAATGCAATTTTTAAGTTAAAAAATGGATGACGTTAAATATAGTAATCACCTTGTGTAGAAATTAACACGAATTAAATATTTAACGAGCGTTAATGCCCTTTTTTTTTTCCTCTCAGAGAGATTGAAATCATAATTTATATTTTTATTTATATTTTTGAAATCATAATTTTTTTTTTTTTTTTTTATTTTTTTTTATTTTTTTTTTTTCTTCTAATTAAGGGGATCAACACATTTCACCGCTCCCCCGATGCGCACTTCGCGTAGGCGCTACTACGCAGGGAGGCAATGTCATTCCCTCTAACCACTGGTGGGGGAATCGAACCCATGACCTCCAGGTTGGAAGCCATGAATCCTAACCATCAGGCTAAGACCCCACGTGCTTGAAATCATAATTGATATCATTATAATTGGTATGCTTGTGCAAATCATCTTCTAACTATAAACACCCACCCCATCTCTCACCCACACACAAAACACAAACACTGGTCCCTCTCTCTCTCTCTACCTCCCTCCGGCAATCTTTCCCAACTCCGGCGATCCTCTCTCTTCCCCAACTCCGGCGACCTCTCTCCTCCCAAACTCAGGCGATCATCACCCCTCTCTCTCTACTTTGTCTCTCTAAAATACTTCCTCTTTCTCCTACCCCGTTCACCCCCGCCGTCAATCAGGATACGAAATCACGATCAGGAATAGAGTGTGTGTTTTGTATGTGGGTGTATGTGGATTCACACCCTAGAAAAAGGGAGGGCGCCAGTCGCCGGAGTTGGGGGAAGACAGGTGGCCGGAGTAGGGGAGGACCGTCGCCGGAGTTGGGGAGGGAGATGGACGCCAAAGTTGAGAAAGCAGATGGTCGTCGGAGTTGAGGGAAACGGTCACCGGAGGGAGGGTAGACCGTAGATAGAGAAAGGGGAGAGAGAGGGAGGGATAGAGTGTGTGTTTTGTATGTGGGTGTGTATGAGAGAGAGATCTGAGAGAGGTGAATGTAAAAAAAAGAAAATAATTATTTCCTCCGTCCGAATATTAAAAAAAATCAAATTTTCTCTTAATTAAATTAAATGTATATTTGAAAAATGGACATTTAAATTAAATCTATCATTCTCATTCAACAATTATGGAGGTTGATTTAAAATTTTTTAAACATTAAGGTTAAATTTGAAAATTTCAATCTAACTTCGATTAAGTTATTAATGTCCGTTAGTTAAAAAAGAACTTGATTGCATTATTTGATAACCACTTAAAAAGTACGTTGCATTTTTTAGACACTAAGAAATACGTTGCATTATTTGATACCAATGGGTAAAATACGATGCATATGTTGGTCGATTGCCCCTCTTTATTTATAAGCTGACTAAGCAATTAAACAAGAGAAAGTTTCAATTAGATAAGGGAGGAAAGTGTAAATTTTGAGTAAATTACTTAAATTAATTATAAGTACTTTCTCAATTATTTATTGATTTTAATATTTCGATTTTATGTATACTTTATTTATCTCTCACTATTTTTATAAACCCTCACTAATTGATTGTATATCTTTTTATTTTTATGATAAAACTAGGGTATTACCCGTGCAATATATATGGCGAGATATAAATTTTATAGTTAAAAATTGAAAATAATAATTAAATATAATATTAATTTTCACAGGGATAACACATAAAAACACACATTCATATACTCCCTCCGTCCCATGATAATATATAAACTTTTCTTTTTGGGCGTCCCACAATAATATATACTTTCCTAAAATGGAAAGAAATTTTTACTATTCCCTCCACTCATTCTCTCTCCTACATTATTTTAATACTCACATCACCATTATAATTTACTATTCTCTCCACTCATTCTCTCTCTTATTTTATTTTCACACTCACAACACTTTCAATATAATATTTTCTCTTTAATTCTCGTGCAAAACCCAAAAGTCTATAAAAAGATCGGATGGAGGGAGTATGTTTTAAGAAAGAAACTATTAATAAATTATTAATAAATAAGGACAATTTATTACACATTTTGAAAAACATCTTTAAACACATTAATCGTAGTACACTTGGGTAAATTCTATATACAAGGCAACTTACATACAAGGCACCAATAATGCCCAAACTACCCTTCGCGTGTCGTGTGCGAAAGGACGACAGGAAGCCTTTATTTCGTGTACTTTTACACGACATAAACTAATTGTGTAAAATATTAGGTCGTATGAAATTATACGAAATTTAAATTTACTCTGTCATTAATGTCGTACACAACCACACGATAAGATGTCCTAATATCGTGTATATCCATACGACATATCAAAATGAAGATGTTCTTCGATGATTTGCAACACGATGTTAATGATACGCATATGCTATGTTATATTATTGAATTGTGTTGTTAATTGAGCAAAATTTATACACTTATACATGACAAGGAACAAACGTCATATTGAATCATACAATATCATATAACCTATCACATTTAAGTGATACCACTTTATTTATAATCACCTAATAAATGATTATAAATAAAGTCATAGAGATGAAAAACCCTTTAAATGCCATTTAGAATGGAGAAAAAAATAAACGAGGTAGCCGTATACCATTTTTCACAAGATCGGGACACATAAAACCCTAAAAACCCTAAATAATGGCACATATTTGTAACTCATCTTTCATTTGGATTTGGAGGAAACTCATGTAGATGAAAAACACTTTAAATGTCATCTAGAATCTAGAAAAAAATTAAAAAAAATAAACGAGGTAGCCGTATACCATTTTTCACAAGATCGGGACACATAAAACCCTAAAAATCCTAAATAATGGCACATATTTGTAACTCAATTTCCATTTGGATTTGATGGAAACTCATGTAGATGAAAAACACTTTAAATGTCATCTAGAATCTAGAAAAAAATTAAAAAAAAATAAACGAGGTAGCCGTATACCATTTTTCACAAGATCGGGACACATAAAACCCTAAAAACCCTAAATAATGGCACATATTTGTAACTCAATTTCCATTTGGATTTGGAGGAAACTCATGTAGATGAAAAACACTTTAAATGCCATCTAGAATCTAGAAAAAAATTAAAAAAAAATAAACGAGGTTAATGATAAGTTGTACATTAGAGGAATACCAACTACTCAAGATTATATATTTGAAATTATCATATTTGTTAATCAAGAGTATATGTTTCTTGTTATATAATAAGTTGGAAAACAAACAATGATTACATATAAGATTGAACCAACATCATACAATATCATATAACCTACCACATTTATTTATAATTAATTTTTATTTTATTATATGATGTGTCGTGTTTAAATACACGACATTTACTAATACATTTCGTATGAACAATACACGAAATGAATCGTGCGTATCTCGTGTATTGTTCATACGAGATAATTACCAGAAACAAAGACTATATCGTGTGTGTATACACGATATGTACCATAGTATCTCGTATATATACACACGAGATACACCCTGAAGCCCTACATAAAACACGATATACACCCTGAAGCCCTACATAAAATGCAAACTGATGAATCAATTTACATTTCGTGTCTTAATATACGAAATGTGGAAAGTATCTCGTGTACTATAACACGAAATGGTCACCAACATTTCGTGTATTGGCACACGAAATGTAAACTGATGAATCAGTTTACATTTCGTGTGCCATTTACACGAAATGTTGGTGACCACTCGTATGTGTTCATACGAAACACACGCCGACAATTTCAAATTTTAGGCACACGAATTCGTATCCGATTCAAACAAAAAACCCAAATTTATGTTACGAAATCGCAATTAGAACCATTTAGGATATGTGTAAACAACATTAAGCATTATATAATCGGTTTTAGGCATAAATTTGTTGTTGGGTTTTCAAATTTAAAATCTAGGTTAAAAAGAATTAATTTTGGAGCGGCGGAAGGAGGGGCGGACTTTCCACCGGTTTTAGGAAGGTTTGTCTTCATTTTTTTCGGCGGTGGTGGTCGGCGGCGTTCGTCGAGTGAGAGAGAGAAGAGAGAGCCCGTTGGTGTTTCTTAGGTTTTGAGAGAGAGAGAGAAAGAGAGAACAGAACAGACGGTTGAAATGGGGGAGGGAAGGAATTTTTTTTTTTTTAAGTATATATATGAGGGTATTTTGGTCATTTGCACATGCCTTACAAATTCCATGCCTTGTATATAGTACTACCCGTACACTTGTTGGATGACGTACCTTCTGCATAATTGAATTTTCAAATATAAAGACCATTTGTATGGGTGAATATGGATACAACAAGGTAAAACTGATCATGACTGAAAACAAGTTTGTTAAAAGAATTCTGATTGCCCAAAACTTTTGTTTATAAACATGGAATAAGAAATCATCAAGAGAAATTGTTGTTTTTTAATTTGTACATGCATAAAAAATGTGTAACTAATACATACTCCCTCCGTCCCATACCTAGGTGCACACTTTCCATTTTGGGTGTCCCAAACCTACGTGCACATTTTCTAAAATGGAAAGGAATCTTTACTATTCCTTCCACTTATTCTCTCTCCTACATTATTTTAATACTCACAACACCATTATAATTTATTATTCCCTCCACTCATTCTCTCTCCTATTTTATTTTCACACTCACAACACTTTCAATATAATACTCTTTCCTTAATTTACGTGAAAAGTCAAACTAGACACCAAGATCCGAAACGGAGGGAGTATGAAATAGAGTATATTAAGTTTAAAATTTTCCAATAACCTAGCCAATTAAATTACAATGACAACTTCACAACTTTAAATAAGGTATACTCCATCTGTCTCATAAAACATTACTCATTTTACTATTTTGGGCATCCCACTTTAAAGTTTCACTTTCCTAAAAAGGAAATTTTTTAATACTTCTTTATTCATGAGACCCACTTGTCATACTCACAACACTTTTCAAATTTACTATTCTCTCCACTCATTCTCTCTCCTCCCACTCACAACACCTACTTTAATAACATTATTCCTTATTTTTCGTTCTCAACAGTAAATGGGTAATGTTTTGTGGCACGGAGGGAGTATTTAGTAAACAATGCTAAATATTTAGCCAAAATCTTACAAAAAACGCGTTTTTTCTTAAAATTAGAAAAAACATGTTTTGATTTTCCCGCTAGTGACAGTGTTAGAGTAACAAAGTGTCATTTTAAAGCCAGTACATGTATTATTAAGTGTTATTGTAAAAAAGTGTCATTGTTAATTTAACAAAGTGCAAGTGTAAAGATTGTTAGTGCATGTATTATTAAGTGTCAGTTTTAGTGTAAAATAGTGCCAGTGGTATTTTAACAAAGTGTCAGTGTAAAGAGTGCTAGTGCATGTATTATTAAGTGGCAGTGTTAGTGTAAAAAAAGTGTCAGTGTTAGTGTAACAAAGTGTCAGTGTAAAGAGTGTCAATGTATTTATTATTAAGTGTAAATTTTAGTGTAAAATAGTGACAATGTTAGTGTAACATAGTGCAGTGTAAAGAGTGTCATTACATGTATTATTAAGTGTTAGTGTTAGTGTAAAAAAGTGTCAGTGTTAGTGTAACAAAGTGCTAGTGTAAAGTGTGTCAGGCCAGTGTAAATAATGTCAGTGCATGTATTATTAAGTGACAGTGTAAAAAAGTGCAATAGTGTAAAAAGGTGTTAGTGTAAACAAATGTCAATGTGAATAGTGAAAGTGGATGTATTATTAAGTGACAATATAAAATAGTGTCAGTGTAGGGTAAAAAAGTGCTAGTATTAGTATGAAAAAGTGTCAGTGTAAAAAGTGTCAGTGCATGTATTATTAAGTGCCAGTGTAAAAATGATTTTTACTTAAATTTAAAAAAAAAACGCGTTTTTATAAGATCAACTCACAAATGAAGCCATGTGGTGACTGAAATTGTCAATGGCCTGTTTGCAAGTGTTATAAAAAAGGTTGTTAACACAAATGATAACACTTATGGTAACACACACAACCAGAGTTTGAAAAACAGTTTGTAAAAACAAGTTTTGCATCGAAAATAAACACAAGAAATAGTTTTTGCTCAAGTTATATAAATATATAACTTGAGTGTGCCACTTAGGCGAGATCTTCTATTCACAATGAAATATGATTAAAAGATTGAATGTTCCCTAACTATATAACAATGAAGTACTAGGAATTAATGAGATCAAATACGAAATTCTATTCTAGCCACGACACAATCAAGTACAATGACTTTAAAGGTGGAAGAAGACTTGTAATAGCTTGAAATGGATTTCGCTAAGTGGGATGAGTGGTTGAGCATTTGGTTAAAGAAAATGTCAATCTTCCTTGAATATAGCAACCATATTTCTTTGAGCCCAAGTTCTAGCTTTGGTCTATTGTAACCATGTGCTCTTTTGTGCTTGTACTCTTCTATGTTCAGCAACTTCAGCTTTGAACAAGCCTTCCCACGTGATTATTTCATTTACACAAGTTATGTATAAACCTCCATTTATGCGTAACTTTCTTTAACTCATTCTTCCATGCTTGTTTGTAGCTATCTGCATATTGTTATAACATGTATTTTATACCAACAACAAACATATTTTTTGCAACTATAATTATACATTATTACAATATAATATATGAAATAAATTTTCAACTATTATATTAGATAATGTCTGATAACACTGTAAAGTGATGTCATCACTTGTGATAACACATTCGTCTGATAATATTTATAGAGTGTTAGCAGTAATTGTGATAACGCCATTACACTGCATTTATATTTATAGTGGCCAATGATCAGATGGTCAAAAACAAGATAAAAAAGTGAGCTTGCTT
The DNA here is from genome assembly GCA_022495995.1 of Adenophora triphylla var. japonica. Taxonomy (NCBI): domain Eukaryota; kingdom Viridiplantae; phylum Streptophyta; class Magnoliopsida; order Asterales; family Campanulaceae; genus Adenophora; species Adenophora triphylla. The sequence continues at coordinate 134,789 of JAFEMH010001056.1, forward strand.
GTGAAACCACCACACAAGCAGATTAACAAGGGAAATGCTAGAGGAAAAAAAAGTTTTTAAAAAAATTGATACAAATTGATATTATGATATTTTATTGATTGCTTCAATTGTCTAACATACTCTAATTAAAATCAACAACAAAATCATAAATAAATATTTTTTTGATTATTTTTTAAACTTTTGTACTCTCTTCGCCCCCGGTTAATGTTTTTTGTTTGACTTTGCACAATTATTAAGAAACCAATGCAAAATTGAATCAAGAATAGTCGTGTGTGTGGAAAATATAATTGTCCATTTATAAAACAAATAGGTGAAAAGTAAATAGATAAGTAATAGTTTTTTTTTAATATATGAACTTTATTAGGACAAGATTGTACAAAACACTGTTTATACTTTACCATTAAAGGAATGAAATAACTAACAATCTTAAACTAGAACAAAATAAAAAAGAAAATAAAAACTTTAAACTGAGACTGAGTATTACCCTTCCAACTAAGAAAGGGTGGGGGAAAAAAAGAAAAAACATTCCTATTATCTGATTTTCTCTATTATAAAATAAATGATCATTTTTTTAATTTGCTCTTAATAAATATGAAAAAATTAAAAAAAAAAAATTATTTTGGAACAAAAATAATAACCGATAATTATTAAAATATCAAGTAATATATCCACCAACAATGAGTTGGTGTTATAAAAAACGCATTCTTTTTAAGCTTAGAAAAAATTATTTTTACATTAGCACTTAATAATACTGACATTTTTTTACACTGACACTTTTTGTTACACTAACACTGACACTTGTTTACACTGGCACTTTATTACACTAACACTAGTATAGCGGGGAAAACAAAACACATTTTTTCTAAAGTTAAGAAAAAATGCGTTTCTTTTTTAAAAAAAATGCATTTTTTTTTTAAGATTTTGGCACCAACAATAAGAAAAATGAATAGAATATTGCAAAGAAAAACATGACAAGAGTTGACTATTCATTCATATTGACTCGATGCTTAAATCTTATTACGTCCACATATTTAACAAAATACATTTGAAAATGCCAATCAAAATTTACATTGCAATGTCCAACCTCAAACGTATCACAGCAGATACAAATGCTTAACAATCCCAGCCGTTGATCAATCATATTGACTTATCTTGATCGTCCATTTCAATACTTCCTACCTTGCAATCCAGCAAAAAACTGTAGATTTTGATCCGACGGTGGACACCAGCTCATTCTCCTCTGAAGCATCAACCCACACAGCATTCCTCCACCGTCAGATGCTTTCGAATCCTTCTTTCCCGACACTTTCTCGTTCCTCAAGCCACCGTTCCAGTCCTTGAACGACATCGATGCGTTTGACGACGATGACGTCGTTGAATCGGTGCCGTCGGAGAAGAAGTCAACCGAGTCCCCACAGGAGAAGTCACATGAATCAGCGTCGGACGATTGCTCGCTCCGCTTCGATCCGCCGCGATTGAGTTTCTGTTCCCGGCGCTGCTCCTTGCGGAGGAGGCGGTCGTTCTCATTAATCAGATCGCGAAAACAGACAGCCGACGAAGACGTTCCCGCCATCACCGAGAATTCCGATCCACCGTACACCATCGCGGCCAAATTGACAACCCCGCTCAAACTCCCGGACGGGCGGCGAATGTGGACGGCGGAGAAAGCCGGAGCAGCACGGATCGAAGCGCGGACAGATTTAGACTTGAAGCAGCTACTGAGAAGGAACTTAACCCTACCGACGAGAACATCCTTGATATAACCAATAGCGTAGATTTCGACAGAAACGCCTGAAGTTTCGCCGGCAAGGAACTCCGGAGATACGCGGAATAGGAATTTCTCGTTCCAGGTAGGGTTTTCACCGCCAACATTATCGATCTTGGTACGTAGCTTGGCGGAAGAATCGACCCAAGCGAGTGCGTAGGTTTGCAGTCGGCGGAGTTTAGCAGACGGCGGCTTGAGGGATTGGCCGGAGATCAAGGTAATCTCTAGAATTCGGGTCTTGCTCTGATCTTCCATTTGAGTAATAAATTTCGTTGTTCTCTCCAATTCAATCAATCAAATCAAAGTGATCGAAAATTGCTTGGTGTCTGTCTCCTTCTAAATTAATTTGGTTTTTGATTGTTGCTTTAAATTTTGGGTAGGGTTTTGATCGGATTGAATTGAAGTTCAAGAACAACTGAACAAGAAATAGGGATTGCATTTGCGGCGGTGAAAGAGGGTATAGCCGTTACTGAAACTGATTTGCCAGCTGGCTTGGCCTAACCCTTTTTGGTGCTGTTTGACTCTTCTCAACATGCATTTGACATAAATAGGGATTGCATTGTAGACTGTAATAGAAGTAGGACGAGGTGTATGGTGTTGTACGTATAAAAGTAAGTGAAAAAGAAAATGAGTGGAAGGAATAGTAAAGATGTGGTTTGAAAAATTCGATTTGAGTTAGAACAGACGAAAATAACAAAAATTCTAATTTAAGATGGGACGGAGTGGGAATAAGCTGCACTAAGCATTTTTCAGTTCTCATGCAGTAGCCTATTATGGAGAGGATTTGGTTCATTTCACTACTTATTTATGAAACTTATTATGAAATGAATTATCCAGATTAAACAAATATTTATTGGGACCCGTAATTATCAAATTAATCTTGATCACACAAAACGCGACTTTTAATTTCATAGTGGACCACATCGGAGCACGAGTTGCTTGCTGTTGTGGTTCTCAATCCATACTCCCAACTCTATTAGACTTAAATATGGTTCTCTACAAACAGTCCATCTCCAGTCCATTATCAAGCACTCAATAGTTAATTGACATAGTTCTAAAGCACAACCACAATGTCATCCAAGGTCTAATACCCGAGGTGCAGTTGGGGGTCACTGCAACCCCTCAACCGGGGGTTGACAGAAACTGACCCCACAAATCAAAGCTTGCCAAGCCCGAGGCGTAAAAATCTTCATCTCCATTGGTGGCCCACCCGGTGGCAACAGCATTTCCAATGCCAACGAGGCTAAAGATCTCTCCGACTACCTATGGAACACTTTCCTAGGCAGCTTAGATCGCCCAGAAACTGTTAGACCATTTGGTCCAGCAGTATTAGACGGTTCACTATAGACTTTGATATACGTGGAGGCAACGATACTTTTTACTGCGAAATTACATCAATACTATCAAAATACAGCACCCCAAGTAAGAAAATTTACTTGAGTGTTTCTACACCATGCTTGTGCCCTCCTAGAAGATTATCTAGTACAATCAAAACCGGCCTCATTGACTACGTGTTATGATTTGGAATAAACTTGAAGACGATAAAACTGGATTCACGTCAGTCATTAAATCCGCGGTTTGATAAGCTGAAGCATTAGCTCATCGGTTGATCGGTATCTGTTGTAATGTTGTCTATGATCATTGAGTTCTTGCTATATGTAGCTCTTTGTTTCAATATAAGTTTTTGAATAAGTAATAAACTCCTTTGTTTGTTTTTCTGCTTATATTCCAGCATATGTAACTCACAATTTCATAGAAATTACTTGGGATTTTTCTTAGTTCAAAGCCATTTACAAATACAAGCACTGCCCAGTCAGTACCAACATTTTGGGTGAGCAGCCCACCGTATGCCCACCAAAAAGTCTGATTTTTAAAACCCCTCTACTAGGGGTGTTTAATGTCCGAATTTATTCGATTTTTGTCAAAATTTTGGAAAATCAAGACCGGACCAAATATTTTGATTCTGTAAAAATTTAGGATCAAGAGTAGGCCATTACATTATAGGATCGGTCTCATCTATTAGAATAATGAGGGTTAAGGGAGAAGGAGGGTTTGAATCTTAATACATACTCTCATACCATGTAGGATTTTGGGAATTTTCCTTGTTTTCATTATTCACAAACTTCAAATATATAGTACAGGAGGAAGTCCTATTCTAAGAAGGAAAAGGAGTTTCCTATTCTAATTGTAATACAAATATTTAGTTTCCTAATCTAAATACATGAGAATATTTGCAAAAGAATAATCTAGAGAAAGTCAAACAAATAACTTAGAAAACTTTAGGAGTAGTTTCCTTAATATCCTTAATACGCCCCCGCAAGATAGACGATTCTTGGAGAAGACCAATCTTGAAAATGAGTTGATCGAAGCGTAGACGAGATAGCGATTTTGTCAAAACATCAGCAAGTTGATCATTACCAGAAATGTGATGCACACGTAGAGAGCCAGACTGAACCTGTTCACGGACAAAATGAAACGAGAGAGCCACATGTTTCATCCGTGAGTGAAAAATCGGGTTTGCTGAATAAGTTGTGGCACCAAGGTTGTCACAGTATATAACAAGCGGAGAAGTGAGAGAAATATCGAGCTCAATAAGCAGGTTCCGAACCCAAGTAATCTCGGCAACAGTGTCAGCAATGGCACGAAACTCGGCCTCAGTGGTAGAGCGGGCAAGAGCACGTCGTTTACAGGAGGACCAAGTAACCAGGTTACGACCGAGGTAAACAAAGAAACCAAAAGTGGATACGAAGTCATCTTTGTCACCAGCCCAATCTGCACCACAGAAGGCATGAAGAGAGAGGGGGGACGTAGAGTAAATCTGGAGTCCCAAGTGCATAGTGCCATGAAGGTAGCGGAGGAGCCGCTTGAGAGCAACCCAGTGAGACGATTGGGGATTCTGCATGAACTGTGCAAGCTTGTTTACTGAGAAGGCAATGTCAGGGCGAGTAAAGGACAAGTATTGAAGACCACCAACAATAGCACGATAGGAAGTGGGGTCAACAGCGGGAGTGGTAGTGGATCTCATAAGGGGTGGTGATGTGACCATAGGGGTGGGGAGTGGTTTACAGTCAATCATATTGTGACAGGTGAGAAGGTCATGAATGTATTTTGTTTGGGAGAGGAGGATTCCATTTTTGTTGGGGACAACCTCAACACCCAAGAAGTATGACCGAGGACCGAGATCCTTGAGAGAGAAATGATTTGACAAGCTAGTGATGAACGACTGAAGGAGTGAAGGTGACGGTCCGGTGACAATGATGTTATCAACATAAACCAAAAGAAAAATTGGGGTTGGTGTTTTGTTGAGCATAAAGAGGGAGGGATCGGCTAAGGAGGGGTGAAAGCCATAGGTGGTGAGGTAGGTTTTGAGTTCTTGAAACCAAGCACGAGGGGCTTGCTTGAGACCATAGATGGCTTTAGAGAGATGGCATACATGAGAGGGTTTGGTGGAGTCCTCAAAGCCGGGGGGTTGTGTCATAAACACAGTGTCAGAGAGTGTACCTTGAAGAAAGGCGTTGGCATCAAGCTGGCGAAGAGGCCAGCAGTTGGTTGTGGCAAGTGAGAGAAGAAGCATGACAGTAGCGGGTTTGACAACAGGACTGAAGGTTTCGGTGTAATCAACACCGGGTTGTTGGTGAAAGCCCTTGACTACAAGTCGAGCCTTGTATTTCAGAATGGTGTTGTCAGGGTTGTACTTGATGCAAAAGACCCATTTGTACCCGACAATGTCGTGGGTTGTGGCTGAGGGGACTAGGTTACAGGTGTTATTCCAAGTGAGAGCATGATATTCCTCAATCATAGCATTACGCCAGTGTGGAATAGAGAGAGCTTGTTTGGTGGTGGTGGGAAGGCTTGTGGGTGAGGCAAGGGAGGATAGGTTGGCATATTTGGGGTTGGGTTTGGTAATCCCATAGGACAGCCTGGTAGAAATAGTACGGGTGGGAAGGGGAGGCGTACATGAAAGGTAGAAGAAGAGACAGACATGGAATGGGTAGGAGAGGAATGACGAAGATGGGTAGAGTGGGAAAGATGAATATGAAATAAGACGAGGACTGAAGTTAAAAGGCCAAGGAATAATACTAATACGACGTGGTTTGGTTAATTTGGGTATCCATTTTCCACGTAGGAAGTCCAGTCAGCAAGAAATTTGCACAATAAGCAAATCCGTTAAAAAACTAACAGACGTTAGTGAAAAGGAAATATTTGCAGTAAAAATGATAGTACAGTGACAAAATTATATATAAAAAAACTAAGGTGTCAAATTTTTCGACAAACCCAAAGTACAGTGGCAATTTTATAGTTTTGTCAAAGGAGACATATATATGCCCTTTTACAAGTTAATTGTCGTATTAGTCATCGTACTTGAGAAAAATGTGCGGAGATTAGAACTCCGTCATTTTTCAGTTCAAATTCTAACGAAATTGTTGACTAGGCATCCTACATACAATTTGCCCTTAAGGAATAAGGAATAGATACAATAAAAGACACTATCAAATTTTCACAAAGAATTGACTTGTCAAACTAGCCCTATTTGTAAGAAGTAATCAACAAATTCTATCTAAACCGCCTTGTCGCCACCGCCGTTGAATTATCTACCGTCGTTACCTCCACCTCCTCTTCCGGTGGAGGCTTCACGTACTTCCCTAACGATTTCTGGTTAGTCCGTTTCTTAATCCGTTCGATTTTCTCCTTACTTTTCTGCTTCCTCTTTGCTTTATCTTTCCGAAGTTGATCCCTTTCTCTCTCCAACATCCCTTGCCAGAAGACCTCGCCTGTTGAAGGCCATATCCACCGTCGATTTGGGCGGTCAGAATCCGCCTCCTCTGCTAGATCCTCGTCCATGCTCTTGAGTGTGTTGTGATTGAACCATTTGACCCACATTTGACCTCTACGGGTTTTGAACTTGTGTTGTTCTTGCATGGCTCCTGTGATTGGGTCTATATACACCATTCTTCTCCCACTGTGGTACGCCCATACGTTTACGAGTAGCTCAAGAACACGACAGTAGCAATGCTTGTCCTGCTACATACAATTTGTTATTCTCAGTTGACTTCAAACAAATAATCCGGTCAATGGATCAGTTGACTTTAAAAACAAAACAACAACAAACAAATACTCCTCCGTCCAACTAAAAGCTACACTTTGGTTTTGGACACGGGAATTAAGAAAAAGTGTAAGTGGTGTAAGCGTTTTGAGTATGAAGAAGAAACCACTAATTCAACGTAGATGCAGGTCAGGGGTTCAATCCTCTCGATTTCACTCTCCAAGTGTCGCTACTGTAATAAATTAAGCCATCAATTAATTACTAAAAATAAAAAATAGATGCAGGTTACCTTGGACAAACTAAGATAACAGTGTCCACTCCGATGATGCTCCTCGTAAATTTGTGCATCTAATGCATCCACAAACATTCTGCAAACAAGATGGCATGCATATCACAACCCAGAAAAGATTTTTTACAAAAAAAAAAAAAAAAAAAAAAAAAAAAAAAAAACACATTTTTTTGGTTATGTCTCGAACCTTGAAAACATCGTGAACTCTAAGAAGGACTTGGTAGGCAAAACCCAGCTATGCATGACAGACCACGTGTCTCCGTCTATAGGCATCGGAGGAAGAGAATTCACGTTGTCATTCACGCCATACATCTTCTTAAGAGCCTCAGAGAATGCAAACCTGCGATAATGCAAGGTTTGAAGAAAATAAACATCAAACATGCAAAGTCAATTATAGCAAAAGCCGGTCAACTCTTTTTTTTTTTTTTTTCGTTTTTGCAGGAAAACGAGACCAACAAAATGTGAAGTGCGTTTCTGTAAATTGACAAGAGTCTTACTTGCAATTACCGGCATTTACAGCATCACAAAACGACCAGAAGTCGTTTTGTTGCAATGGGTTTCTAGGATCCTTGTCCATACGAACCCAAAAATAGAGGGAGTCTCCATGTCTTCGTGCTTGTATATCATCTAACAATGCCATCTCAGCCGTCTTAGACAAAGAAGCCTGTTCATGCCATCTCAGCCGTCTTAGACAAAATTTATCCAAAATTAAGGAGGTCAAAATGTATAAACTATTAGGCCTATAGACATTCTGAATCATCATACTTTTTCGTAAACTCCGGTTATAACCATCCATGTTCTTATTTTATTTTTGCAGTTTTAATCATTGTACTTAAGATACGCACTCATTATCCCAAAAAAATAAATAAAAATAGAATAGTTAAAATTGCTACAAATATGCACTAAATACCTCTACTTTTGAGGATAGCGTATGCGTATCTAAAATACAATGGCTTAAACTGATACTCCGCATAAAATACATGAATGGTTAATATAGGAGTTTGAGCAAAATACAATGGTTCAAAATATGATGTGCCAATTTATTTATTTTAGTCGTAAAAAAGTCATTTTCTAAAAATTTGAAGGTGCTGAAATGGACGCTCTCCAAAATTGAAGGGGGTCAAATGACCCCCATGACATATATTAAAAGACACAAAACTAAAAGAAGTAGAAAATTCACATACATTCCTGGCTGTCGTTCTCCATGATAAAAATCCTATCCAGGCATTTCTATGAACTCGGTCAATTCGGTTAGCGATTGCAAGAAGACCTCCAAATTCCCCAAGGACATCACGGTAATAAGGGGTGTTCAGAAGAGCAAGACGAGAAGGGGAATCAATATCGTCTACTCCGGGCCTTCGGCCTTTTGTTGACTACAATCACAGTCAAACAAATTAGATACATCAATAATATTTTCCCAAACATGTTGCAAAAGACATAAAAGGGCAAAGGGCAAACCGCGGTGCACCAAGCGGGGGTTGGGAGAGGGAACCATTTGCTAGAGCCTTCCCCTGACAATTGCCAAGAGGCTGTTCGCCAAGGTTCGAACCCGTGACCTTATGGTCACCAAAGGAGCAACCTAACCGTTGCGCCAAGACTCGCCCTCATGTTGCAAAAGACATAATATGCAAAAATTTCCTTCTATTCCACACATTGATCCCACTTATTAGAACAATTGAAGGATTAATATACTATCTCCAGAGTTTTAGGTTCGATGATAAGGGTAGTTCTGGAAAGTTATAAACTTTATTAGCACAATGTTTTAAATTGAACCCTTTGAGTGTAACTTTCCAGAATAGAAAGTAGGACGGAAGAGTATAATCTCATTAGTGCGAACACTCCCTCCGTCTCATAAAGATGTTCCCATTTGCATTTTTGTTGTCCTAAATATGTAGTCTCATTTTCAAAATTGTTAGGTTAAAATCATTGAAATTCTAAAATTGCCAACCAAGGAAGAAGAGTGAGAGATTAGAGGATGAGAGTCAACCAAGGAAGAAGAGGGAGTAATGGAGTAATAAGCAAACATCATTAACACTTGTGATGAAAATGAAAATAGGTTGTTAAAATGTTTGATTCTGGGACGGAGGGAGTATAAGATACACAAAATTTCACTAATCCCCCGGTCAATACATGACTGTTCCCTTCTAGTTTCTCGAGAGAATTAAGGAATGAGGGGAAATGCTAGTTGACAAAAGTGAATTTATCAACTATTTGGGACGTTTTTTTTTTATTTATTTAGGGACGAGGGGAAAACTATTTTACCAAAAAAAAAAAAGTAGGAAAAATAAACAAAACCACGAGTGTGTCAGTGTAGACACCTCATTCTAAAACTGAATGTTTTTCACCATTTCACAGTCAGAAAGTTAAAGATAAAGAGATCAATGACTCACCAATCCAAGTCCGCGATAGAGTGAAGTACGGTGCAAAAAAGGCCAAGCTCCTTGCCCAAAGTAAGGTTCGTAAATACATAACGGCTGGCCTGTCCTTTCAATCTCGCCGTCCTCCCTTTCATGCAAATCATTCTTAAGCCGGTCAGCCTTTTTGGCACTTTTATAAACTTCCTCCCAAGTTCCCCGAGGTTGATCTGTTCTGCCCTTCAACTGCATCAAATAAAATTTAAAACAAAGAAAATTAAGTATCAGCTTAAAAGTCCAAAAATCACATAAGCTAATTATTGTAGATCAAGGGAAAAATAAAACACCTCATCATCTTCTCTTCTTTTCCTTATCTTCAACATCGTGATATCTTTTTCTTCCTCCCATAAAGAGTATACAAATGTCTCGTCTATCGCATTTACATTATCATTACCCTCTCTTCGGGTATGGTTCCACTCGTTTTCGAACTTTTCCAAAAAATTGTAACTTCTTGAAGTCCTACTAACACGTTTGGGACCCATAAAATTGTCAAAAAGATTCCATCGCCACTCAGTCTTAAAATCTGGAGGGATTTTTGATACGGACCTAGGCGATTCAACTTCGGATGGGAGTTTAATAACATTTTGCATTAGCAAAGCATAACCCTCAACAGATTCCACAACCATTAGATTTTTAGCCGTGTGTTTCCCAATTGATGCTACGTTGCGAGCTAGAGGAGATATTTTTCCTTTCGACACCACTTGCCGGATTGTCTGTGTTAGAACCCCAATATTCTCTTTAGGGAAAATATAACCGTTTACCCTGTCATCAATCTGATAGTTATTTCCAAATCAGTCAGTAAGTTGCGTCTAAGAATCTAAATACAAATACTACCTCCGCCCCAAAATGAATTTCCAAAAAAAAAAAAAAAAACAAATTTGCTCCTGATCAAGAGTAAATTTTGGACATTCATTTTGGGACGGAGGGAGTACCTAATCGTTAACAAAATGATCTACGAGATACATGCCCCGCGTGTGTGTGTGTGTGAGCTGTGTTACCCGGACTCTTCAAATATGTTGAAGTACCCGTGTCCGACACGTATCGTGTCCGACAAGACACCCCGACACCCGCATTTTCATTCAGATACGACAAGAAAAATTAAAAAGAAAAAAAGGAGTGAGTTGACTTCATTTATAAAAAATTTACAAGTTTTAATGTTGTTTTACTTAATTATACATTATATCTTTGCAAAAAAAGAGTGAGTTGACTTCATTTATAAGTAAAGTATATATATAGACTCAATATATTTTGTTATTAACGTATCCCCGTACCCGTATCCTAATTTTAGGACAGTGTCCCCGTGTCCAATTTTTTGAGGAAAAGTGAATCTGACACTAGGATCCGTACCCGTGTCGGATACCCGATCCCGAGTCCAGGTAACATAGTGTGTGAGAGAGAGAGAGAGAGAGAGAGAGAGAATCTTTGAAGTTTAGAAGCATACATGTTTACTGATCATTGGTAGCTTGGGGGCAATTATGGGTTTCCCAAAGCACATTGCTTTTATTAGAACATCTGGGAAAAAATGCTCCTCGAGAAATGATCCATATATCACAAGATCAGCCATGCTCAAGACGCTATCTGCATCTTCATCAACGGATACATGCTTCACCATACCCTTGGGGTATCCAAGCTTTAGAGCAATTTCCTAAAAAAATCAAAAAAAAAATAGCACGAAAGTTAAATTAGTAAATTCAATTTCATACACGAATAAAGAAAAGTAGATCAGCACAAATTAAAAGTAAGATTTTTTTACCTCGATAACCACACTGTAATTACCAGTGGTATCCCCACTAAAGATAATAACTTTTAGATGAGAATTGGAATTGTTATCAACGGGAAAGTCTGCTAATAGTGGTAAAATAGCCTTTAAAACGAGGGCTTGTTCCAACCACAAACCTTTATACAAGAATTGACTGCCAACAATGCCAATAACTAAGTCTTCCGGCTCAAAATGCATCTTAACACGTTGAACATCTTTGTTCGTAACCATTGAACTATTTGCTTGACATGCTTCAGCAGGAGAACCAGGGATAACAAAGTAATTTCCAGTATCACATGCAGCATAAAGTATCTGACATCAAATATATAACACCTAGTAAGCATTCCATTCTACTCCCGCCGTCCCAAAAAAAAAAGTCCCACTTTTTAAAAAGTAATTTTGATTGAACTTTGACTAATAATTTATATTAAATTATTTATCCTAATGAAAATCTAATAAAATGTTATTGATAGTATTCTTAATAGTGTATTAATAACAAGTTTTAGACTTTCATTTTGATAAAAAAAAAATCCGGAATCTTTGATCAAAGTTCACTATTAATAGTCCCTATAATAGTGGGAGTGGGACTACCTTTATGGGACGGAGGGAGAGTGTCGTTTCATTAAAAATGAGATAACTAATTGTACCTAAAAGCTGATAAAAGAATAATGAATATGAAATATGTTCAATAAAATTACCGAGAGGGCATGATTTGGGAAGACGACAACAGTAGCACGATTGAAAAGTACTTTCCAATCATCAATAAGCTCAGCAGGGCCACTTAAATGGTATTTTTCTAGACGTGTAGCAAGTGTTCCTTCATGGATGGTCCATATAAGAGGTACTGATTTAAACGGTTCCTGTAAAAGGCTGCAACAAGAAAACTTATTTATAGTATTTGAATTATAGAGAGAATAAAGTGAAGCACCACCTCCGCATGTTACATCTAGTATGTACTCCCTCCGTCCCAAAATGTTTGTCTCATTTGACTTTTTTGTTGAACTTTGACCACAAATATATGACAATTTAATTATGTTCATGAAATTCTAAAAATTCCTATTGATTCACCATTAATAATATTATCAACAACAACTTTTAGAATTTCATGAACATGATTAATCTCTCATAAATTTGTGGTCAAAGTTCAACAAAAAAGTCAAATGGGACAAACATTTTGGGACAGAGGGAGTATCAAATTCTTTTGGTGCATGTTGTGTCTAGTACTCCCTCCGTCCCACCTCACTTGACACTTATTTCCATTTTGGGCCGTCCCAGCTCACTTGACACTTTCCAAAATAGCCTACTTTTTATAATTTTATATTCACTCTACCCCACCACTCATTCTCTCTCTTCATTTTCCACCACTCAATTTATTCAACCAACACTACTATTTACCCCACTCATTCTCTCTCTTCATTTTCTACCACACATTTTTTTTATTTTATTCTTTTTTCTTAGTTCCCGTGCCCACCTCAAGGGTGTCAAGTGAGGTGGGACGGAGGGAGTATATATCAAAATATTGCAAAATAAAGAAGACTACAAATTAATAAAGTATAAAAACGATCAAACTTACCAAGAGACAATTCTCCTGGCTTCAAGAGAGCTCACAAGTACACCCTCATAGCTGTATAGTGCAAGATCATTTAGAAACTGCTAATCCAAATGCTTGATTTGGAAAATATGAGTAACAAACTAAAAGTTAGATTTTCATGAGATATTGACTAACATACTTTAGCCAGTCTACAGCAATCTTCATATTCTCAGTGGGTCCCACAACAATGACCGTCACTCCCATATCTCTCCAAACAGCATGCACCGGTCCATCTTCTAGTGAATAAACCTGCAGTCAGGATAGAATGCTTAGCCACAAGCGAACTTGGGTGCCTCATAAAATCTCTGATGCTTAGACTCTTCAATTTTGCCCAAGTACCCGTGTCCATAGGATAGGACATGGGTGTGGGTGTGGCTATTTAACACTACATTTGGTGTAAAATCTTGAAATTTTGGAGGATCCGACACTTGATCCGTACCCGTGTCCGAGGCTTGTACCCTAGTCCGAGCATCATAGCATAAAATAAACAGACGGTCAGTCAACCAAGCAAGAAATCATGTTTTTTTATGATAAAAGCCCACTATCTCTGCCTAAAGCATTGTTCCCAACCTGCACACTAATACGGCGCGTTTCCATATGTTTCGGCCAAGAACCCCTGTAACGGTTCATACATATAGATACATTTTCTTTAAATTGCTTTTGAAAAGCTAATTCTTGGTATTGAAGTAAAATTTGAATACTGGAGCGGTGATAAGTAGGCTTAGCACTATACAAATAGTAAATAATCTATCCCTTGATTTCTTCCTTCCTGCCTCTTCATCTGCTCCGTGTCTAACAGAGTATATACTTCCCTTCGTTTAGTTTGTATTTTGATATGAACAATGCGATACGTAATTAATTTCTCTTAAAATCAACATAGCATGTATTTCAAACTTGTTAAGGTGTCACTAACATACCGAAAATTCTCTTTGAAAGGTGAGAGTCATTGATCATAGACAGACTAATGGAAAATGCTCTTACATTCTAATCCCCATCTAAAAATGAATGTCATTAAAAAAAATAAAAAAGATAGCGGCCTTTTTTCTATATTAATAAAATTCTCTTACGCTTTCAACTATCATATTCCGATGTGCATTTGCAATAGATCTAATTTGTACACTAAGGGCTCATATGATAACCGGTCAATGAGCAGATAACACTAATTCAGTCTGTAGGAGGTAAGTCCTCCAAGGATTAGTATGTAGGGTTGTGGTTGGCGTTACACACGAATTACCACCAAAGAGGAATGAGAAGGAGGAGCGAGAATAGAGACAAGCTATGGAGGAGAGAACAAGTATTGCGGGAGCAATTTAGCACGTGAGTTAATGTAGCTGACCTTGACAAGTGAGCCAGGCATTTATAGGGGTCTGAGCTTGGTGGTTTCGTACGATACACGTGATAGGTCATGTGTATTCCTTACCGCAAGCCAGCAAACTCCCATACGTTGGACTGTACGGATCTGTGGAAGGATGCCGTGTGTCCCCTGTGGGGACCAGTCCCGCAATTTTCCTTTTTACCCTAGCTAGGCCACATGTAGTCTCTCAATTGGGTCACGTGTCTAACTCCACTATTCTAGCCTCCAATCCACAGATCCTTGATAATTCCCATTGATGCGGTGGATGGTGGATGGAGTTTCCCTTGACCTTGTTCAATCATGAGACTCACATGACCGATTCCGCTACATATTACAGCGGAAGAGGATAATATATCCAAATGAAGTATAACTACATATATAGGATAAGACTTCGAACCATTCCGCATGTGCGTTTACACGAGTGCGGGGGTGAGAATCTCACGTGCGGGAGCACTTGAGTCAGGGATGCGGGACACATCATACACAGTCCAAATTCAATTTTTAGTAGCACCCTTTTGTCACAGATAAATATATTTGGATTGAATGGATACACCCTTTATCCAAGAGAAAGTAACACCTCACTTTCTTGTTGCAATTTAATCCCAAATAACAGAAGTGAACTGCATCTATTTCCAACTTGCTCATTACCGAGATAAAGTAGTCTTATCCGTGAGCTGCAAATCGTCCGATAAATATAAATCCAAACGAGTCCTTAAGGTACCCATGTATACATGCTCAAATTTTTTTTCTTAAAAGTCAACATCTCAATCTCCCAACTCATGTGATCTATAACACAATAGCATGTATAGTTAATCAGCCGGTAAATAGGGGAGGCAATGGTTATCCATGGGTGTAATCCACTAAGAATTATAATGCTTCAAGCTATTGTACATAGTACCAATTTGGTACATCGTACAATAGTCTAATGCATGGTAAAATCTAAATGGATAACCCATGGATAAGAAATTGTCACCTTTACAGTAGTTTTCAGTCGTTTGAAGTTATTGGTGTTCCTAACAAAACATAATCATATCATCCACGGGGCAATATGACTTTTACCTTCATCAAAAAAAATACTTGTAGCAGATAATGAGTGATGCATGTCCATAACTTTAACCACATTTGCCTCGCACAGTTTGTATGTTCAATACTGAGCTCGTATTTTACTTAAAACACGCACTGCATGAGTATTTACCAGAATCTAAAACAAGCATATCAACAACGGAACAGTCTGTATGTTCAATACTGAGTTCATATTTTACTTAATACACGCACTACATGAGCATTTACCAGAATCTAAAACAAGCATATCAACTACGGAGTATCAAATAATCAAATTTCACTTGAATCAAATTACCTCAATTTCATAACCAATCTCCCTAAGAGCAGCTGCAACTGTGACCATCAATACTTGCTGTGGATCAACCAACAGATCTGCAAACACCTACAAATGTGAAATCAAACAACAGAAAACATCCACATTAAGAATCAAGTTCTTCCCCAAAATGGCTCCAATTCAAGAATTCAATCACAAAATCAGCACACTCACCAAAGCAAGTCGGGGTTTTCGATACCCAAATCTCAACACTCTCCTTGAACCACCCACAGTCATGTTATGCACATCTCTATCCTCTTTCTCAAACTTAATGAAGAGCTTAGGCGGCTCAAATTTGACATCTTCCCCAAAATCTAACCCTTGAATCGCTTTCGAAAACACGAAATCAGGGGACCCAAAATCCCTTTCCTTCAAGAAATTCCCGGATTTTTCCATCACTGAACCAGGCAAGAACATTTGGAAAACAACAACAAAGAACAAGAACACACCAACAGTGCAAATCCAAAGCAAGTAGTCAAACTTCTTGAAAAGCATGAATCTAGCGAATCTCGATCTGGGTTGTCTTTGACTTTGAACAAATGGGTATTGGGATTGCTGCTGCTGATTTCTCTCATTGTTGTTCTTGCTTGTTGACCGCAGGAGACTCAACCCACTTTCCAAAGACCCCATTTTTTTTTTCACTACCCTCCCATCAAAATTGAAATAGAATCTAGAGCTAGAAATAAAAAGAGGGTTGATTTTTCAGCTGAAAATCAGTAATGGAAATCAAGAAATTGTCGCATTCAAATCAATTAAACACTCTAAAAGAGCAGAAATTGAATCCAAAACCTCAATAAATCAAGATTAAATAGCGAGAGAACAAAGAATCAGAAATGGGTTTTCTTTCAAATCATTGATTACACACTCTGGTGAATGATAATGTGAAAACACAAGTGGGAATTAAAGCAAAGGCAAAAAAAAAAAAAATCTCCCTTTTTCTTCAAATATGATTTTTGTTTCTTAAGCCATTAAAGAATTCAAGAGCTTCTTGTGAAAATACTTCCCAGTAAAAAAGAAGCGTGTGAGAAAGAGATTGACGTGGGTTTTGTCGTCAAGAGATTTTCTTTTTTCAAGAAAGTATTTACAGCTGACAGCGCCATTACAGGTAATTCAACGGTTATAAGTTATTATAATGAGTTTGTTTATTAAAAAATGCATTTTTTTTTTTTAAGATTAAGAAAAAATCATTTTTACACTAATACTCCCTCCATCCCATTAGTATTAGCACAAACACTGTTTGCGCGGGAATTAAGGAATACGATATTTTAATAAAATGTTGTGAGTGTAAAAGAATGAGTGGAGAGAAAATGAGTGGAGGGTGTAATAAATTATAATGGTGTTGTGAGTATTAAAATAATGTAGGAGAGAGAATGAGTGGGGTTGGGTGAATATTTTATTAATATAAAGTTTCCTTTTTGCAAGTGTGCGGATATTAGCGGGACGCCCAAAAAGAAAAGTGTGCTAATATTAGCGGGACGGAGGGAGTACTTAATAATATATGCACTGACATTTTTTATACTAATACTGATATTTTTTTACCCTACACTGGCACTCTTTATATCGACACTTAATATACATGTACTGATACTCTTTACACTGACACTTTTTCACTGACACTTAATATAAATGCACTGACACTTTTTACACTGGCACTTTATTACACTAATATTGGCACTAACGGGAGAAACAAAACACATTTTTTTCAAGTTTAAGGAAAAACACATTTTTTTAAGATTTTGGCTATTATAATTGACATTAGTATTAAATATTTTTGATACACAAAGTAATTAAGTAATATAGAAAATCTCAATTCAATAAAATCTAATTTGAACATTGCTATTGATAGCAAGGGGCACAAAAATGTGTTACAAAATTTTGGACACAAATACAAATTATTAGTCATTGATTAGTTGATTAATTAGTGAGAAGTAGGATTTACAAACACAAAAAATCAATCAATTACTATTGGCAATTGTGTTTGTAACCTGACAATTGTGTTTGTGATCAGCTAGATGGACGAATAGAACAAGAATGTCTAATAAAATGAATGAACCGAGGAAATATATATGAGTTTTTTTGTAATTCTAGTATTGCTTATCGAATTTGGGCTCGCTGAGGTTCGATTTTACACTAGTTGGGATATTTTAGAAATCGAGATCATGTCTGAAATGAAAGGACAACTGATATGAACTAATTGAGCAAAAATATTTAAGAATCTATTGAATATGAAATCATCAAAATAGAAGTAAACAGGGAAATTACAAACACACAAAACAATCAAAATAAATAAATAAAATAATAAAATAAATTCACAAAATTCTAAACAAATTGATATAACAATATGTGTTATGTCATTATGCTACTAACTAATCCATTACGATACCTAGTGTGGAACCCATAACATAGAGAGGTCTATTGTATTACCATCCATCATAAAATTAAGTATTTAACTCTCAACAAACAAATGAAGAAAATTTAATTAACTCTAGAAAACTAAAGACAAACTATTGTATTACGTACCTTAAGGTATCATGAATGTGGGGTGACTTTATATACTCTCTCTCTCCCTTTGTCTCGCTACAAATCACACACTTTCTATTTTGAGCGTCCCATTACAAATCGTACATTTTCTAAAATGGCAAAGAATCTTTACTATTCCCTTCACTCATTCTCTCTCCTACATTATTTTAATACTCACAACACCATTATAATTTACTATTCCCTCCACTCATTCTCTCTTATTTTACTTTTACACTCACAACATTTATATTATTATTTTTTTCCTTAATCCCTGCGCAAACAGTAACAGTGCGGTTACTAGCGGGACGGAGGGAGTATATACTCCCCCCGTCCCAATAAAAATTTCACCAATTATTCAAAACGGCGTCCCAATAGAAGTTTCACATTTTCTAAAATGGCAAAGAATCTTTACTATTTCACCCACTCATTCTCTTTCCTATTTCACTTTTACACTCACAACACTTTTCAAATTTACTATTATTAGGAATATAATATCATAATATTATATTCAATTATATATTGTTATATATAGTTTAGAAAACAAGTATATATTGTTATATATAGTTTAGGAAACAAGTATATATTGTTATATATAGATTAGGAAACACAATCCTTGTATTAGATTAGGAAACACAATCTTTGTATTAGATTGGAATCCTTGTCCTTCTAGGAGATTACCTAGATTAAAATCCTTCTCCTCCTAGGAGATTACCTTTACCTAGATTAGAATACTTCTCCTCCTAGGAGATTACCTCCTCATTGTAATCCTATAAATATATACTCCCTCCGTCCCGCTAATATTAGCACACTTTCCTTTTTGGGCGTCCCGCTAATATCCGCACACTTCCAAAAAGGAAACTTTATATTAATAAAATATTCACCCAACCCCACTCATTCTCTCTCATACATTATTTTAATACTCACAACACCATTATAATTTATTACACCCTCCACTCATTCTCTCTCCACTCATTCTTTTACACTCACAACATTTTATTAAAATATCATATTCCTTAATTCCCGCGCAAACAGTGTTTGTGCTAATATTAGCGGGACGGAGGGAGTATGTAAGAACCCAAAAAAAAAAAAAATTTAGACTTGTAATTAATTATTATATTAGAAAAAAAAATAAAATTAATTAATTAATGTAATTATAATTATTAATTAACTCTTGAGAAAATGGGCTATTTAAATTAATTGGGTTAAATCTAGTGGACTAGGTTTTGGGCTTGTGCAAGAGAGGGCCCAAGGAGGTTAGTAAATTCATTTAAATACTAAAACCTTCCTAAATATTTCCCATAATTTTCAGCAATTTACCAAAGCAAGAGAAAAAAAAAAAGGAAAAATTCCAAACCCTAGCTCCCTAGGCGGCGGTCGGAACAGTTTGGGGGGAGGAGCAGCCGTGTTCTTGGCCCTTTTGGGCAATCTTTCGTCACCAAAATTAAGGTAATGTCAAACCCTAACTTCCCTCTTTCGTTTCATTCAATTCGGACCCATATTGAATTAGTTATGATTTTTATAAGATTTAAAATTTTATTGTTCTTGGATGATTGTTAAAGCTTTTAAATGTTAAATCTTGAGGTTAAATAAATTAATTGAGGATTAAAATAATGGAGATTTAGTGTTACAATAATATGTTCATAACCCTAAATTGTTCTTGAGATTAGAATAGAAAAAAATTATAGATTTAATCAATTAAGGTGTTAAGGATTAATTGATTAAGAGTAAATTAATTATTGGGATTGGTTAAGGAACAAAAGTAAAAAGAAAAGGAAAAAAAATCAAGCCTTGGATTGAATCTGTAAAGGCACGGCTGGAACACTTAGGCCAAGTTTAGGTATGTTTGATTTAATTAATTAAGCTTTTGGTTAAGTATTAAAAGACTACAGTTAAGTTTTAACTGAAAAAGGACTAGGTTGAATAGTTCTAAGCTAGAACCGTTAAGATTCTAACTGAACAGTCAGGAAATTAGATGGAGAGTTAACTGGGGACTAAACTGAAAAGATCAAAACTGCAGAAGGACTAAACTGCAATTAATTAAAAGTTGAGGGACCAGTTTGCAATTAATTAAAAGTTGAGGGACCAGTTTGCAATTATTTAAAAGTTGAGGGACTAGTTTGCAAATATTTAAAAGTTGAGGGACTAATTTGCAAATATTTAAAAGTTGAAGGACTAATTTGCAAATATTTAAAAGTTTAAGGACTGTTTGGCAAATACCTAAAAGATGGAGGACCTTTAGATAATTAATTAAAAGTAGAAGGACTTAAGTGGAGATCCTAAAAGAGGAAAGTTTATATTAAAGTTAAGAATGGTTAAAAAGGATGAAAAAGGAAACAATCCTAAATAAAAATCAAACTACAAGTAGGAAATTGCAAAAGCCAAGAATAAGGAAATTTCCAAATAAGGAAAGTTTCCAGAAATAGAAACTTTCCAAAATTAGAAGATTACTAAACAAAGAAAGGGAAGAAGTTAAATATAACGCATAAGGTTGAACTAAGTAGAAATTGTTAACGACCATGCGAGATACTAAGTCACTCTTACGTGGTTGTAGATACGCACGGGGAGAGCGGATCAAGAAGCTAAACCAAGGTAAGGGATTACGTTCCTTAAGTATTTGAATGTATCTTTCCTTCGTGATAGGATTCTCTATTTGATGATTTGTATACTACCAAGGCCGATGATAGTTATTCATTTGTATTCCTTTCGATAGGTGCGTTCTTTGGAATATCCTACCATTGATATTGTGATTGTTCAACGTGTATCCGTGATGATTGGATTTTGATTAATGTGTTCTCGTACTTCAACACTATATATGATATTATTCTATCCATTTGATGAGGACTTTGTATGATTTGGTCTAGACATGATTGAAATGACCTTATTGTTGAATGAATTGGTCTAAACATTGAAATGACCTTAATTTATGATATATCGAATAAGGAGCGCCCTAGATAAAAGGCGTAGATTCTCTTATTCAGAATAAGGGGGCGCCCTAGATTAAAGGCGTAGATCTTCTTATTCAACGATCACCGAATGTGTGTATCGGAGTCACCCTAGATTAAAGGTGCACAATTACTTGGAATTGACGGACAAGTGTGTGTAAAGTTTTATCTGTTATTACAAAAGTGCCACTACTTGTTAATTGAAAAAGTATCCTTCTTTCGCATTCTCGCACCAAAACTATTTATTGTACATGTTATTCTTTCATTGATATTTTGTTAACCTCCGTTCGTTACGCCGTCTCTTCTTAGAAACTGAAGAGACCCCGTATGAACTTACTGAGCTTTGTTCGCTCACCCTTTCATATTCTTTCCCCTCCCAGGTAATAAATGATTGGAGAGGATTGACTGCGTGTTTGATGGATTAGCGGCTTTTGGAGTTCAAATAATTAATTTTAGAATATTAAGTATTTCGAGCTAGTGGTTTGTACTAGCCGTAGAGATTATTACCGTTTTCCGCATTTAAGTTTATTTCAAATAGTGGTTAGTGCTTTTGAATTATGGTTTTAGTAGCCGTTGGAGGCTATTCTATTATTAAATTAAGTATTATTATTATGTATGGATTTTGGGGTCGTTACAGTTGGTATCAGAGCTTTGGCTTTAGGTCACATTGGAGACTGTTAGAGCATTAAGCATACTAGAAGAAGTAGTACTTGAATATAATTGGGCCTACCTAGAAAATATTTGGGACGGGGGATTTTAGGGTAAAATTTCTCAAGAGTCTAACTATGAAATTGTGAAAATTAAGAGATTGTAATTGAGAAGTTAGCACTTTTGGAAAGTGACTCTTTTAGGAAACTTTCTATAGTCGGAAACCTTCTATATCTGGGAAGATATTATTTAGGAACCTACTATTTTGGGAACCTTCCAATTTTGGGAACCTACTATTTGTGGAAACCTTCTATTTCAGAAAACTTTTTAAGTTTGGAAACTTTTTAAGTTTGGAAACTTTCTATATTAAGGAAATTATTATTTTTGGAAACTTGTTGATTACGGAAACGTGCTATTTTGAGAAACTTTCTATTTATAGAAACTTTCTATTTTTGGAAACTTACTATTTTAGGGAAGAGCCTAGAATAAGTTTTCTCTGGAAGTATAACAAGATCCTTCGAGTAATCTGAAGGACTACTCTTAAGTTGAATATGATTTGTGATGATGTTATTTGTATATGATGGACTTGTATAAATACAAATAGTGGTCTAGCGAGAGAACAAGCTTATCGATGGTATCACGAGCTTGAGGATTTAAAGACTTAAGATGCTGGCAGTTGAGGTACCAAATAAAGGTAACCTAGTGAATGAGAATGCTATAGAAGAAGTAGCTGAGGAAATAATAGTGTGAGGACCTCGACCCGGAACCTACACGTGTCCCGAGCTGGAGCGTCCTCAATCTAACCCAAATTTCCTAAACTTTCAAAACTTTTATCTAACTTTCAAACATAAATACAATTTTCATATCCATTTCGAAATAACTCTACACCTTTCCACAATGGAGAAAGAGTTGACCAACTTTGAAAGTAAGAAACTGTTTTTGTTACACAAAGACATCGGTTATAACATAAAATTAAGGTTTATAAATACAAACTCCATAATTGAATTATACCCAAAATATACTTTCTACGCCAACCTATTCATACCCCGACAATTCCCAAAATCAATTCCAAACTCCTCACCGCCCTTACTTGGGCCTGGTCCGCCTGTCTCTGGAATCTAAAAACATTAAAGGGAGAGGGGTGAGAATAAATCTCAAAGAAGCTATTATGAATGCAACAATATGCCAAGTAAAATGCAACACATAATAAGTTGCATATAACACATTGGAAAAGTCCGTAAACACCTTACATTACCTTGGTTTACCTTTTCCCGTCCGAACAATAGTCGTACAACATTGGGTATAATAATACTCCAATCTTAAGTGAGCCGCTTAAGCAATACTCACATCTTATAAGACCCGTTTTTCGTGGAACCAAATAAGATAGTAGCAACTCGTAAGGCTTTTGGCTCACTACAGATGCTATAACCCCAACCCGCGGCCACGTAAGGACGGTCACAGATATAACATAATTCGATCACATTAGGTCACACTTCCATAATTGATCGTATTATGTTATACCCCCAATATCAGCTGATTAACACATTATCAAGCACATAATAGTTACTTGAAATATAATCCACAAACGGGATAAGCAATATAGCCACATGGTATAATATACTCATGTTCAACAAATCTCATAGTGTAACATTTATTTAAAACACTATGCATAAATAAGCAATATAACCACATGGTAAAATATACTCATGTTCAACCAATAATCAGAGTGCAACATTTATGTAATACACTAAGCATAACACAAGCCATAAATATGTACTCAAGTAAGATAATGAGATATTATCAACCCATCTTACTTAGTCATTATACAACAATATATGATCTCTATAAGAATCCAAGTTAACTCTACCAAGTTGGAGTCACATTTGATAAACTGCAAAATGATTTCTAAGTCGGAGATAGAGTGCTTCCGTAGTTCCATTTTAATCCATTTAAGGTATCCTCAAGTGGCTCAAGTATTCTACTATAATCTAGGTTAAGAGATTAATTCATATCCCGGAAAGATTAGGTTTCACTACTTTAACTTGATTAAGGATCATGCTAGGAGGTTGCTAGTAAGAATTCAGCAGGAAAGGAAACTGGAAGAACTTCTGACTACATGGGCGACCGCCCAAAGGGGAGTAGGCGACCGCCTAAGCTGGAAATAAAGGAAGGCTAGTCACTGCATTGCTGGGCGGCCGCACAAGCATCACATGGGCGACCGCCCATGAAGGTTTCCAGCTATACCCGGTTTTCTAACCCCTTTTTACAAAGTTTCTTTTCCCTTTTATCTTCCTTAATTTCATGAACACCAAAAAGGATTTTCTAACCTTACAACCTCATCTTCAATCATCTAGATCCAAAATAATATAGACCTAGATTATTTACCACTTAAGTTTCCACCCATTTCATTACCTTATTTCAAACTAAAATCTTCAAATTTAACTCCACCCATTTCATTACCTTATTTCAAGCTAAAATCTTCTAATCTAACTCCACCCATTTCATTACCTTATTTCAAGTTTAACACTTTGAATCTAAATCAATCCATGTTCTTACACTCTTGATCAACAATAACATCCTTCCAAGATAAATCAATTCCTCAACTTCAAAGAAGATTTCCAAAGCATTAAACAATCATCTTAAAAACAATAACAACATTAAATAGCTCATGAACATTTAGAGGAAGGGAAGTCATAACAACTCACCTTAAGAAATAAGAGGTGGATTAAGGATTTTCTTGGCTTGATCAACTCTCCTAGATGCACCAATCACAAAAGTACTCTTGGATTGAAAAATGGAAAAGAAATGAGTTTGCTAGTAATTTGGAAGGGATACTTCCATGGGAGATTTTCTATGGGGTTTTTGCTAGGAGAAGTATGAAGAAAATGAGGAGGTGAAAGTAAGGGAGGTGAAAGAAGTATGGGGAGTATGGGAAGAGTAAGAGAAAAGTATGGGAGGTATGGTGAGTATTGACTTAGGAGGGGAAAAGGAGAGTAAATTAGGGAAAAAGGCCCCCCACACCATACTTCCACAATAAAACTCTTTCACTCATTTTAAAATAATCCTTCCAACCCATAACATTTTATTTGTTCATTTTATTACCACTCCACCCTATTACTTTATTTATTTTCTATTCTTATTTTTTCCCTTAGAACATTATTTTATTTCCTTATCATTTTATCCTAATATAAGAAATCAAGGATATAAAATGAGCACATAATATTAACAATAATATTAAAAGCATATAATATTATACTAAAACTAGTGCCTAGGGTTAGGGTCGTTACAAATAGGGAGTGGAGCCACTCCGATTTTGATGAGGATGAGAAACTAGTGACACTAATGCATAGGACTCGAGGAAGACCAAAGGGATCCAAGAACAAAGTGAGAGTGTCAAGTGGAAGACCTAAGGAAAGATCTAGGAAGAATGTAACTCCATGAGTGAAAAGTGGGGTATTATTTTACTATTATTCCCTAGAAGAGATAGTGAGTTAGCAGTTTTCGTTCTAGTAGCAAGGATTTTGGTTTTGGATGTTTTATTGGTTTTTCATTTTAGTTATGAAATAAAGTTTAGTTGCAATTAAATTATATTTGCGTAATTGTGTTCCTAAATGTTAATTATGTGAATTGAATTGGAACATGAAAGAGTGGTCTAGTGAATTGACCAAAAGTATATGTTAACTGGCTAAATGAATAGCCAAGTATGATTAATTTTGGGTCAAGTGAAACGACCTATGAAAGTAATTACCAATCTAGTGAAACAATTGGTGGTCTGATGAAATGACCTATGATTGAATGTGTTAATATGTGTTAAAATTGTATATGTGTATAAGTATAAAGTAATTAGCATGAATATTGCTAGTATTGGTGTGAGTGAAAACACCTTGTATTCGTATAATAATGAGAATGTTATGTATCGTCCTCAGATGTCGAGGAACACCAGGAGTGGAAATGGCGACCATGGACAGACGAGACCACGACATGGCAAATTTATTACGAGACTTTAACTCGAGCGTGGCCGGAATTGGTCAAGTTGTGCGAGGTTGGCGCAGCGGCAGCCGCCGCCTCAACAAGTACCGCTCGGGGACCCTGCAGAGCGGTTTCGAGAGGAGAAAACCCGACTCGTTCTCCTGAGATCCGAAGGAGAAACACAGGCTGGATTAAAAATATGGAAAAGATCTTTGAGACTATTACTTGCACCGCATACGAGAAAGTGGTGTTCGCAACTTTTGTGTTGAAAGGTAGTGCGCAAACTTGGTGGGAAGCCGAGCGCGAGCAACGGCGCACGTGGAACCGGAAACTACACGTGGGACATGTTCAAGACCGCGTTCAACGATAAGTATTATCCAGCAAGTGTAAGAAATGCAAAAGTAGCGAGTTCCCGACCCTGGAACAAGGAGGAAAAACCGTGGATGAGTATTGTGCCAAATTCACGGAATTGTTGGAGTTTGCACCAGCCTTCTTCGAGAACGAAGATCGAAGCGAGAAAATTCGAGGCGGGCTTAAGTGATAGGATCGGATTCGGGATCACCTCTCTACTGTTACCGAGCTTATGGCCAAGTGTTGGACCAGGGCCGGAATAGTGGAGAAGGAATCGACAACTATCGCAACAAGAAAGAGGAAAAGAGGAAGTCCAATGAAAAGGAATCGGCCAGAGTCCAATGGATTCACAGGAAATGGAATCGGGAGGGGCCTGTAATAAGCGAAAGGCTGAGATGAAGACCGGGAAAGGCGTGGCAGGTAACAATTATCCGAACAAGAACTACGGTAACCGCAGAGACGGGAACCGAAGTGACACTCGAGAAGAGGAAACAATGAGAAATGTAAGACGTGCGATGGGGGACACAAACCGAGGATTGTTGGCATAAGGACAGCAAAGTGCTTCAATTGTAACAAAGTGGGACATCCACAATGGAAATGTCCGAACCCAAGAAGGACGCTAATGCTCAAGGAGCTAAGGATGACAACAAAGGGAATGGAGGAGGTCGTGCCGTGTGTATTCACCATGACGACCGGGGATGCTAGAGCCACAAATGACGTCGTGGCGAGTACTCTTCATTTTTTTCCTCTCGTAGTGTTATGCATTGATTGATACCGACGCTACCATTACATTATTAGTACTGTTTAGCGGAACGCTTGAAATGGAAACACGAGGCATTAGAAATACCTTTGGTGATAGATACCCAGACTAATGAGTCGATCCCTATTACGTCGATATATAAGAATTGTCCCTTGAAACATAAGTGGTAGAGAACTCGAAGTTGATCTAATAGAATTAGAAATGAATGAATTTGATATCATTTTGGGAATAGATTGGTTATCTGCGTACCATGCCAAAGTAGATTGTTTTAAGAAGGAAGTACATTTTGGGTTACCTTTCCTGGGAGAGGAGTTTTATTTAAAGGATCGTGAAGCCGAGAAGTCGATTGGGTCTTATATCGAGTGATGAAGGCTCGGAAGATGCTACGAGAAAAGGATGTAAGGGACCGGCGGTTGTACGCTAAATTCAAGAAGTGCAAATTTTGGCTTGAGGAAGTAGTATTCTTAGGTCATGTGGTATCTAGGGATGGGATTGCCGTAGATCCTACAAAGATAGAAGCTATAGTAAACGGGGAGAGACCACCTATAGTCCGTGAAATAAGAAGTTTCTTGAGGTTAACGAGAGGATACTATAGGAGATTCGTTGAATGACTTTCGAAGTGGTCGACATCTAACAAGGTTAACGCGAGAAAGGAACAAGGTTTGTTTAGTTATAAGAATGTGAAAAGAAATTTGAAGGATCAAGAGTCAAATTGTGTCCGCAGCCGGTTCTTACTATACCAAGGATCGGACGGATTTGTGATATATAGTGATACTCCATTAAAGGTATTAGGTTGCGTGTTGATAACAAAATGATAATGTTATAGCGTATGCGTCAAGACAATTGAAGAACCATGAGAAAAATTACCTGACCTATGATTGGAGCTAGCAACTGTTTTGCTTTGAAGATTTGGAGACTTTACTTGTATGGGATAACTTGTCAGACCTCTATGGACCATTAGAGTCTTAAGTATATTTTCACCTAGAAGGAGCTTAACGTAAGACAAAGGAGATGGCTTGAATTATTGCAGGATTATGATTGTATGATATCCAACCATCCAGGGAAGGCCAATAAGGTGGCCGATGCATTGAGTAGGAAGAATCAAGGAACCTTAGCGGCATTGATTTCTAAGGGGGTAAGTGTGTGGAATAACATTGAGGTTTCAAACTTAGAAGTGCGAGTTAAAAGGTATGTGGTTCAGCTGAAGGTTCAGCCGACACTTTTGAACAGAATTAAGAAAGCCCAATAAATGGACGAAGAAGCAGTAAAGATGCAAGAAAGTATAGCCAAGGGAAAGTTAAGTCCATAATATGTGTAACCATTAGAGATCCTTGGCAAGATTGGGGAAGTCCTATAGATTGGCACTACCGCCGGTATTAGTTGGAGTGCATAATGTGTTCCATGTCTCCATGCTAAGGAAGTATATTCACGATCCGAGCCACGTGATCGAGTACTGGCAAAGAGTCCGTGCCGATTTGAGTTATGATGAAAGACCGATCAAGATCGTCCAGAAAGGACGAGAATGTAAGAAAGCGGTTGGTTCCGTATGTGAAGGTGCAATGGAGCAACCACAAAGAGCGAAAAGCAACTTGGAAACTGGAAAGCGAGATGCGTGAATTGTATCCCGACCTGTTTTCAAGCTAAGGTACGTTAAGTTTGGGGACAAACTTCTTTTAAGGGGGTAAGAATGTAAGAACCAAAAAAAAAAAAAAAATTTAGACTTGTAATTAATTATTTTATTAGAAAAAAAAATAAAATTAATTAATTAATGTAATTATAATTATAATTATTAATTAACTCTTGAGAAAATGGGCTATTTAAATTAATTGGGTTAAATCTAGTGGACTAGGTTTTGGGCTTGTGCAAGAGAGGGCCCAAGGAGGTTAGTAAATTCATTTAAATACTAAAACCTTCCTAAATATTTCCCATAATTTTCAGCAATTTACCAAAGCAAGAGAAAAAAAAAAGGAAAAATTCCAAACCCTAGCTCCCTAGGCGGCGGTCGGAACAGTTTGGGGGGAGGAGCAGCCGTGTTCTTGGCCCTTTTGGGCAATCTTTCGTCACCAAAATTAAGGTAATGTCAAACCCTAACTTCCCTCTTTCGTTTCATTCAATTCGGACCCATATTGAATTAGTTATGATTTTTATAAGATTTAAAATTTTATTGTTCTTGGATGATTGTTAAAGCTTTTAAATGTTAAATCTTGAGGTTAAATAAATTAATTGAGGATTAAAATAATGGAGATTTAGTGTTACAATAATATGTTCATAACCCTAAATTGTTCTTGAGATTAGAATAGAAAAAAATTATAGATTTAATCAATTAAGGTGTTAAGGATTAATTGATTAAGAGTAAATTAATTATTGGGATTGGTTAAGGAACAAAAGTAAAAAGAAAAGGAAAAAAAATCAAGCCTTGGATTGAATCTGTAAAGGCACGGCTGGAACACTTAGGCCAAGTTTAGGTATGTTTGATTTAATTAATTAAGCTTTTGGTTAAGTATTAAAAGACTACAGTTAAGTTTTAACTGAAAAAGGACTAGGTTGAATAGTTCTAAGCTAGAACCGTTAAGATTCTAAGCCCAACGATCGGGAAATTAGATGGAGAGTTAACTGGGGACTAAACTGAAAAGATCAAAACTGCAGAAGGACTAAACTGCAATTAATTAAAAGTTGAGGGACCAGTTTGCAATTAATTAAAAGTTGAGGGACCAGTTTGCAATTATTTAAAAGTTGAGGGACTAGTTTGCAAATATTTAAAAGTTGAGGGACTAATTTGCAAATATTTAAAAGTTGAAGGACTAATTTGCAAATATTTAAAAGTTTAAGGACTGTTTGGCAAATACCTAAAAGATGGAGGACCTTTAGATAATTAATTAAAAGTAGAAGGACTTAAGTGGAGATCCTAAAAGAGGAAAGTTTATATTAAAGTTAAGAATGGTTAAAAAGGATGAAAAAGGAAACAATCCTAAATAAAAATCAAACTACAAGTAGGAAATTGCAAAAGCCAAGAATAAGGAAATTTCCAAATAAGGAAAGTTTCCAGAAATAGAAACTTTCCAAAATTAGAAGATTACTAAACAAAGAAAGGGAAGAAGTTAAATATAACGCATAAGGTTGAACTAAGTAGAAATTGTTAACGACCATGCGAGATACTAAGTCACTCTTACGTGGTTGTAGATACGCACGGGGAGAGCGGATCAAGAAGCTAAACCAAGGTAAGGGATTACGTTCCTTAAGTATTTGAATGTATCTTTCCTTCGTGATAGGATTCTCTATTTGATGATTTGTATACTACCAAGTGGCCGATAGTTATTCATTTGTATTCCTTTGATAGGTGCGTTCTTTGGAATATCCTACCATTGATATTGTGATTGTTCAATGTGTATTCGTGATGATTGGATTTTGATTAATGTGTTCTCGTACTTTGAACACTATATATGATATTATTCTATCCATTTGATGAGGACTTTGTATGATTTGGTCTAGACAGATTGAAATGACCTTATTGTTGAATGAATTGGTCTAAACAGATTGAAATGACCTTAATTTATGATATATCAGAATAAGGGAGCGCCCTAGATAAAAGGCGTAGATTCTCTTATTCAGAATAAGGGGGCGCCCTAGATTAAAGGCGTAGATCTTCTTATTCAACGATCACCGAATGTGTGTATCGGAGTCACCCTAGATTAAAGGTGCACAATTACTTGGAATTGACGGACAAGTGTGTGTAAAGTTTTATCTGTTATTACAAAAGTGCCACTACTTGTTAATTGAAAAAGTATCCTTCTTTGGCATTCTCAGTACCAAAACTATTTATTGTACATGTTATTCTTTCATTGATATTTTGTTAACCTCCGTTCGTTCTGGTCGTCTCTTCTTAGAAACTGAAGAGACCCCGTATGAACTTACTGAGCTTTGTTCGCTCACCCTTTCATATTCTTTCCCCTCCCAGGTAATAAATGATTGGAGAGGATTGACTGCGTGTTTGATGGATTAGCGGCTTTTGGAGTTCAAATAATTAATTTTAGAATATTAAGTATTTCGAGATAGTGGTTTGTATTTCAGTAGAGATTATTACCGTTTTCCGCATTTAAGTTTATTTCAAATAGTGGTTAGTACTTTTGAATTATGGTTTTAGTAGCCGTTGGAGGCTATTCTATTATTAAATTAAGTATTATTATTATGTATGGATTTTGGGGTCGTTACAATATACCTCTAATATCATAATCAATTGAGTCATTCAATTCAATTCTTCTCTTCCATGTTTTGATTGACTTCGTCTATCTCCCTTTATTCTAATATGGTATCAGAGCATAGATCCATAGAAGAACTTCTCCGCCAAACCCACCACCATTCGCTTCCGTCACTTTATCAATTGTCTATCCCCCCCCCTCCTTCTCTGTCTCCTTTTTTTTCTTAAACTTTTGACACTTCTTCTTTCATGGTCGACCACTAAACCCTTTCTCCTCCTATGGTCGAACCACTAAACCCCTATTCCTTTACTTTTCTTCTTTTTTCTTGATCCTAATTTTCTAAAAGTTCTTATCTCTTTGGCCACTTCAAAAAATTTCTTCTTCTTAAATTTATCTTTTATCTCAATGTAACGTTGAGTATTATTTCTCCCCTTCGAAAATTTTCTTATTCTTAAAATTTTTCTCTTATCTCAATGTAACATTGAGTATTTTTTTCCCCTCATAATTTTTTTCTCAATGTAACGTTGAGTATTTTTTTCTCCTCTTCACTTACTCTCCCTTAGAAAAAAACAAACTCAATTCGTTGTCGAGACATAACATCGTCATTGAGACGTAGTCGATGAGACTCAAAGTCGTCTGTGTGACGTAAAAACCATACCAACGTCGTCCGTGTGACGTAAAACTCATAACCCAAACCAAAGTCGTCCGTGTGACGTAAAACCCATACCAAAGTCGTCCGTGTGACGTAAAACTCATAACCCAAATCAAAGTCGTCCGTGTGACGTAAAACTCATAACCCAAACCAAAGTCGTCCGTGTGACGTAAAACTCATAACCCAAACCAAAATTTCTCGTCGTTACGACGTAAAATTCTCGTCATCACGACGTAATTCAAAAAAAAAAAAAAAAGCAACAATGGCCGCACTACCATGCGTGCAAACTGGGTTGTAGCTTCAGCAACATCTTCATTAAAGTCTTCAACAACATCAACGTCTTCAGCAACAACAAGTCTTCATGTAATTATGTCCAAGATTGGACTCTCCTATCGGCCGTCCATCTTGCGGGAGCATATTAGGAATATAATATCATAATATTATATTCAATTATATATTGTTATATATAGTTTAGGAAACACGTATATATTGTTATATATAGATTAGGAAACACAATCCTTGTATTAGATTAGGAAACACAATCTTTGTATTAGATTGAAATCCTTCTCATTCTAGGAGATTACCTAGATTAGAATCCTTCTCCTCCTAGGAGATTACCTTTACCTAGATTAGAATCCTTCTCCTCCTAGGAGATTACCTCCTCATTGTAACCCTATAAATATATACCTCTAATATCATAATCAATTGAGTCATTCAATTCAATTCTTCTCTTCCATGTTTTGATTGACTTCGTCTATCCCCCTTTATTCTAATAACTATTCCCTCCACTCATTCTTTCTCCTATTTTACTTTTATACTCACAACACTTTCTCCACTAACCTTTTTTCTAAATTTGCGTGCCCTTTAAAATGGTGAACCTTTTATTGGGACGGAGGGAGTATATATATACTCCCTCCGTCCCACACCAATAGATATCAAAATTTTGGGCACGCGGATTAAGAAAAGGTAAGAGAGAAAAAGTGGAGAGAGAATGTTGTGAGTGTAAAAGTAAAATAAGAGAGAGAATGAGGGCCTGTTTGATAAAATTGAAAATTAAGCTCTGAAAATGTAGAGCTGAAAATTAAGAGCTGAAATCATTAAGTTGCTGAATTTTGAAGACTTATGGTTGTTTGATAATGACAAACCACTTACATCTGAATTTTCAGAATTTCAACTCAACATTTAAAATATTATATGAATAATATTTATGATTTTATAATAAAATAAATTCATTATTGACATATACATTATTATTATTATTATTATTATTATTATTATTATAAGTAAATTTTAATCTTATAATATTTAAATATTTTTATTTGTACTTTCTTTATCCCATAATAATATTTATCTTGACTAGTTTGGTAAATATGATCACAAATGTTGACAAATAATAAAAAAATTATATAATGATACTTTAATAAAAATATTATTAAATGTTAATATTAAAAAAAATATATTTTCATACTTGGTCAAATATAATTTGTATGAAAAGAAAAAATATTTCAACAAAAGGAAGTAGCAATAAATAAATAAATAAAATATGTTGATGTGTGGATTTGAACTCATTTTCTTTTTTTCTCATTCTTTTCACCTCTTATCTTGTTAAGCTACTCCTTGCCCACTTAAAATTAATAGCCTTTTTTAAGACAATCTTAATTATTTAAGTGATTCAAATTTATCTTACCAAACAAGCTTAATTTTTTAATCTCTTAAAATGTTTCAAATTAAGATCTTAATTTGGTTACCAAACAGGCCCTGAGTGAGAGGAATAGTTAGAAGAGAGAATGTTGTGAGTGAAAAAGTAAAATAGGAGAGAGAATGAGTGGGATAAATAGTGAAGATTCATTTCCATTTTGGGTAAGTAACAATTGATGTGGGACGGACCAAAAAGAAAATAAATATCAATTGGTGTGGGACGGAGGGAGTATATATCAGTGGTGAAGCCACGTTGAAGCTATGGGGGTCGGTCGACCCCCTTCAAATTTGAAACGTGTCAATTTTTACCCTTTTAAATTTTTTTAAAATGACTTTTTACTACTAAAAATGATAAAAATATACATTTTGAGCCCCTTAATTTTAAGAAAAAATTGCACCAAATTATTATTTAGACCCCCTTGTATAAAAAAAATTGGATACCTCAATTATAATCGTTATAAAAAAATATCTTGACCCCTTATCAAAAATTTCTGGCTTCGCCACATAGTATATATATATATATATATATATATATATATATATATATATATATATATATATATATATATATACTCTCTCCGTCCCATAGCTTTATATAGACTTTTGTCACCCATCTATCGCAATTAAGGAGGAAGTATTATATTAAAAGTGTTGTGAGTGTGAAAATAAAATAGGAGAGAGAATGAGTGGAGAGAATAGTAAATTATAATAGTGATGTAAGTATAAAAATAATATAGGAGAGAGAATGAGTGGAGGGAATAGTAAAGATTCCTTTCCATTTTAGGAAAATTATATATTATTGTGGGACGCCCAAAAAGGAAATTTTATATATTATCGTGGGACGGAGGGAGCATATATATATATACTCCCTCCGTCCCGCTAGTAACCGCACTGTTACTGTTTGTGCGGGGATTAAGAAAAAAAATAATGATATAAATGTTGTGAGTGTAAAAGTAAAATAGGAGAGAGAATGAGTGGAGGGAATAGTAAATTATAATGGTGTTGTGAGTATTAAAATAATGTAGGAGAGAGAATGAGTGGGTGGAATAGTAAATAATCTTTGCCATTTTAGAAAATGTGCAGTTTATAATGGGACGTCCAAAATAGAAAGTGTGCGATTTGTAGCGGGGGACAGAGGAGAGAGTATATTGCAATTATTGAAGATTTAGCATTACTACAAGGAAAATGATTGAGAGGAAAGTCAATTTAAAATACCCAGAAAAGAAAAATGTATTTTGACACGCTATCTGAATTATAAATGAAAATGTAATTGAGCCGACAAGTTACTTTATATTATTTATAATATTTTCAAGGTACATCAGCATCTAGGCGTTTGTAGTCCAACGGTTAGGATAATTGCCTTCCAAGCAATAGACCCGGGTTCGACTCCCGGCAAACGCATGCATGCAACTTATTTTAATTCACAAGGGGGTTCTGTGCCTTATATAGAAGCAGAGGGGGGTCACCCGCACAATAGTGAAAGCCACAAGGGGGTTTTCTGCTTTTACCCCAAAAACAACGTGATTGACAGGGGTGAACGCGGTTTGGAGTCGAACCAACATTTTTTAAATCACAAGGGGTTCTGTGCCAAATATAAAAGCAGAGGGGGGTCATCCGCACAATAGAGAAAACCACAAGGGGGTTTTCTGCTTTTACCCCAAAAACAACATGACTGATAGGGGTGAACGCGGTTTGGAGTCGAACCGAGCTAAACCGTTTGGTTCGGATTTTAGACATAAGTGGTTTAGCTCGGTTTGAGAAATTAACAGACCATGTGGTTCAGCTTGTGGTTTAGCACTCCTAAACCGAACCGACCGTTTAAGATCGAACCGCGGTTTGAAACCGTTAAACCGAGTCATTAAACCGAAATGTAAAACCAAGCCATAAACCAAACCATGAAACCGCAATCCTGACTGTCCCTTCAAAGTTTTAGTTAATCTCAGTTAGAAAATTGTAATTTTTAAATATTTTATATTCATTAGTCATAAAATGGTTAACAAAAAAAGATTATGGTTTGAAATGCCGTTT
This sequence comes from Adenophora triphylla var. japonica, assembly GCA_022495995.1. Taxonomy (NCBI): domain Eukaryota; kingdom Viridiplantae; phylum Streptophyta; class Magnoliopsida; order Asterales; family Campanulaceae; genus Adenophora; species Adenophora triphylla. The sequence continues at coordinate 170,144 of JAFEMH010001056.1, forward strand.
GGACCGTGGTATAGATCGCGGTTTGGACCGTGGTCTGAACCGCAAAATCAAACCGCAAATCAAACCGTGGTTTAGACCGAACCAAACCGAACCATAGCGATTTGGTTTAGCTCGGTATGAAATTTTTTATGGTTTAGCTCGGTTTGAAATTTCTCCCAACCGATGCTAGCGGTTTGACTTCTAAATTTGTCCAAACCGAGCTAAAATGAACCATTTCCACCCTAATGACTGATATAAATTTCAAGCATAGTAATAACATCAGACTAAAAAATGAACTGTGATATTTCATATAATCTTGAAGACCTGTTGATAATAAAAGTATACATTTTTCAGTCCACTCCCAACTCGAAAATAATACCAATAAATCCTAGATTAAAAGGGTGTACAAATTTAACGAACTTCCGGGGGGGGGGGGTGTCTCTTTCACTCTCCCCCTTCTGACTGTGTCTACTACCGCGAAAAAGATCAGCAAACAGCTTTCTGACAATAATGCAACAACTGCATATACTCCTTGCTCGTGTGATTCATCCCCATTGGGCCAGAACATATAAACTTGAACAGTAATTGCTTGGTTAGGAAGGACAAGGGTTTTTCCGACCTATAAATTACAGAACAGGTTCTTTGACTATGCTATAATCTACCAAGTGGGGACTCTGAAGCATGATCGTCTACTAGCCAGAGGCCATATTCATGAAACCGCTTTATCTTCTTCTCAAAACCAATAATGTAATTATTATGTATAATGACATGCTTTCCCTTGGTCTCTTTTACCCAAGTCTTGTTCTTGAAGTATAACCCACCTGTTGGGAATGCCGACTGAGGGAGTAGATATAAATCAGCCTGCAAGATAATTCAACACGAGTGAATTAATACTTCTCCTGACGTAGAGGAGTAAATTAGAATAAGATAATTGTTATTTACTCCCTCCGTCCCATAATAATGATAGTCCCATTTGACTATTCAAACATTTTAACAACCTATTTCATTTCCATCGTTAACCTTTTAATGATGAGGTTTACTTATTACTCCAATACTCCATCTTCTTCCTTGGTTGACTCTCATCCTCTCCTCTCTCCCTCTTCTTCCTTGGTGGTCAATTTTAGTTGTTCAATGATGTAAATGTATCAATTTTGGAAATGGCACTATCTTTTTGGGACGGGGGAGTATATGCGAATCTGTGCACAAACAAGAAGCACCGGAAGGGCTTAAGTACAATACCTGCCCAGCAGTTTTCATCAATGCCCAGTTAAAACCTGGTTGGTCATTGGCTTTCTTTGCTTTTGACCACGGTTGTTCTTGAAGTTCTTCAATCCATTTCTTCATAACAAGTTTTGCTCCAGTTGTTGGGCGCATATAAATAAAGCAGCTACAAATGTAAGGGCGACCTTTTTTCCCTGGAGGTGGTAAATCATGAGAATGATCCAGAGGTTTAACCTGATTGTTCCAAATGAGAAGAAAACAAACAGAAGCATGCTTTCATTATTAATGGTCACATATGCACAAACAAGGGATGAATTATTCGCCTAAAAAGAGCAGCAAGATGTATAAGTTGGTGAAGAACAAGCCAAACCATCACCAATCCTAATTATCAAGTATATTCAAGAAAATTAACATGACACCGGAGCTTTTTATTAATTTGTAGTTGCGATTAATACTCGATGCAAAAAGTTGCATGGAAAGACATCATGAACTCCAATCATATGCACCACCACCAAAATAGGGATGGGAAAGTACCCGATAAGAGGAAACTTTAGTACCATTTTTTATTAGAATTTTCTTATTCTATCCTCTCTGTGTACGTAGCTTTTCTTGGCTGATCGTATGACTAGTCTACACTTCGTTAATCTTCTTCTAATACAATATAAATAAGAGAAGCAAAAAATGAAATTGACAAGCAAAGTCAGTATACATACGGCAGTCATGTCGTCCATGAAATACACATCATGCTCCCCTCCAAAGTAAGGAAATGGATCTGCTAGCCAGACCATATCAACATCGTTGTACATGACACTGTACCCAAGCTCCAAAATTTGCAGTAGATGGCGTGGTCTTCTGGATGTGAAGTTAAAGAATCCCTGTAATATGGGTCTAATAAGTGTCGATTCCAAATGTCAACGAAACCCTTTGGGAGAACAATAATCATGAAAAGGTTGCAAAAAGAAAGAGGAGAGGGAGGTGTTAACAGAAAACAAAAGAAAATGCAAATGTGGTGTAATTGACATCAAACGCCAAAGTCAACCTCATATGAAGCAACTAGGAATAAATGCAATTAGAAGAAAACAAATCAAGCAGTATAGTGAAGTTCTCACAGATTTCTCCTCCCCCCCCCCCCCGACAAACATGTATTCTTGTTCAGCAATTAGACCAAAGGTAATGCAATATAGTTTTAACTTTTTAAGGCAATTCGTTCCCAATCATCAACAAGAGCCTTCTAGCTACCAATATTCACCACAATGTATGTAAATGGTGATAGAAATCATAGAATAATCAGAATCAACAACTGCAACAGTAATACGGAGTAGAATAATATTTAAGTATCATATGGTCAATGGCAAAGCCAGATATTTCAGAAAGGGGGACAAGATTGCTATTGGATATATATTATAATTGAGGTATCCAAATTTACATACAAGGGATTTAAAATAATAACTCAATGTATGTTTTTCCCCGAATTCAGGGGGTCAAAATGTATAAATTCATCATTTTTAGTAGTAAAGAGTCATTTTTTAGGTACTAAAATATTATTCTACCCGGTCATGGCATAAGGCAAGTGAGGCCATGGCCTAGGGCCCCCAAAAAATGGCTATATTTTAGGGCCTCCAATTTTTTATTTTCTTTATTAGTACAATAAACAACGTAGATTTTGATGCCATAAATTGTAGTGCCCCCGTGGTCATGGAGTCAGAAGTCGGTGCTTATGCTTGGTATAATGTCACCTATGTTCGAATCCTAGGGTAAGCTAAAGAGTTTTTCTTTTTTCTTTCTCCTATAGTCCCTCTGTCCCTTTCTTTTTTGTTTCTCCTATAGTCCCTCTGTCCCTTTCTTTTTTGATCAATCTTTATATTGGTCTACGATTTAATTTAGAGTCTAATGGTCCAAAAATGTTGAAACTCGGAAATAGACACCTCGAATAAAATAACAATGGGAGACAAACGATGAAGGGATAAGTAGAGATTTGAGAATGGCACTACATTGTTGTCGGTGGGAAATTTTAAGGTCCCCATAATTCACTGGAACGGCCATGTACATGACGGATTAGTAGACACAAGATGCGTCAATAAGAAAACCTCCAAAAGAAACCATAAATAATTCCCTAACTCTGTTCCAAGTTATCATTCCAATTGTATGATTCGACAAGCTGGTTTTATCCCTACTTACAAGTGATGAACATCAAATCAATCAAGCATAGGAATAACAGTTCAACGTATTACATCACACAAAGATAACAATCAATTAAATATCCTCTAATTTAAGATAAGTTAATCAATCGCATGAACCATAAAATCCAATTCCCACATAATGAAGTACCTGAGACCCAAACTTATGAGCAGTCTGATCATCAGGAGCATCTGGTGCCGCCGGCGGTATAAGCACAGCATGCCCAGGCCACCGCTCATTGACTTTATACAGAGTAGCATAATCCTCAGCAATCACAAGCACCTTCTCATGATGTTTCTGTCTCACAATACTAATCAACCAATTATTCAAAAACGGCAAATATGGCTGACTAACTGCACAAACTATGACCGTACCGTTCTTGGCGACATTCAACAGAGCTTCAGGCATTGTGTAGGACTTCCATTTCATGGAAATTGACAAATTAGGGTTCATGAAAGGGGTAAAAGGGGAAGTTTTACTGATCCATGGGATGAAGATGCCGAGGAGTATGAGGAGGGCGATGAGAGACAAGAGGGTTGTCCGATTGAATATTGGGTTGGGTTTGGATTGAGAATTTGTTGGGGATTGTGGGTCGGATTGGGAATTGGATTTGGGGAGAGTTTGTCTTTGATGGAGGAATGATGACATTGTTTTAATTTTAGGGTTCTTGGGGAGATTGAATTGGGGATTTTTTATTAAGAGTGGTGAATTTGAAAATTGAGTTTGGGATTTTGATTGAACAAGCAATTGAGTGTTCTAGGGTTTCGATCGGATCTCGGCTGGGAATGAAGTGAGGTTTCAGTTTGGGGAGCAAGGAGGTTCGCTAACTTACGCGTAGGTGATGCCTACCAAGTACTAATGTCAATTTACCAAATCTAACTACTTTTATTTTCTTCCTTAACAGAAAAAAAAAAAAAAAATACTTTCATTTTCTTTTAGTAGGTAAATTGCAATTTAGAGCCTAAACTCGAATGGGTTCTTATATATAGGGTCTCTTTTTTTTTTTGTTACATCAAGGTCAAATGTGTGAATTTTTCGCAATTAAAGGTTTTTTGACGAAATTCGTTAAAAAAAAATAGGTTAAGCCCCATGTACCATGCACGTGGTGAACGGATTGAAAGAGTTTGAAATTAACTTAATGTTTGAAATTAACTTTTTGACAAGATGTTTTTAGTATAGTGAGATCTACAATTTGTCAAATCAATCTCAGTCACACGAGGAGAGAGAAATGAATCAGTTTATCAAATCGATCTCAATCACATGAGGTCAAAGAAACGAGAGGTTGACTGCTTGATGCTGCACAGTAAGGGCAGCTTGCAGCTTGGTACATAAATAACTTTGACATCAAACATTTTCATAGGTGATTATGAGCTCCAAAAAAGTGATTTTAAAGCCACCAAAACACAATCTCCTGGGAAAACAGTTGAATTTTAAGCATTCATCAAACAAGAAGACAGTTATGATCATATAACTTGAACAGTATGCGCCCGAGGCAGTTTATACAACAACTTTCTACTACGAAAATTAGAAAAAACACCGGGAAAAATATAATCGAGGACTATGAGATAGAGTACAAGGAAACATTATTTCTTCAGATGGGTAATAAAGATAGACAAAGGTACATCTAAGATCACAAGTCAGCACGACGTGAAGTTGACCAAGTCGACAGTTTTCCAACGTCTTGACAAGTAATATACACTTTCTTCTCTGCTATCAGGGTAACGTGGAAGTATAGAATGATTTGATTGGTGGTAATTTATCGAACATTATGGCAGGTAATAAACAAGTATGAGATTATTAGTAGTAATTCTTGAACGTGAAAGACGTAGAGGTTTAAGAGGAGTTGTCAGCTTTGACTTTTGCGTACACCTGGGAGACTTAGGAAACAGCACTGGTTCTCATTTTGGGTGTCTTTTGTTTGACGAAGAAAGCAGACAGAACACTCTTGCTGCGTACAGGTGCTTGAACAATCTCTCGTTTAGGGTTGTCAAAAGACCGGAATGGTGTCATGGGCTTGGTGTTCTCCAGAAAATCCTGTCAATAGCAAAGAAAAAAAATTATTAAACATTTTAAAAAAAAATGTCAGATCTTACTCATCTATCAAGACCAAAAAAAACGTGAAGAAATTCCTTAATTATGCGTTTCTTAGACTATATACATTGTGTGTGTGCCACACACACACACACAGTCGTGAGAGTGGTTGGAACAAAAGGCAACTAAACATTTGTCCCGTTTAAGTCATGTGCAAGCGTGTATGTGAGATTAAATCTCTTGTACCACTTATTTACCACACTGGTGATTCAACGGTTGTGCATCATTAGGACAACAACCCTAATAACGCCCAATGACTTCTTAGTTGGAATTAAGGGTTCCTTTGGAATTGATTCTTTTATCACATCGGGAGATTTGAAATCGTCGAATGGACCCATTCGCACTAAGACGGACTCCTATATTTCTAAACAGAAAGACGAATTATGTGGTATACCAGAGGGGATGTTTCTGAAGTATTATCTGAATTATCCATAATTGTTGGATCACTTGGGATATACACCAAATAAGATGATTTCCACATCTAACTCGGTAGATATAATTTGTTGAGCTACATTCAATTACACATGCCCAAGAAACTTAATAATGTCAAAGAGAAAGGAAAGACAGAAGAAACAGAAATGGGCCAATTTAAAAAGTTTCAAGGGGACCTTACAATAATGCAACCTAAAATTATGTCTATTTGAGAGTCTATTAAATGCTCTAACTTTTCAAAGCCAAGATCCAACATCTAACCACCACACTATACTAATCTACCTCAATGTATCTTCAACAACAACATGGGCATGTTAACTTGATGGACTCTTTTAACTCCTCTTTCTTACTTTTTGAATAAAAGGGCAAACCCCGGTGCGCCAAGCGCTCCCCGCCTTGCGGGGGTTGGGAGAGGGAACCATTTGCTAGAGCCTTCCCCTGACAATTGCCAAGAGGCTGTTCGCCAATCAGAAGGCTAAAAAATTATATAAGTGAATCCCTTTCGCTAACTTACAGATCAATTCAAGGATATCTTTCTTCTGAAAACATTCCATGAACTCCATAAAGTAACTAGTCCAAGCATAATACATAAAAGGGCAAATCCCGGTGCGCCAAGCGGGGGTTGGGAGAGGGAACCATTTGCTAGAGCCTTCCCCTGACAATTGCCAAGAGGTTGTTCGCCAAGGTTTGAACCCTTTCAAGTTCGTATGATCTGACTGCATTACACAAACCTAGGGTAGGATATACTCCTCAAAGATCAAGTTTGTCATAGTTCATAGTATCTACCTAGCTTTGATTCGCTTCTTTGGCAATTGGAACAGCTTCTTATATTGTTCACTCAACAAAATGATTTCTCGAGCAAGACTGGTCAATATTTATATATGATGTAAAGTCTAACTCAGGTGATTCACTTTCGCTGCCATTCCTCAAGCCTTTAACCAGCCAGACTTCACGACGCTAGAGAATTAAAAGTTGAGAATCAAATTTGTAACTCTTTTAGATTTCAAACATGTGGATAAAATACTGTAGCTGCCTCCCACTCACAGATTACTGCATAATTTAGGCTCTTTTGTTTTCCATAGTTAATAGGAGCATCATGATGGAGGAGTTGGACTTGTACTTCGAGAAGTCAGAAATAACTAAAAGGGGGGTACATTTCCACTAAAAGTGGAGCTCTTTTATATGATACTAGTAAAAGCCCGTGTCCGAGGACACGTGGTATTTTTTTAATTAAAAGTGAGGGCAAAATGGGAAAGGGACAACTTAGTGAGGGTAAAATGGGAAAAAAACTTTTGGCACTATTCATACAACTATTCATCCCACTTCCCTCATTTATACTATAGATACTCCCTCCGTCCAATTAATAACTTCACACTTTAGGTTGGGCACGGGGATTAAGAAAAAGTGTTAGTTGAGTAGGTATAGTGAGTATGAAAAGTGAGGAAGGACGGAGAAAGTGGGGTAGGGAATAGCAAGTGGATAGTTGTTGTGAGTATGACAAATGGGTCCAATTCAAGAAGTATTATAAAATTTTCATTTTGGGTAAGTGTAATTTTAATGGGACACCCAAAGGGGCAAAATGTGTAGCTATTAATGGGCAGTATGTCATAATAAAAACTAGCATGCATCTTTTTAGTCTACATCAAATTACTAAGTAAATGTTCCTTGAGGCTTGTGATATTCAATATTCAATATCTAATTAGAATATAGGATTTCAAAGAAACTCTATTAGAATTATTTTTCAAATATACCCCTCTGCATCTTATAATCTATGTAATCATTGAACATTCCCACTCCATAATTACTATTCAAATGCTTTGATGTCATAGAGGTGGCTTGAGATACATGCCTCTGATGGAGGTGTCTGGGTTTACACTTAACCTTATGTTTCTACTTTCTAATGTGATCAGTTGTAAGTGCATTTTTTGAGATTTCATAAATTAGATTTATTCAGACTTTGCTCGCAAGCCATGTTGAAGTTATTAAGTCACTTGTGCACCAAAGAATATCAACCACGATAAGTGGTATAAAAACCAAGCAAGAACAGATGATAAAATAGGTTTAATGTCATTCGTTAGGTGTCACATCAATGTACGAGAAATCAAGGATGAATGGGCTACAGAGTAACCATATTTTACTTCCATGCTTGTAAGTTATCATTCAACCTAGAAACAACAATACATTTGCACTTCCTTCAGTTTTCATGTCTCACATCTCACCTCAATGTGAATTCTTCCAAACTCCAGTAAAATCGGAAAATGTGATTCTAATTCAAAAATACTAAGTCAAACAGAAGTAATATATATACACACGCTCAAAGTCTTGATACTGTATAGCATGCACACTACACAAGGAAATATGGATAATATGCTCAAACAAACGCATATGGTGCAAGTGCAAAAATTTGAAGTAAATATGTCCAGGATTAAGCCATCCTCTTTAATTAAATTATCAGGAATGCACTTAAAAGAATGCCGGACATGTCTGAAATTTTCTTGATTTTGAAATTACCCGCTGTGAGACAGCCAATGTTTGCATCGCTGTACTTGAAGCTGGCCCTACATTAGGCAACTGTCTACGAACAGCAGGAGATTTTGCTCGGGGTCCATTATCATCATCTGCAGAGATCAAGATTAGAGACACGTACTTTCTAATAAACCACTATTTACTGTAAGTCTATAACAGAGAACTAGTCGCTTAAACTGAAGGCATACCAGACAAATGGAATTTACCAGAAGCTTTTGGATCTTCACTGCTGCGCGAAATAAGCAAATATCATAAACCTTGCAACAATATACGGGAAAGAACAAATGACTGAAATTAAAAGTCGGAAACCGTAGTATGATTCATCGACTACCTTGTCAATACACGAGGGTTTCCTTTCAAGGTAGACTTGGTTTCTGATGCTAAATGCCAAGACAGAGTTTTTGAAGCTGGTGTACCTATATCCAGTCCAAGCTGTGAGTCATAGCACATGCAGTTAATTTAGATTCTTTCATTAAGAGAATGTACCTGAAGGAAAAAGACGAGGTCTTGTTTGAATATGACTTTGCCGTGCATCAATTTGGATCTGTGGGCTGAAATGGACCTTTTTATTGACAGAATCTAGTTTCAAACCAAACACGAAAAGGAAAACAAAGTAGAAAAGTTATAGGTCAATTGTCCAGAACACTACTAATAGTACTAAAGAATATCATATTAATCACTTAAATCTTACTTGGCAATATGTAATGCTTGTGATGCCTTGGTATTGTTGCTAATAGTTGCTGCTGCCTGAGTGCTTCTCTATCGGTATATGTTTGGCATGTAAGAAGTTTCTGACATAAAAGACGATCGATTCAGATTATACCATATTACAACAAATTATCTGAGAAAGCTGCATCTGCCAAACCTGGTTAACACATGAAACATTGAGTTCCATTGCTGAGATTTCTAAAGTTTGCTGGTCAATAAGGTCCGTTAATTTGTAAGCAACAGTACCAAGGTGGTCAACGGCATTGACAAGGGCACGTACAGCATAATCTTTCAGGTTATCAAGCACCCTATCCAGAATAAACAGAAAAAGGTTCAAATACACCACACTAATATAGAGAATAGGTGCACACAACTTGAAATAGGTTAACTAATTTAGGCAAAAGTAATCTACACTTTTCTAGAAGCAATGGTTAGAACACATCGAGATAACTAATTGAATCGGCTAAACACATTACCCATTGTACTTCATACTTGATTATGGGATTAGAGCATTCATTTCCTTTTGCACAAGGCTTCATTTTTTTCTCTTCTGCTGGGGGCATAGGGGTAGTTACTGTGATTTGAAATTGCGAGAACAATCATGGGGAGCAATTTATACTATCAAAGATGCCAAATATCTGACAATATACTTGATTGTACTTACTGCAGTCATCATAGACAACAATTGGCAAACACTAATACTGTACAGAGTCTACAGACACACCTTTTTTGGGGTTGGGGGTCTGAACCAGGGTATCCGATCACCCTTTAATAGACATGCATACAGCTATCCAACCATTTAGGGGTTTCAGGAAAATAATGCTTAAATCTCTGATGAGAAGCTTTCTTATTTTCTATTGGCATGTGAATAAGATCCAGGAAAGGGTATGTTGAACACTTGTCCAAGGGGACTATGGGTATTTCTTCAGAAAGTGCTACAAGTATTTATGTGCCACAGTAGGTGATTGTTGAACCACAAATTGCTTGTAAGTTGTTGACACCTTGAGGGGAGGAGGGAGGGTGAAGCCCGTACAAGCCTAGAGAGAGGGGGGAGGAGGAGAGGGACTGCTGGGTCCCAAAAGGAAGGAAAATAGTGAGAATTCCTGCATTGATCCTAATACACAATAATGATGATTATGATTTCAAATGTGAGACATCTACAGTGAGCGATGATTGCCCTTATGTGCTTTAGTATATGGGTGGAAGGGGAACAATAGATAAATCTGTGAGCATTGCCTTTATCACCTTGGTAAAAAAAAAAATACTCCTGCCACCATCTCTCTCTCTTATCACACACATGTCTGAGTAATGCTGAAGATCCCAAAAGGTTGTCCCAGCTTATATGTCAAGCACGTGGTTTGAGAGTTTATTTTCCAATAAATTGCTCAGCTTGATGTTTGTTGCCAAAACAACAATACAACTTGCTTCTTCAATTTGCAGAAAAGAGTGAAAAAAAAACATATACATCATAATGGGGTACTCTGTACAAATATACATCAGTATCCTTAACTCCATATTCAGCCACACATTTCAGTAGAGCAAGATGCAAATTTTTAGTAGGCTAGCATAATCAGATTTCAAGTTATTTATAGTACATAACAAATGCTTTGGCAAGATAATTGTGAGTAAGAATTTCCTTACATTTGTTTATGTTCGCTATGAAGATAAGATTTTTCACAGTAGTCTGCCGCAGAGTAAAGCTGAGGCCTTAAATTCTTAAGTTCCTGAAATGCACAACACAAGGATCAAACTCAATTTATATGGTACAACGGGCCATGAAATTGTCAGAGTTGTGAAAAAGATGTAAAATGTGAAATAAGCTGCAGCTGTTGACACTCTCAGTCGTGTGAAAAAAAAATTAAAAAAAAAATACAACATTGTACATGGTATCCCAACATGCAGATCCCACGACACTAAACTGAGTATCATGATATGACTGGATAAGTAATTAGCCCCAGAAGTAAACGGCTTTGATGCATGACCAATCTCATTCTAAAACATCTGTTGGCAGTCAAAATTGGGGATTTGCGTGTTGAATTCCTATATTCCTCATTTAACTGAGAGCTCTTGCTCTTAACACAGAAATGGAGTCAATGTGTAGCCAGTTATGCTATGCGAATAATTTCAGGACATGGAAAAGAAAAAGGAGCCAGAAGTGATGCCCATTTAGTAAAAGAGGGTATGAAATTCAGAGTCATGGGCATACATTAACCAAGTAAAATGTAAAACGGATAAAGCAGTTGGGAAGTTCAGTTGGTGTAGAAGTGACGTAAAGAATTATTATCAAATAAAACTACCGAAAAATAACATACCTCCGTCTCAAAATGAATGTCCTAAAAATTTCAAATTTGCACTTAATCAAGAGCAAATTTGAAGAAAAAAAATGGACATTCATTTTGAGACGGAGGGAGTACAGTAATACACAGGTGGGATAAAAATGAAAGTTAGGCAGCTTGTTAATGAACATTCAAGAACAAAGCACGCCATATACCAGATTGTCATCCCAACCAAAATCAAGTGTAGTACAATCCAATAAATTTCCTGATCAACCATACATAACACAAAACAAAACAAAAAACTTAAATACATTGCATTTAAAACCTGTTCAATTAGCAAAACCAAAAAAAAAACCTAATAAATTTACTTGTCATTGAAACAAAGAAAATTGAAAACAAACTGACACAGGATGCAGTCTCATTAAGCAAGATCATGAAAACCAAATCTGAATCTACTTTGTTTTTTTATTTTTTTTCCAAATTTGTCTAGGCATTCAAACAACAACAAAAGTCAACCATAAAGTCGACACATTTAAATATTCATTTCATACAAATCCATGAAAATGAAAACACAGATCTGATGCAGAGGGAGTAAAAAATAAAAATAAAAACCGAACCTGAAGAGCATTAACAAAGCTCATATTTTGCTCCATTGAAACATCATCAAACTTCATCGCCGGATTATTCTCCAGCCGGAACCGCTCCACCTCCGCCATTTCTCTCTCTCTCTCTCAATCAAACACCAAAATTGATCAAATCACTCAATAAAAAAAACTCAGATTTGGCAAAACCCTAACGACATTGTTAGATTGAGAAACAAATCAAGATTAATAATTAAGAGATTTATTGTTATAAATATTATAAATTAAATAAGAAATTTGGAAGTTAAGTGAGGGTTTGTTTGGTGAACAAGCAGAAGGAATTTGGAGAGGGAGAGAGAGAGAGTGAAGTTGAAGTTAAAGCCGGGAAGAAAGGGATTAAATATGGAGAGGTGAAAATGACGTCGTATTAATGAAAGGTGGTTGAACTGGGAGATGGGGTGGGGTGCGGCGGGGTGCGGTGGTGGAGCCCGGATATTAACAACTAGTCTGTGTCGTCGCCTTCCGACAACAAAGATAGTAGCTTTTGGACCATTTGATCTTGCTAGACTAAAAACGAGTTCATTTTAATATTATTGATTTAAGTTTGCATTCTATTTTTTAAGCCAGAATCTTAAAAAAATGCGTTTTTTCTTAAATTTAGAAAAAACGTGTTTTTTTGTTTTCTCCGCTAGTTTCAGTGTTAGTGTAACAAAGTGTCAGTGTTAGTATAACAAAGTGTCAGTCAGCCAGTGTAACAAAGTGCCAGTGTTAGTATAACAAAGTGTCAGTGTAAAGAGTCCCAGTGCATGTATATTAAGTGTCAGTGTAAAAAAGTGTCAGTGTTAGTGTAACAAAGTGTCAGTGTAAAGAGTGTCAGTGCATGTATATTAAGTGTCAGTATAAAGAGTGCTAGTGTAGAGTAAAAAAATGTCAGTATTAGTATAAAAAAGTGTCAGTGTGACGAGTGCCAGTGCATGTATTATTAAGTGCCAGTGTAAAAATGATTTTTCCTTAGACTTAGAAAAAAAATGAGTTTTTTATAAGAACAACTCATTTTTTAATTAAATTAACTGAACCAACATATCATATTAACATACACTATTTCCTATTTTCAGAATCGCACTTTTCATTTTGATTTGTATCAAAATAAACTAGTCAAATACATTTTATACTTACTTCCTTTGTTTCGAAATTAATTTTCCACCTTTTTTTCATAAATACAAAGGTAATTGCATTAATAATTTTATATTGATTTAATTGTCTAAATAAATATCTAAAAGTTGTTATCGATATCATTAATAATGATGTATCGATAATAAATTTAAAATTTTTATTATGATAATTAAATCAAACTAAAATTATTGCTTAAGATACTGAAAGTTTCGTGTAGCTAGGAAACTTGGATCACGCAATAGGCAAAGGATGTGAGTACAGATGTGTCTCACAACTGTCCACACATCCACAGATAATGCAGCGGAATAAAGTAAATAAAAGCAATAAAATGTAATAACTCAAGAGTTATAAACGCTTACTGATCTGTGTGATCAGCAAACTAGGCTTACGCCCAAAAACCTTTTCACTATTAAAACTTATGTTTCTTACAAAAACAAATAAGTGAAAAACTAAAAATATGAAAATACTAAACAAGTTCTAATCACCTTCTATGATATGAACAACTCCCCTTTCCCAAGTAGGACTTATTCAATCAGAAGTAAAACAAGAGAACTTTATGAAAACCTAGATATGAGTTACGGATGTAAGCTCACAACCTAAAAACAACAATGTCGAATGACTATGAAGAATGTGATTTTCTCTCGTAAATTGTGTAACTTCTCTTTGTGCTGAAAGCCTTGTATTTATAGAGCACCTTGGAGAAGATCTTCATGCAATCGACTTCTTCCTTTGTGAGATTCCTTTCTATATGAAAACATATAACACACTCACAAGGAAATCAAATATTAGTAGGTTAGTCCTAATATAAAACTATGTACATAAATAAAAGATATTTACATAATTACAATCTCTTAATAAAATTAAGATACTTATAAATCTCCATGAAAGTCCCAAAATCTTCTTACCATATAGAAGTCTTTTGAAATAAGGAAACATAATAATGTTCCCACAAAACTCACGTTTTCAATCTCCCCCTATTTTGGACTTTCTGGTCAAAACCAAAGATTTATAACAAACATAATATTATGACCACAGAATATTGAAAAACATAACTCCCCCTGAATGGATGTGTGTCCAGATGTGTATACACATCCACACATAAAAACTGCAAAACAGAATTAGAACAGAATACTAGCAGTTCATTAAGCAAAACCAAAAACCATTCAGAAATATCCTAATTAAAGCTATTACAGACCATTGTTTTAAAAACTTAAAACTAAAGCAGAAAATTAAAAATTGTCTTTAGCAACCATCAAACCAAAAAACTTTTCTCCCCCTAAATTAAAGTTCCCAGCCTCTCCAATTAGAAGCAGACACAGCAGTGTTCCAAATTTTATCTCCTCCAAGCGAAGACGGCATCGGCACCATCTCCCCCTTTTTGAGCGAAAGTGAAGCATGCCATTTGAGAAGATTAGCCTTAAGAGCTTTAAGATTGTTGGCATGGGCGGTGGAGGCTTGAGCTTGAGCTTCAAAGATCGGCAATCTCGGCATCTAAATCTTTCATCCGGACATCAAATGGGGTTACAATGTGGGTTCGGATGTATCCACATCTGGCATAGCAATTTCAGGAGATGTACCCACAGGAAGATCAACATGCCTTTGCTTAGGATCTATGAGTTTTGGTCTCCTTAAACAGAGCAAAGTTATCAACTGTTTCTTCTCCTCTTTCAGCCTTTACCCCATTGGCTATGATGATTTGGGAGATTAAAGAAGGATAAGGCAAAGACCATTTCTTTGAGGGAGACTCTCCATAATCACAAATTTTTCTAAAAAATGAAATCCCCAAAATTAATATTCTTCTTAAGTCCCAATCTATACAGAAGCAAGGCTTGCATTCTAGTAACAGAAGTTTTGTTATTGGAGGGACACAAATTGGCAGCAAGGATGGAGTGGAGAAAACAATAAAGGGAGGATAATGAACCACTACCTAAATCCTTAGGCTTTACAGGCCAGGAAGTGACCTTTCCATGTGTAAGAGCAGAAACCAATTCATCCTCCTCAATAGAAACTAAATCATCAAGATGATCACTCAATCCAAGAAAATCATTGATAACTGAAGGTGTAAAGTGAACAAATACTCCTCTAACATAAACACCAGTGGAATGAGAGTAAGTTCTATCAAAATTCTTAGGCAGATTGGCATAAAATTCATAAACCAATTTTGGATAGAAGGGAAGGGGATGGTCCACAGTCAAGAATAATCCTCTTTCCTCAAAAAACTTATCCATTCCAAGTTTAACAAAGGTGTCCCTATCCCTTTTCATCTCAACAACAAAGGCTTTAGAGGAAATTAACTCAAATCTATCAGAAGCCTTTTTGGACAGAAATTTTTTGGAAAAGGGTTTGGGGTTAGAGATGAGAGATAGAGAAGATGACATACCCAATTCAGTCTTCTTTCGAGTAGATGTGCGTCTGGATGTGGGCACATCCTTAGACACATCCTTCACAGGGAATGGCACCTTGATGGGTTCAACATCATTATCATCAGCATCAGAGGAATCTAGCACTTGGTCCTCTTTTTCTTGATCCAACTCTTCTCTTCCTAACTTATAGTTCTCATCTGAGGCAGTATCATCATCATCTGAGCTAGAGTCAGATTCATCTTCAAAGGGTTCTAGGTCAGTCTCAGCCACCTTTTTCTTTCCCTTTAAATCTATTAAAATCTTAGCTAAGGGTTCATCATCACTGAAGGAAATAAGGTCCTCAACAGGACTAGCAACCAAGGGAACAGAGGGCTCAGCAACAGGACTAGAAACATTATCCCTAGGGGGTGAAGCAGTATTGGGGATAAAGGGAGAAGATGAAATTATGGGAGAGGTAGGAGCAGTTGGTTCAACTGTTTGTGCATGGTGAACAGTATCAACAGGGAGTAGAGGATCAACATGGGGAGCATCAACAAAATCAACAGGGGGTGCAACCTCAGAAGGAGCAACAACAGGGACAGGGTCAATAACAGGAATTGAAGATTTAGACCTAGTCCTAATGAGAGGAGCTATTACCTCTTCTTCTTCTTCTATTTCTTCAAGAACAATGGCAGTTGAAGGTTTCCCGCCAGGTTTTGATAGATTCTTAGCTTTGTCAGACTCTGACAGCTTGCGAACCCTCCCAGATCGACGAAGATTGCGACGAGGTACCGGCGGTGCAACAGACTTTGGGGCTTTTGCTTGAGACAACTTTCTCTTCTTTGTTGAAGAAGGATCAACAGCAATGGCGACATCCGATGGTGGGATCACCGGAGAGGATGGAGCCTTAGGGTTTACCTCAGTCGAAACATTCACAGCTTCCAATGAAGGGGATTTGGGAGAAGAGGCTTCCATTGTTGGTTCAGACGAGGGTGATGGAGAAGAGAAATCAGCAAGAAATTTAGAGATTACGGGATTTAGGAGAATGGAGTCTTCTCTTCTTGCTATTGAAATCGGTACAATGTCAAGAACATCTTCTTCTCTTATATTCGAATGCTCGGCCATTTTAACAGAGAGATTTGGGGTTGGTTGAACAGTATAATGAGGAGTTAATGCAAAGGGTGTGAATTTGTGTGCAAACGGGAAGGAAGAACAAGGGTTTTAAACAAGGATTATGAGGGAGGAGACGGATGTGAGGAAAAATAAATACTCACAGCTCCCCCTTTCCTACTAAAATTAGGAATCCTTTTACAAAGAGGTTTAACATACCTCAAAAACCTTAAGAGTCCTCCAACGGCTAGAAAACCTTTGGGGTTACCACACACAAGCACCTTCCAAGAAAATAAGGGATTAAAATAAATCAAGATTTTGTAAGATTTTTATGAAAACAAATAATACTTCGGCATATCTTTATTGAAAATAGAATCCCAAAAGAATTTTTCAACCTTTTCAAACAAGGATTGATACACACCTTTTCTTTTCATGCAAGATATTGGAGATCAAAAACCTATATAATCAAGGAGTAAATTAAGAGAGAAAATTAATTAACTAATATATTTACAAAGCTCCTATATGTCCTAAAATGCAATATGCCTAGCATGATGCAAACATACAAGTGAAAGAAATATTCTCAGCTTTTGGATGTGGCATAGGATGTGAGTCACATATTGGGACACATTTAGATCACAAAAAGTCAATGAGCAGTAATCCAATCTGCACAGCCTCTAGGATGCATCCACCAATTTTTGTTGTGGATTTTTGCAATGTGAGTAGCTTTCACTTTACTTGATCCCAAAGATAGCCCTTTTTCCCAATGATCTTATCAAGTTTGACTTCAAGTTTTCTTATGAAAATCACTTGATCACAATGGTATGGCTTCATACTAAGGGTGAAGCAGCTGTTTCTCACACATATATATATATTTTTTTTTCTTTTAGCACCCACTGTGAGATACCTAGGAAGGTTATACCAAGTAATCAAAAGATTACATGGACAGGAAATACTCACAATTAAGTGATCAAAAATAATGTCAAAGATGAAGACTCTCAAGTGACCACACTGAGAAATTTCGTGCTAATGCATGATATTTTTGGCTTTTTCTTTTGATGAATTTTTTTTTTTTTTTTTTTATTTTTTTTTTCTTCTGTTAAACTAATCTACAGATGTGTTAGAGGATGTGAGACACATCTGGTCTCACAACCTTAGATATCACACAAGCCAAGAGACTTCCTCAAGGAGGAAAATCTCTCCAAATCTAATGCCTTTGTAAATATATCAGCCAATTGATTTTCAGTCCCAACAAATTCCAGACACACAGTTTTTTGTTCTACAAGATCTCTAATGAAATGATGTCTAATATCAATGTGTTTTGTTCTAGAATGTTGAACAGGATTTTTAGATATGTCCAAGGCACTTTTGTTATCACAAAAAGCGATCAAAACTTTGCTATTTAATCCATAATCTTTTAGCATTTGATTCATCCAAAGTAATTGTGTGCAGCAACTCCCAAGGGCAACATATTCGGCCTCGGCGGTGGACAAGGACACACAATTTTGCTTCCTACTATACCAAGACACAAGATTATTACCTAGGTAGAAACATCCACCGGTGGTACTTTTTCTATCATCACTATTTCCAGCCCAATCAGAATCAGTGTACCCAACCAAATTTGTGTTTGTTTCTTTAGAGTAATGCAGACCTAGGTTCACAGTCCCACTCACATACCTAATGATTCTTTTCAAGGCTTTAAGATGGGACACTTTAGGGTTGGCTTGGTATCTAGCACATAGACACACACTGAACATAATGTCAGGTCTACTTGCAGTGAGGTAAAGCGAGGCTTCCTATCATGCTTCTATAGAGGGTTTGATCAACACTCTCACCATCCGAATCATGGCTTAACTTTTGGGAAGATCCCATTGGGGTTCTTTGATGTGAAGAGTGTTCAAGCTCAAACTTTTTCACAAGATTCTTGGCATACTTAGGCGAGAAATGAACATGCCATCTTTGAATTGCTTAATTTGTAAGCCTAAGAAAAAGTTCAACTCACCTACCATGCTCATCTCAAATGTGGAAGTCATGCTATCCACAAATTCGGCTAGCATTGGATCAGAATTTGATCCAAACACAATGTCATCTACATATATTTGTGCCACAAGAATCTCCTTCTTGTTTCTCCTCACAAACAAGGTTTTGTCAACCTCACCTCTCTTGAATCCTAGTTGAAGCAAATGGTCAGTCAACCTACCATACCAAGCTCTAGGGGCTTGCTTTAGCCCATACTGAGCTTTCTTCGGTTATACACATGATTAGGGTATTTGGAGTCCACAAAGCCTTTAGGTTGTTCAACATAGGCTTCCTCATTTAATATCCCATTTAAAAAGGCACTCTTGACATCCATTTGATGAAGAGTAATCTTGAGGTAACAAGCAATGGCTAACAAAAGCCTAATGGACTCAATTCTTGCAACAGGAGCAAATGTCTCCTCAAAATCAATTCCCTCAATTTGAGTATAACCTTGAGCAACTAACCTAGCTTTATTTCTAGTTATCACACCTTGCTCATCAGTTTTGTTCTTAAAAATCCATTTGGTTCCTATTACATTACCATGTGAGGGTCTAGGAACAAGAGTCCATACCTCATTCTTTTCAAACTGAATTAATTCATCTTGCATAGCCATAATCCAGTCAGCATCTTTCAATGCTTCAGTAACATTCTTAGGTTCAATTTTAGAAACAAAACAACGAAGCTTACCTGGGAGTATCTTTGAGGAGCAACTCCATAAACCAGCCACCTTTCTATAATCAACTTTTTCCTTTTGTCTAGTTCTCACTTGAGCATGCACATCTCCCACAACTTGTGAAGTGGGGTGGTTTTTGGATTTTTGAAGGGATATCCTTTGACCTATCCACACACCCATTCACATTACCTTACGGAGCATCATCCTGATCGAGAATAGGAACTGTCCTCGATTATAGGAGTTTGAGTGGATGTGGGTGCGAGATGTGGGTTCAGATGTGGAGCGGATGTGTCCACATCCTTGGTTACATCCTTATCGGGTTCAATATTTTTATCGGCCTTTGGAAATTTCTTTTGCTTTTTCAAGGCTGTTTCTTCATCCTTCCGATCCAGAAGCAACCTGAAACATCATCCTCAGAGTCTTGAGGTTAAGATCAAGTGAGTCATCAAATTTAACATTAGCAGATTCCATAATGGTCTTAGTTTTGAGATTGAAAACTCTGTAAGCTCTCTTGTTTGTGGAATAGCCCATGAAAATTGCTTTGTCACTTTTTGAATCAAACTTGGACAGGTATTCTCTATCATTGAGAATATAACAAACACAACCAAACACATGAAAATATTTTACGGTTGGTTTCTTTCCAAGGAGAATTTGATATGGGGTGACAGTGCTACCAATCCTTAGAAACACCCTATTGCCAATGTGACAAGCGGTGTTTAAAGCTTCGCCCAAAACTTTTGGACAAGTTCTTTGAACTTAGCATGACCCTTGCCATTTCTTGCAAGGTTCTATTTTTCTTTCGGCAATTCCATTTCTTTGTGGGGTGATTAGTGCAGAAAACTCATGAGTGATTCCCTTAGAATTGCAAAAATTGGTGAACATTTGATTCTCATATTCGGTGCCATGATCGGACCTAATCCTCACAGTCTTAAGACCATAAAGATTTCTAACTCTTTTGTACCAATTCTTGAATTCTCCAATAGTTTCGACTTTTCTCTTAAGAACATTACCCAAGTGTACCTAGAATAATCATCAACACACACAAAGGCATACTTTTTCCTACCAAAGCTTTCTACTTCAATAGGTCCCATTAAATCGGTGTGAATCATCTCCAAACATCTAGTTGTGGAGCATTGTTGGACCTTTTTATGTGATGCTTTTGTTTGTTTTCCCTTTTGACATGAACCACGTACATCGGGGTTCTTGAAGTTCGGTTTAGGGAGGTCTTTAATGGCTTCAAACCTTTGAAGTTCTTCCAGTTCTACGGCTAGCATGCCCTAATTTTTGGTGCCAGATTGACATCATTAGCTTTTGAGCTTAGGCAAGAAAGATTGTCACCAAATTGGTAACAATTATCGGCGAGATCTAGGACCAAGAAACACACATTTATTATCCTTATCAAACACTTCACACAAGTGCTTATCAAACTTCACAAATAGGTCATCATCACATGGTTGGCGATGCTTATTAGGTTGGCTTTCAAGCCTTCCACATGGTACACATTGTGCAATTTTGGGAGACCCTTGACATCTAGGGTTCCTTTCCCAACAATCTTTCCTTGAGCACATCCACCAAAATTTACTTTCCCTCCATTTATTTCTTCATAATCAAGAAGGACTGCTTGGTTCCAGTCATGTGCCTAGAGCACCCACTATCAAAATACCAAGAGCCGAGACGGTACTCTTGAGGGAAGAGTAGACAACATTACAAGTGGTAATTGGTTTGGCTACCCACCGTTTAACAGTTTTCTTTTTGGGTTGCGAGAGGTCTCGGATTATTTGGATGTGTGTTAGGATGTGCATACATCTTCTCACACATCTGAGGCTTTGAAGTTACCAGATTTTTTATCGGCCTTAAGTTTGTAACGAAGGGCCTAATGTGACCGGGAGCTAGGCGGTAATGACAGATGTAATGCCTCTTCCTTGGTCTCTTCTCACTCGTAATGACTTTTTCCTTAAAAGCTTGTTTTTTCACACTTTTAGAGGTAGAACCCTCATATCCCTCCTTTACAAAATTATTTTCAAAACCTATACCAATTTTGTCACGTTGACCCGTAGAAAAAGCTTCTTCCATTTTCCTTTGACTTTTGTTTAACTTAGTGAAAGTATTATCAGCTTTTTCACATTCATTCTTGAACTTTTCAAGGTCAACTTCTCTTTTGGTCACAAGGACTTCAAGTCTTGCAATGGTATCCTTTTGAGCATCATTTTCTTTTGAAAGTACGGCTTTTTCATCTTCACAAGCGGCTAATTTATCGGACAGAGATTTGTTTACCTTAACAAGTATCTCAATTTTGTCCAGTCTTTTCATCCAATCTGTATGCAGCTCCTTGTATGTGGCAAAGAGTTCCTCATAGGGAATGTCTCTTTCTTCATCTTCATCATCGAGTCTCCTTTAATAGAGAAACAGTTTAGCTCCGGTTCGAGATGTGACACCGGATGTGTACACAACTGAGCCCACATCCAAGGGATTTTCAAGAGTATTTTCTTCTATATCTGCAGAAAAAGCATTAAACACAGAATGGCAATTTAAGACAGACATGTTAGCCACTTCTTCTTCCTCATCTTCACTGTCACTAAGGGTAGCAGTTAAGCTCATTCCCTTCTTTTTAAGTGTGTTAGCACACTCATTGGCATAATGACCAAAGCCACGACATGCCCTACATTGGACGTATTCGGATGATTTATTTTCAAAACTTGGCTTCTTGAATCCGGTGTCAGTGCTAGGTTTTGGCTTTTCAGCATCTTGGAAGTAGGTCTATTGGGAAATTTGCTCATCCTTCTATTTTTCAAGATAGAACTGAATTTCTTTGAAATAAAAGCAACATCCTCATCTTCAAGATTTGACTTGTCAATCTCGTGAGGATAATTCCACAAGCTCTCTTGGTAATGCGGCGGCACTTTTGAGAGCAAGACTGTGTGTTTTGTTTTTCTTCGAGCCTCAAGGTTAAGCTCAAACACGGTCAAGATTCCTATTATGGTGTCAAGACCTACGTATTTGTGTCTTTTGTTTCTTCAATCACGGCTACTTTAATGTTAAACCTCTCGTGCAAGGTCCTTAGAATTTTACTAACAAGTCTTGCATTGGAGATAGATTCTCCTAGACTTGTGCATTCATTTGAAATCTCATGAATCTTAGCAGCATATGACACAATATCCTCGGTTTCTTCCATTCGAAGTAACTCAAACCTATCCATTAAAATCCTAAGCCCGGTAGCCTTCACACTTGGTGCTCCCTCACATTGAGTTTGCAAAATATCCCAAGCATTTGGCTATACTTTCATTTGTTATAAGCTTGTACATATTCTCGTAAACATGGCTGGAAATAGCACCCATGGCTTTTGAATTGTAATTTGCGGCTTGTATTTCATCAAGAGTCCATTGTTCTTCGGGTTTTCTTTCAAAGAAGGACTCACCAACACCGTAAGATGGCTTTTTCTCCACGGTAGGAGGTTGCCATGCAACAAGAATGCACATCCAAGCTCTTTCATCAATACTTTTGATGTAATTTCGCATCTTAGACTTCCAAAGAGAATAATTTGTGCCATCCAAGACAGGAGGCCTATTTTGGTGATTTTGGCATTCCATAATGACTACACTTTCTGGATCAACACTCAGTAATATTTCGAGAGTTGGCTCGATACCAATTGAAAGTTTCGTGTAGCTAGGAAACTTGGATCACGCAATAGGCAAAGGATGTGAGTACGGATGTGTCTCACAACCGTCCACACATCCACGTATAATGCAGCGGAATAAAGTAAATAAAAGCAATAAAATGTAATAACTCAAGAGTTATAAACGCCTTGATCTGTGATCAGCAAACTAGGCTTACGCCCAAAAACCTTTTCACTATTAAAACTTATGTTTCTTACAAAAACAAATAAGTGAAAAACTAAAAATATGAAAATACTAAACAAGTTCTAATCACCTTCTATGATATGAACAACTCCCCTTTCCCAAGTAGGACTTATTCAATCAGAAGTAAAACAAGAGAACTTTATGAAAACCTAGATGTGAGTTACGGATGTAAGCTCACAACCTAAAAACAACAATGTCGAATGACTATGAAGAATGTGATTTTCTCTCGTAAATTGTGTAACTTCTCTTTGTGCTGAAAGCCTTGTATTTATAGAGCACCTTGGAGAAGATCTTCATGCAATCGACTTCTTCCTTTGTGAGATTCCTTTCTATATGAAAACATATAACACACTCACAAGGAAATCAAATATTAGTAGGTTAGTCCTAATATAAAACTATGTACATAAATAAAAGATATTTACATAATTACAATCTCTTAATAAAATTAAGATACTTATAAATCTCCATGAAAGTCCCAAAATCTTCTTACCATATAGAAGTCTTTTGAAATAAGGAAACATAATAATGTTCCCACAAAACTCACGTTTTCAGATACATTTGTGTTAACGAAAAAAAGAATGAAAAATCATTCTGAGACAGAGAGAGTAGTTTTTTGAGATGTTTGAAAAATGAGTCTAGATGAGCGCCTGGGTGTCGCCTAGGCGTTAAGAGGCCACAAAAAGATTCGATTAATTTCATATCGGTCGATTCAGTCAGAAAATCATTGTCGTGGGCTGTGTCACCTAGCCCCGAAATCCGCTTTGTTGTTTTAATATTAAAAATAAAAATTGGACATAAAACGACGTCATTTCTTATTAATATAAATTTCAAAAAAAAAAAATCCTCGAACTGAAGACCGGAGTTGTAAATAGACTCATTGAAATCTCAAACCTATAGGGCCCACAAATCAGTTCCGCTTTTCATCTCAGTTCACTCTACATCTTCATCATCTTCTTCTTTTAGTTCGTTTTCGACCCCGATTGTTGAGTTACGTCTCACGTCAACACTCCATCTCTCAGTAACATCAAGCTATTTCACCAGGATGTTAAACATTACTCCCTCAATTTCAAATTGAATAACCTTTTTTTCCCCAAAATAAATGACATTTTAAAACTTTACCCTCAAATAACTGTCCCTAAATCATTTTATTTTATTTTATTTCACACTTCGTTATACTTTTGCAAAACTAAAATTTTGAAAGTCAATAGCAAAAATATTTATGATTTCTTTCTATTAACATTCAATCTTTTCAAAATGATTCTTCAATCCCAAATGCACGTTCATTTTGGGATGAAAGCGCCTTGATGTTTTAGGTGCTAGTCCCAAATTCGGCGACCGCCGCCTAGCATTAGGGGTGGACATGGTTCGGTTCAAACCGCGGTTTGAGATCGAACCGAACCAAACCACGCAGTTTGGTTTGGTTTTTTTCTATAAATGGTTTAGCTTGGTTTGAAAATTTAATAAACCGTGTGGTTCGGTTCAGCTCGCAGTCTGGAACCTCAAAACCGAACCAAACTGAACCGAACCAAACCGATTCAGACCGAACCGCGGTTTGAAACCGTGAAACCGAACCGTGAAACCGAGCCACAGAACCGAACCATGAAATTCTTGAACCGAAATCCTAGCCGTGTGAAGAATTTTGCAGTTGGATTGTACTTGAATTTATTGGGTTTGGTACTTTGGTATAATCTATTTGGTTTGATACTTTTACCTTGCTACTAAGACATTTGACTTTTATTTAATGGTTGAATCTTGAATTTGTAATTTTGTATCTTTATTTTAGACAATGTCTTGTAATTTATTTTGAGATGGTTTCTTTTGTTGTACTAAAACTCATTCCTATTTGGATATTTGGATAGTAGTATTTTTGTTTTATGTTTAATATATATGATTGCTAGTTTGATAAAAAAAAATATGTAAAGAGCAACGCTTTTAGTTGGACAGGTTTGTAGTTCGGATAGCGGTCTAGACCGCAGTTCGAACCATGGTTTGAACCGTTTATGAAATCGTGGTTTGAAACCGAACCGAACCAAACCGAGGTGGTTTGGTTTGGTTTGAAATTTTCTATGGTTCGATTTGGTTTGGGATTTTCCCAAACCGAGTACTAGCGGTTTGGTCTCCAAATTCCTTCCAAACCGAACCAAACCGAACCATGTCCACCCCTACCTAGCATACTCTTTTCGTGCCTTTCGAAGTTTCACCTTTTACTCAAATGGGTGTCCCAGTAGAAGCTTCACATTTCCTAAAATGAAAAAGGTTTATTAATATTCTATTATATCCACTAACTTTTCTTTCTCACACATTTAAATTATGGGTCCCACTTGTCATATCCACTCACTTCTTCCCTCTCACAACCCTTCTCCTACTCCCATTATTTTTGAATATATATATTGCTTTCTTAATTTGCGTGTTTCACCAAAATGGTGAAGCAAGGATCGGGGGACGGAGAGAGTATTATAGAACCTTGGTTTGTTTGTTTTTATTTTTTAGGTACTTTGTCAATCTATATAATATATAAAAGCAGAAACATTTCAAGACCATACAACTCGCCACGTGGAATTCCAAGTCAGCTCTATGTTCACCAATTATTAGCCGCCATGTGTCACATTCAATGAAGAGTTTTATTTTAGATTTTGATTTAAACACAAATTTTAGCTTTTAAATCCAAACAAAATATTTTTAGACGTAATAAATTCAAACTACAGCGGTTCAACTACTTCATCCGAAAGAATGTGATGGAGGTAGAAAGTAGAAACATTGTCTTGGAGCATGCACTGATTTCACTTATCATTATCCCCCATATTAGATTTTAGATTATTAGATTATTTTATTTTATTGGATTAAATTTAATTTATTTAAATTGTATTATTCTCTCTATCCTATAATGAATGATTTTTTTTCAAAATTTAAGAATCATTTTAAAAAATTTAATTTTAAACTAGAAAAAATAATAAACATTCTTTTAATTCATTTTCAAAATTTTAGAATGTAAAAATATAATGAATTATGAAAAAAAATTAAATCAAAAAATTTTAAAGAACATTTATTTTGAGACAATAATGGTCATTCAATCTATATAATATATAAAAGAAGAAATATTTCATGACCATACAGCTCGCCACGTGAAATTTCAAGTCAGCTCTATGTTCACTAATTATTAGCCGCCATGTGTCACATTCAATGAAGAGTTTTGTTTTAGATTTTGATTTAAACAGAAATTTTAGCTTTTAAATCCAAAAAAAAAATATTTTTAAATGTAATAAATTCAAACTGCAGTGGTTCAACTACTTCTTCCAAAAGAATGTGATGGTGGTTGAAAGTAGAAACATTGTCTTGGAACATGCACTGATTTCTCTTATCATTATACCCCATATTAGATTTTAGATTATTAGATTATTTTATTTTATTTTATTTTATTGTATTAAATTTAATTTGTTTAAATTGTATTATTCTCTTCATTCTAAAATGAATGATTTTTTTCAAAATTTAAGAATCATTTTAAAAAATTTAATTTTAATCTAGAAAAAATAATAAATATTCTTTTAATTCATTTTCAAAATTTTAGAATGTAAAAATATAATGAATTATGAAAAAAGATTAAATCAAAAAATTTAAAAGAACATTTATTTTGAGACAATAATGGTCATTCAATCTTCTATATAATATATAAAAGCAGAAACATTTCAAGACCATACAGCTCGCCACGTGGAATTTCAAGTCAGCTCTATGTTCACCAATTATTAGCCGCCATGTGTCACATTCAATGAAGAGTTTTATTTTAGATTTTGATTTAAACACAAATTTTAGCTTTTAAATCCAAACAAAATATTTTTAGACGTAATAAATTCAAACTAAAGCGGTTCAACTACTTCATCCGAAAGAATGTGATAGTGGTAGAAAGTAGAAATATTATCTTGGAGCATGCACTGATTTCTCTTATCATTATCCCCCATATTAGATTTTAGATTATTAGATTATTTTATTTTATTGGATTAAAATTAATTTATTTAAATTGTAATATTCTCTCCATCCTAAAATGAATGATTTTTTTCAAAATTTAAGAATCATTTTAAAAAATTTAATTTTAATCTGGAAAAAATAATAAACATTCTTTTAATTCATTTTCAAAATTTTAGAAGGTAAAAATATAATGAATTATGAAAAAAAATTAAATAAAAAAATTTAAAAGATCATTTATTTTGAGACAATAATGGTCATTCAATCTATATAATATATAAAAGTAGAAACATTTCAAGACCATAAAGCTCGCCACGTGAAATTTCAAGTCAGCTCTATGTTCACCAATTATTAGCCGTCATGAGTCATAGTCAATGAAGAGTTTTATTTTAGATTTTGATTTAAACACAAATTTTAGCTTTTAATTCCAAACAAAATATTTTTAAACGTAATAAATTCAAACTGCAGTGGTTAAACTACTTCATCCGAAAGAATGTGATGGTGGTAGAAAGTAGACGTGTCCAAAATCTAACCGGAACCGGCTAACCGGAGGTTAAAAACCGGTCAACTAACTGGTCAAAACCGTTAATCGAATTAACCGTAATCGGCTTAACCAAACCGGCGGTTAACCGGTTCGGTTAAGGTTAAAGTTTTTCCAAACCGTCTAATCGACGGTTAAACCGTCGGTTATTTAACCGGTTATAACCGTTTAAATAATCGGCGGTTATAACCGGATTAGAACTTGAATTTTTCATTGTTAGTTTTCATTTACACATTTATATTTTATCCAAGCCCAAAAAATTAAATGTAGCCAAGGCCACGGCCCAAAGATCATATAACAAAGGCCATGGCAATACACATATATATATATACTTAAACTATTTTTCCATTCTTTGTTTTCATTACAATGTGGGATATGTCCAAGAGGGCCAAGGCAGCTAGGCGGCCAAGGCAAGGTCCGACCAAGGTCGAGCCATGGCAAGGCCACGGTCAAGGCCGGCCAAGGCCAAAGCCACGGCAAAGGCAAAGGCCAAGGCCGGCCAGCTAAGGCAAATGCAATTTTATTTTATTTTTTTGAAAAATAAATATTTCATAAATTTATATATATATATTTTGAATATATATATATAAATTTATGAAATATATTTAAATTTTGTCTCATTTTTATTAATAATAATAATATAATAATAATAATTTTTAAATTTTTATTAAGATCATTAATTTTAAATTTTAATAAGATCATTATTTTTTATTTAAATTATTGATCAAAATTATATCTAATTTAAAATTGATATACCCTCCCATCCAAAATAGATATTTTGTTACTAATTTAAGAATTTTTTGTGATTTTTAACTTAGGTAATTATCTTGATTCTTTTTTCTGTGTGTTGATAAAACATGTTCCTTTTTTTTTATGAAACTGATCAAATATGATCCTAAGCATTACATCGTTGTCGAGGTCTCTTTTTAGAAAAAGTATACTCCGTCCAAAACGAAAAACTAAATTATTTTTCTATTTTTTTCTTGATCAACGATAAATTTAAAATATTTTGGTCATTCATTTTGGGATATAAATATTATTATATTAAACAATGTACGCTAGGCATTTAGTTTTTTATATACTACTAAAAGATATAATCATGTTAAAAAACCTCAATTCATGAATAAGTAACACTTTTATGTTTAGTGAATCATATTTTGTTAGGTAATTCAGAATCTATATTTGTTTATGTGATACAAAATTTATCTATACGATGTGCATCCATTAAAGTGTAAATTAGCTTTTGATATAATTTGTATAGTTTAATATTTTAAGTGATACTTCTTTCATTTTGGAATAAGAATGTTGCAGTCATATTGCACGCTTATTAAGGGAAAAAAGTGGACAAACAGTTTGAGTGGCTTGAAGACTTAATTATCAAAAATACTATTTATAATTCAAGTTAATTGAAATACGAAGTATGTACGTCATGTTGTGGTTTTTTGTAATTATAAGCATGATAAGGGCAAAAATTGTCATTATTTTCCATTTGAAAACTTTATTCTAGGATGAACGTAAAAAAGGACGAAATAAAAATCTTACTTACTTTGAGACAAAATGTGTATAGTATTTTTATTACTAAGAATATTAAGAATTTTATGTTGAATATTTTCAGGTTATGTCACAGGGATATAATTTCACCATGTTATTTTTATAATATTTAATTATTAGATTCATTATGTCCGTCGAGTATCGACGGGTTACTGAATAGTTTTTATCTAGCAAAAGAAACAATGCTCACTGTATTCAATGGCCCCAAATGGGTGCAATTTCTAAGCTATGTTTGGTGAAATTTGGCTATCAATAGAGGAGGAAATGTTACCCTTCCCTCCCTTTAACTTGTAAGCAAAGGTTGATCTTGGGTTGGTTAAATGGATCATTTTCCAAGGGTTAACACTCAGAATCATTTATTAGTGGAAACTGATTACAACAATCATTGCTAATAATCATTGTGATCTTGTCATTATGTCAAAATATAAATAAAATATGAAAAACTCATTCTCACTCTAAATATCTAAATATGTGTCTTCTCTCTGAATGTAAGCGGTTAGAGATGCACATTCGATCCTGAACCGAAAATCAAAATCGGACCGTCTAAAAATTGACGCAAAATCAGAACTGTTGAATCAGAACCGTCTTTAAACCGGAACCGTCGGTTACCCGGTCCGATTAAGATTTATCTTTTTCAAAACCGGCGAACCGGCGGTTCATGAACCGCGAACCGGCAGTAACAAGTAAAAAACAAATACTCCCTCCGTCCAAGTAAGTATTTCACAGTTACTGTTCACGCGTGGATTAAGGAGAGAGTATTATATTGAAAGTGTTGTGAGTGTGAAATTAAAATAGGAGAGAGAATGAGTGGAGGGAATAGTAAATTATAATGGTGTTGTGAGTATTAAAATAATGTAGGAGAGAGAATGAGTGAAGGGAATAGTAAAGATTCCTTTCCATTTTGGGAAAGAAACAAAGTGTGAAGTATGTAATTGGACGCCCAAAATAGAAAGTGTGAAGTATGTAACTGGACGGAGGGAGTATATTTTTTTTGGATGTAATTTTATTTAAATTGGTAACAAGTAAAAAACAAAAAAAATATATACAAAATTTATTACAATTTACAAAGTTTAAAAAATATATCAAAAAACATAACAAATAAAAAATATATTTTTTTTAAATCACGGTTCAAAACCGGAACCGTCTATGTCTGGTTACGGTTCAAGGCAAACCGGTTGACTGAACCGTCGGTTCAGAACCGACACCGTCGATCCGAACCGAATGGGCATCTCCATCGGCAGCCACCAGATAGAGCGTGCAGGTAACCATTGATATATTCGGGCACCCGCCAATATCTCCTCCCATGAGGGGACGCCCACCACCAATATCTCCTCCCCATGAGTGGGAGGCTGCCGATGCCTCCTCCCATGAGTGGGAGGCTGTCGATGCCTCCTCCCATGAGTAGGGCTGTAAATGAGCCGAGCCGAGCCGAGCTTTTGATGTTTCGAGCTCGAGCTCGTTAACTTTTAAACGAGCTCGAGCTTTTCTCGAGCTCGAGCTCGAGCCCATAATTCCTGTTCGAGCTCGGCTCGAATCAGGTTTCGAGCTGAAGCCGCCGCTCGCGAGCTTTTCGCGAGCCGCTCGAACTCGAGTATTAACGAGCCGAGCTCGAGCTTCGACTTATTTTTGAAAAAATCAAATCAAACGAGCTTTATCGAGCCCTAATTCGAGTTGTAATCGAACTCGAGCCTAAACGGGCTTACATATATATATATATATATATATATATATATATATATATATATATATATATATACTAAAATTCATTCGAGCTTTTAACGAGCCGAGCCCGAGTCGAGCTCAAACGAGTCGATCTCGAACAAAGCTCGTCGAACATTCGAGCCGAACACGAGCCGAGCTCGAAAAAATGACGAGCTTAAAAATCGGTTCGAGCTCGAGCTCGAGTTCAACTCGAGCCCACTCGAACTCGAGCTTTTTTCGATCCGAGCCCGAGCCGAGCTCGAACAGGCTCGCGACATGTAACAGCCCTACCCATGAGTGACTGGCCGCCATTATCTCCTACTACATTGATTTCGCATTTGATGCAACTATTTGACACAATTTGGGGTTCCATTTAGCGTAGTAAATAGCATCTTGAACAAATTCCACTGGGAAATCAGGTATACAAAGAGTAGTACAGATCTTAGCTCAAAATATATACTCCCTTCGTCCGCTTACAAAGTTCACACTTTCTATTTTGGGCGTCCGTTTACAAAGTTCACACTTTGTTTCTTTCCTAAAAAGGAAACCTTAAATCACTATTCTCTCCACTCATTCTCTCTCCTACATTATTTTAATACTCACAAACCATTATAATTTACTATTCCCTCCACTCATTCTCTCTCCTATTTTATTTTCACACTCACAACACTTTCAATATAATACTCTCTCCTTAATCCCCGCGCAAACAGTAAGTGTGAACCATGGTCCTGGACGGAGGGAGTATATATATATATACTCCCTTCGTCCCATTGATAACTTCACCCTTTTGAGCATGATACCCTTTTGAGCATGGTACGCAAATTAAGAAAAAAGTTAGTGAAGAAAGCGTTGTGAGTATAAAAGTAAAATAGGAGAGAGAATGAGTGAAGTGAATAGTAAAGTTGATTGGTGTTGTGAGTATAAAAGTAAATGTTGTGAGTATAAAAGTAAAGTAGGAGAGAGAATTAATTGATGGAATAATAAAGATTCTTTGTCATTTTAGGAAAGGTGAAGCTTTTAACGGGACACCCGTTTTGGCAAAAGGTGAAGCTATATACTCCCTCCGTCCCATTATATGCTTCACCCTTTTGAAAAATCACGCAAATTAAGAAAAAAGGTAAATGGAGAAAGTGTTGTGAGTATAAAAGTAAAATAGGAGAGATAATGAGTAAGGGAATAGTAAATTTGAAAAATGTAGCGAGTATAAAAGTAAAATAGGAGAGATAATGAGTAAGGGAATAGTAAATTTGAAAAATGTAGCGAGTATAAAAGTGAAATAGGGGAGAGAATGAGTGGGCGAAATAGTAAAAATTCTTTATCATTTTAGGAAAAGTGAAGTTTTTAAACATCATTTTGGCAAAAGGTGAAGCTTCAAATGGGACGGAGGGAGTATATTACAAGTTATACAGCATATAAAGTGGTTTATCAAAAGTTTTATCATATTATTATAACCAAGAAATTTATGTTTACAAGTGTGTTGTATATATTTACATTTCAGGCATAGGATAGTTGCTTAAGCAATAGTATATGAGTACAATCAAAAACAACAACTACCTCGGTCCCAAATGAATGTCCGAAATATTTTCAAAATTGCTCCCGATTAAGATCAAATTTGAAAACATTTTGGACATTCATTTTGGGACGGAGGGAGTAAAAAATTTAATTGTACCACCGAGCCGGTCAACTGCATAAGCAAGTTGCCACCCATCGGGAATCATCGAACACTACAAACAGTAGTAAGTTTTCAGTACCTTGCTTAAGACGGCAAACTTTTGACCAAAACTTTTAGACCTGAGATAGCTGCAAACTATTTTCGGGCCGATGATTCAACCTCAGATCTGACAATGGAACCCACATAATCACCAACACCGGTATATTTCTCTGATAATGGCAAGAATGTCTCGAGGGAAGAAGATGAGTTCTCAAAATAAGTCGGTTTTGGAGTAGAAGAGCAGCCAATTGACTGCATAATTTCATCCATAGATATGACGTGAAATTTGGGGGGCCCATTCAAAGCAATGTTATGAACTCTGTGCTCGTAAATCTTCCCGGTTTTATCGAGTCTGTATTCTGAAGTAGCATCGAATCTTCCATGGCTTTCCCATGGTACTCGCGGGATACCGTGGATAGTCCAACGGATTAGTATCATGTTTTCTACGGGTTGCCAAACGCTTACAATGTCAACCCATAAGGATTTGAAAAATATTTTGCCGTAAAAGCGTAGAGACGAGAAGATTGATTTGTATCTCTCAATGCCAAAGAAAGTGTTGAGTGGGTCCTTGAAGACGATATCGTCCCTATAGTGGAGCAGGAAGACATGGGTATTAGTCAACAAGTCAACATGTAATACTGTACAGCAATCTTATGCAACCAAAATACAAATCCATATAAGCTCATTCCGGACCACATAATAATACCTAACTAAGGTTGTATACTTAACTCAATTCAATCCAAAGGATAATCTGGCACCATTTAATCTCTAGAGTCCAAGTGTCCACCACCCCCCCCCCCAAGTAGATTTGAGGTCTGTGCAATTACTCTAGGATGTATCTCATATAAATGTAACTCAACAACAACATTACCCCAGTGCCACAAAGGCTCCCACCTACGGTGGGGTTAAGGGGGTCGTATGTACGCAGTCTTGCCCCTGTATAAAGCACAGAGAGGCTGTTTCCGGATGACGAAGGATGAAAATTGCAAATTGCATGGATTGACCGTTGTTACTATAATGTTCTGCACTCTTATAAAATGTAACTCATGTTAGAAAATGAAACTAATCTACTAAAAAACTCGAACTTCTGTGCAGTTCGACTGCACTGGCCCCAGATCCCCCCCCCCCCCCAAAAGTCCCATCAATCTCACTGTGATGTTCATAGTCAGCCAGAGAAAAATAATAAGATCAATCCAGAAGTCTTCAATTAGGTAAATGTTCAACCAAATGTTATGAAGGTCAATGCCCACAAAGAGACTTAGTCTAGGCCTTGACTAAGGGCATTCACAGATATATGGATAGCTGCAAGTCAGTTACCCCATCCAACCAGCACTACAAGGAAATGTGCACATGTTCCTTCGTGTCCCCAATAAAGATCATTCTAAAATCCCATAGTTCACACACCAATATCACACAATTAAATGGCAAGCAATAATCAGAGCTCATCACAGGTCATCAAAAGTTCAAATCAAGCATTATCCAACAAACATAATGTTCCAAAATTCCTTAAGTGAGATTTTCTTATTCGGACTGTCATGCAAAGATTGTATTATTAAGTCAGGAAACAGTAAGAAAGTTGCACCTCAAACACAATATTGAAGATGATACATATGTGCAGATGACGTTCTACATCACCCTAAAAAGGAGATGAGCAAATTATCAAGATTTAAAGGCGAGTCATTGCAATTCCATAAGAAATTACTTGGAGGAAAAGTTGGGCGTTTAAAAAAGGGCAAACCCCGGTGCGCCATGCGCTCCCCGCCAAGTGGGGGTTGGGAGAGGGAACCATTTGCTAGAGCCTTCCCCTGACAATTGCCAAGAGGCTGTTCGCCAAGGTTCGAACCCGTGACCTTATGGTCACCAAAGGAGCAACTTAACCGTTGCGCCAAGGCTCGCCCTCAGGAAAAGTTGGGCGTTTAACAAATAGAAAAGTATTAACTGTTATCTTACCTTGCAAGATACTTTAATTTACAGATTATCCTACTTTGAGAAATTCAAACTCCGAAACCCCCATGGCCCCATCTTTCACCCCGACCACAGCATGTGCCGTTTAAAATCACTAAGAACCTCAGCCTCTAGCACCTTAAAACTACACACTGAGTTATCAGTAGAGTAGAGCTAGGATCAACTAGTTACAGAGTCACAGAGCCACATTATCTTTTATTTATATTTTTTATTTTTTCAAGGAACGATGAATCCATGTAGATCTATGCAACTCTTAGTAATCATCCAACCACAAAACTCAAACTGCTCCATCAGTGCACTAAGAACTTGAAATGGATGTCAATGTGAGTGTACTATCTGGAGCATTTCGCCATCACAAGATCGCCCCTTAATAAGTACAAGCACGCTGAATGAGTCAACTTAGGCTTTGTTCCATTTACTTAGAATCAGCTACATAAATCATAGAAATTCTGTTTGGTCTGCTGCAAGATCATTGACCACACTACATTCACTCATATCCTTTTTTATTAGTATTAAAAGCAGCACATTGATCAGAGTCAGACATATGAATTGGCGGTCAGTAATCTATTTTGTAAATGTGAACAGAAAAAGATTTAGCATGGTGCTATTATGGACAAGATTTCCATTGAATCAACTAACTTAAGACACTTGAAGGCTAAACTCCGAATGAATTACTACCTCCGTCCCGAAATGAATGTATATATATTTGCTCTTGATCAAGAGCAAATTTGAATTTTTTTTTTGGACAATCATTTTGGGACGGAGGGAGCAGCAATTAAAATTAAAATTTGAGCTTTAACTGCCTATTACTACTATATCCATCTTGACAATCAAACTTGAACTGTCATATACGATCAAAATCTGCAACGTATGCAGATAGTCAGGTGAAGTGTCGAAACGGAATAACCCATCACCGTTCCACAGCCATCGAGCAAGACACAACAAATTTTGATTATGACCCTTCATTAGCACATGATAGCTGCCCTTTTAACAATCATTTTAACTATCATATTCAATTAAACTAATCAAGAAATCAAATTAGTCAAATTAGAGGCTATATATTCTGTCAAATCCCAACTGAAAAGACAAATTAATATTTTACTTAAAGCATCAACCTTTATCAATCTATCTACACACAAACACAAATTCAAAAAAATAAAACATAGAAATTCAAGAAACGAACCTATAAATGTTGAAAGTGAGTTCTCTATTGAAAATCTCCGGAATCTCTTCTCGAAGTGTCCGAATCGCATCTCCAATGTTCACATGGTAATTCTGCTTTTCTTCATCCTCTCTTCGCTCCTTCAAAGGCATCGTCGTACTACATGGCTTCAAATAGTCCCCCAAATTCGGAACTGTAATCTCTAAATCCTTGATTCTTGAGCAAACCCTAATCCTATCTATACATTTATCCTTCGAGATTTTGAAAATTCGAACATTTCTAGGGTTTACGTACGGAAAGGTCTTGGACGGAGATTGACATTGACGATAACCGCCGGAGAGTGAAGTGGCGTCCGGCAAATGCTTAAGAAGGGCCATCGGAAGTTGACAATTTTCCCGGGATGTGACGGAGGGATTTAGATGGGAACGGTCGTTTATGTGGTGGTGATGCCGTGATGGGTTTTGGGTATTCGAGTTAAGGAATTGTTTGGTATTCATAAGAATAGTCAATTTTTGCTTTAAAAAAAATAATTAAAAAAAAAAGTGATTTTTTTAAATCTATTTTGAGTTGATCGGGTAAAAAACACATTGTTTGGTAAAACTGAAAATTAAGCTCTGAAAATGTAGAGCTGAAAATTAAGAGCTGAAATCATTAAGTTGCTGAATTTTGAAGACTTATGTTTGTTTGATAACGACAAACCACTTACATCTGAATTTTCAGAATTTCAACTCAACATTTAAAATATTATATGAATAATATTTATGATTTTATAATAAAATAAATTCATTATTGACATGTACATTATTATTATTATTATTATTATTATTATTATTATTATTATTATTATTATTATTATTATTATTATTATTATTATTATTATTATTATTATTATTATTATTATTATTATTATTATTATTATTATTATTATTATTATTATTATTATTATTATTATTATTATTATTATTATTATAAGTAAATTTTAATCTTATAATATTTAAATATTTTTATTTTTACTTTCTTTATCCCATAATAATATTTATCTTGATTAGTTTGGTAAATATGATCACAAATGTTGACAAATAATAAAAAAAAAATTATATAATGATACTTTAATAAAAATATTATTAAATGTTAATATTAAAAAAATTATATTTTCATACTTGGTCAAATATAATTTGTATGAAAAGAAAAAATATTTCAATAAAAGGAAGTAACAATAAATAAATAAATAAAATATGTTGATGTGTGGATTTGAACTCATTCCCTTTTTTTCTCATTCTTTCCACCTCTTACCTTGTTAAGCTACTCCTTGCCCACTTAAAATTAATAGTCTTTTTTAAGACAACCTTAATTATTTAAGTGATTCAAATTTACCTTACCAAACAAGCTTAATTTTTTAATATCTTAAAGTGTTTCAAATTAAGATCTTAATTTGGTTACCAAACAGGCTATTGTCACTTAATAATACATTCACTGGGGGCCTGTTTGGTAAAACTGAAAATTAAGCTCTGAAAATGTAGAGCTGAAATCATTAAGTTGCTGAATTTTGAAGACTTATGTTTGTTTGATAATGACAAACCACTTACATCTGAATTTTCAAAATTTCAACTCAACATTTAAAATATTATATGAATAATATTTATGATTTTATAATAAAATAAATTCATTATTGAGATATACATTATTATTATTATTATTATTATTATTATTATAAGTAAATTTTAATCTTATAATATTTAAATATTTTTATTTGTACTTTCTTTATCGCATAATAATATTTATCTTGATTAGTTTGGTAAATATGATCACAAATGTTGACAAATAATAAAAAAAATTATATAATGATACTTTAATAAAAATATTATTAAATGTTAATATTAAAAAAATTATATTTTCATATTTGATCAAATATAATTTGTATGAAAAGAAAAAATATTTCGACAAAAGGAAGTAACAATAAGTAAATAAATAAAATATGTTGATGTGTGGATTTGAACTCATTCCCTTTTTTTCTCATTCTTTCCACCTCTTACCTTGTTAAGCTACTCCTTGCCCACTTAAAATTAATAGCCTTTTTTAAGACAATCTTAATTATTTAAGTGATTCAAATTTATCTTACCAAATAAGCTTAATTTTTTAATCTCTTAAAGTGTTCCAAATTAAGATCTTAATTTGGTTATCAAACAGGCCCTGACACTCTTCACACTGACACTTTTCTATACTAACACTGGCACTTTTTTATCCTACATTGACACTCTTTTATACTGGCATAATACATTCACTGACACTATTTATACTGACATTTTGTTACACTAACAATGATACTTTGTTACACTAAGACTGACATTTTTTTACACTAACACTTACACTTAATAATACATGCACTGACACTCTTTACACTGACACTTTTTACACTAACATTGACACTTTGTTACATTAACACTGACACTTTTTACACTAACACTGCACTTAATAATACACGTAATGACACTCTTTACACTGGCACTTCGTTACACTAACACTGACACTTAATAATACATGCACTGACACTTTTTACACTGACACTTTGTTACTCTAACACTGGCACTAGTGGGAAATCAAAACACGTTTTTTTTCTAATCTTAAGAAAAAATACGTTTTTTTGTACGTAAAATCTAAGGAGAAACGCGTTTCTCCTTAGCGCTTAGGAGAAACGTGTTTCTCCTTAGCGGTTTATTAACGGGTTTAATTGAACGTTTAACGAACCGGTTTCTTAACCGGTTTAATTAAAACATGTTTGCCCTAAGTTCAATACCAAAACGAAATCAGTAGCAAGGGAACCCCAGTTGAATATCCAGAAACTATATCCAGAAATCAGTAGCAAGCGAAATCAGTAGCAATCGAAGGAATTATGGAAAATCCAGCTGATGAAATCAGGAGCAAGCGAAAATCCGACTGTGAGTTCACATGTTATTATTGTTTTGGTTCACATTTTCATAAATTTCTGGATATATTAAGCATACTCATCTGTATATGAATTTAACAATGTGTTTTAGTTTGAAATTTACAATTTCTGTGTATCTATTTTGTGTTTTATGTTTAACGATTTACCATTCTACTTAGTATTGTCTCTTGGCTTTTAATTCATAATTTTTGTCATGATTAACAATGTGTTTTAATATTGTCTCTTGGCTTTTAATTCATAATTAAAAAGGTTCTGGATATAAATTAAAAAGCTTCTGGATATGAATTAAAAAGGTTCTTGATATCAATTAAAAAGGTTCTGGTTATAAATTAAAAAGCTTCTGGTTATCCTTTCAAAAGGTTCTGGATATCCTTTCAAAAGGTTCTGGCTATATATTTTCAAAAGGTTCTGGATAACATTTCAAAAGGTTCTGGATATCCTTTCAAAAGCTTCTGGATATCCTTTCAAAAGGGTTCTGGATATTTATGTTTTACTCATTAATTAATTACTTTTTCTTAAATAATAGAAGAACCTTTTTAATTATTTGTGGATATTTTCTGGATATCATTTTGAAAGTTTTTGGATATTCAATTGTTTGTTTCTGGATATTCAATTGTTTCTAGTTATTCATTTGTGGATATTTTCTGGATATTCATTTGCTTGTTTCTGGCTATTCAATTGTTTGTTTCTGGATATTCATTTGCTTGTTTCTGGATATTCATTTGTATGTTTCTAGATATTCATTTGTGGATATTTTCTGGATATCATTTTGAAAGTTTCTGGATATTCATTTGTGTAGTTTCTGGATATTCATTTGTGTAGTTTCTGGATATGCATTTTGATAGTTTCTGGATATTCATTTGTATGTTTCTGGATATTCACTTCATTTATTTCTGGATATCCTTTTTTATGTTTTTTATGTTTTGTAGCTGCAAATTTAAATAAAGGTGAAGGTAGTAAGAAGCATAAGAAGAATCAATTAAGTGAAGGTCAAGTTAAGAACTCTAATAAGAAATCAACAGTGGATGTGGTTGAAAGTGGTAAGAAACGGGCATTTGAACATTGTTGTGTCCCAGAAAGGCTTATTGATCTTTGTTTAACCGATGCTCAGAAAGAAGATGTT
Organism: Adenophora triphylla var. japonica; assembly: GCA_022495995.1. NCBI lineage: Eukaryota > Viridiplantae > Streptophyta > Magnoliopsida > Asterales > Campanulaceae > Adenophora > Adenophora triphylla. The sequence continues at coordinate 209,962 of JAFEMH010001056.1, forward strand.
AAATCTATAGGTTTTGGTGGACTATTAGAACTTAAGTTGAATAGATTGCCAACAGGGGGAATTGTGGAATATCTTGTTGAAAGATTTGATTCAGGAAGCTTTATTCAGAGAATCAAGAATAACAAGTATTATATAACCACAAATGATGTTTTTGATATTCTCTGTCTTCCAAGGAACTTAAAAAAAGAGAAGATAAATTGTTCAATAGGAATTGACAAAGAGTTGAACGCACGATATAAAAATACTTTTGGGAAAGTTAAAGATGGTATTCCGGCCCGTGCCTTGGCTGAAGCGCATCAAAGAACTACTGATGGAGGTGATGAGTTTAAACGCCTCTATGTATTGTTTCTTTGTCGGTTTCTTTCTTGCACCCGCAGTAACAAAGGCCGTTGATTGTTCTTTGTTGGCATTGGTTGAAGATGCTACTCAAATCAAAAAGTTTTATTGGTGCCGGTTGTATTGAATAAGTTATCTCGATGGTGTTAGGAAGTTTAAGGCTTCTTCAGCGGTAAAGTGAGGTGTTGCGGTGGTTGTGTGGCAATTCTTTTAATAGCTTACTTTCATAGATTTCCATATTTGCGTAAACATGAACCAACCGCACGTCCTTTGATTCAACATTGGACTCAAGAGAAAATTTCTGTCGTGGCCGGGAATGAAGCTAAGATTGGTTGGGGTGGAGTTCTTTATTTGGATAATGTTTATCCTATTACAAGCTATGAGGATGATTTGGATGAAGGACAAATTGGATTGCTTTGATTGATGTCGCTCCTTTTGTTGAGGATGTAAGTCATCCTACAAAAATACTGCAAGTGAAAATGTTCCAAAGTTTTGGATTACATTAAGAGTCTGGAAATATTTCAGAATGATATTAAAGTTGCTATCAATGCTCACATTGCAAGGATTTCAAAAATTGAGAAGGGGAAAGAAAAAGTTAATAATGATGATGTTGAGAAAGGATCTGCTGAAGAGGAGGATTTGGTTGGTGATAGTGAACCTTGGGGAAGTCAGGTTTTTGATTACATTGATGATATTATTGATAAATTGAAAACTTCAAAAGATGAGCTGAAGGAGAAAGGGAAGGTTGGACCATTGCCAACATTTAGGATTCTTTCACAGAGTCAAGGATCTGACCATTGCCAACATTTGGTTGAAAAAAATTTTCAACATGGTGTTAATGGTGAGAAGTTTGACAAGATGTTAGATGAAGTGCATTTGGAACCTGTGAATGGTGAGATTATTCTTTCATCTGAATTCATGGTGAAGAATAAGGAAGTAATGATTGGTATGCCAAAGATAAAGATGGAAATGGTTGATTATTGCTTCTCAAAATTGATTCTTCCAGAGTCAAAAAAGTAATATCCCGTTTTTATTTCAATATTATTACAGTTGAAATTAAATATGTTATTCAAATTATAATATTATTATTTTTTCAGTGCTTTTTTTCAGTTTAGTGATTTATTTGGACTGGAAGCTGTAGGTGTTAGTGCCCTAGGCCTATAGAGATAGACCTATTTATAATGTCATTTTCATTTATATATGAGATTATTACTTTGATTATTATATATGTTTACATGTTTACTTTAATAATCGTGTCCCTAATACTTATGAAGCACTAGTATGAAGTCTAATGGATAATCATGTGATGATTATATGCATGGAGATGCACATTAGATTCATGGGTACTTGTTAGAGAACAAGGTACTGGACTTGACCCATTATGAGATTTATGTCATGGTCGAATGTCATAATTAAATCTCATATAGTCATATCATTGATATCCTTTGACCTGAGATTATCATCGTCTTCCACTCGATGAATATTATGTTTGATATAGTTTAACGTTGTCTTTAACCGGATAACAATAAGGGCTATTATTGGCATGATATGATTCTTGTTGGGAAGAATGATAAGTCAAGATGGAAATTTGTCCCTCGTAAAGAGAGATGTTTGCTTGGCCACTCGTAAGTAAGATTGATGATGTACGTAGCCATGTATCCGAATGAATTAATGTGATTAATTACATTCGATTGATCAATTTACTTAGTAACGAGAAAGCATTGAACAATATGAGTTGACGTGGACCATGACTCATGTTCAATATAACATCGTGTGACAATGGGATTGTGATATGTTCTATGTAGGAAAATCGAACTTGATATTATATTATTTGGGTAGGCATGATGGCTTGCTAGAGTCCGCTCATGTCTTATGAGGATCGATGTGATCGAACTCATTGCCAACATAATATAGTCCTATGGGGTCACACGCGTCGAGCGAATTGTCAAAAAATGAGAATTATGGAATGCGGGCTCATGGGCGACCGCCCAGTATGCCGTGGGCGACCGCCCACAAGTCGATAGTTGGCTTTGGGCGAACGCTCAATAGTTATGGGCGACCGCTCATGATTATTCGCTGTGCATTGGAGGCTGTGCGGGTGGGCGACCGCCCGTGCCCGTGTGGGCGACCGCCCGTAAGGGATTTCGAATAAGGGTGAAAGCTTAGCTGACAAGCGGGCGACCGCCCATGTACCTTGGTGGGCGACCGCCCATGTCCGTCTGAGTGGCTTAGGTTTTGATTAGGGTTATTAATAGGGTATAATATTTATAATGTATAAATACTATCCCTCTTCAACCACTAGCGACCAAGTGACGAAAATTGGGTTTATAGAAACACCCAATTGAGAGATTTCAATTGAGAATTGAAAATCAAAACTACACCGATTCCATAATACCTTATAGATTGAAAGGAGTTTCAATCGGGGATCTAGCAATCTACCTAGAATTGTTCTAGGGTTCGTTCATCAGCGTGGATACACATAGAGGATCTTCGCTATTCAAGATCTTTCGTTCGTGATTCATTGATCGTTCATCGAGGATTCATAAGATCAACAATGCAGGGTTGGAACGCGTTTATCGGGACAAAAAGCATTCAAGGTTGGTATTTCTATTTCATCTTTCTTAATTATTCATCTAGAACGGCTTCTAGGGCTTGGGGTTTTTCGAGTTATTGCATTATTCCGGCTGCGCATGGACCCTCGGAAACCCTACGGTGAGTATCGAGCCCGTTCATGATGTTTAGTTAGATAATCATGATAATTGTGTAATGTGATTATATGAATTTTCATGATGAATATGATTTAGAATGTGAAATTGTATGAGTTTTGCTTGTGAAGTAATTGTATATAGTGATATACCATGATTATGAAATTGAAATATGTGATTAATATGATTAATCTAGGTCATGGGATGTCAATTTCATTAATATGATTAATGGGATTAATCTAGGATATTTGTGAAGTGTTACTTAGTATATTGGTGGACACCAAGACCTTCCCACGGGCACTTCGATGGAAGTGTGGGATAACCTTGGAGCACGTGGCCGCGTACTAGTAATTGCGATCAAATGTAATTTGTGTTGCATCATTCCATGTTCATAATTATGCTCATATAGTTTTCATGAATCAACCTTGGCATGTTATTGATAAACATGAAAATTGAACCTTCTTTGTAATTTGAGTTTGTTTATGCCACCCATGTTTAAACACTTGTGAGTACACGAGTAGTTTTATGTAGGCTCGCCATAGCGAGGTACATTAATTCTATCTTTGTATGATCAAGATGAGCAAATAGTGATTGCTATACGTTTAACATGGTTGAACTCAATTAGGCTATCAAAAACAGTTTTGGGCCTAAGGCATAAGATGAGATTGAAACATGTGACATATGATGTCTATAATCTCATAAAAGATCTAAGAGTCATATGTAGATATGATTGATAAATGTTATCTACCTTTTTAGTTTAATTTTGACGATCGTGCCATAGCCAGACTTGAAATTAAATTAAAGTTGGGTCTTAGCCTATTAAATTATATTATGCATATTTGCATAAGAAGGTTATATAATTTAGTGGGAGTATTTATGAAATACGTTATTTAATCTCTTAAATGAAATCGGTACTTATATGTGTTCATATGTGTTGCATATTTTGTTGTAGAAATAGCATTAAACTATAATTAATCCTTATTATTGCGATTCGTCCTTATGAAGGACAAGTTCGAAAAGAACGGTACAAGTTATTCTGATTTGATCAGATGCTCAAGAAGTGTTCTTAAGCAAAATTGTATGCGTTCTTGGCAGATCCATTCTGTTGAACCCACTGCAAATGTTGCAAAGGGCAAATAAGGAGCAACATAAGAAACATAGAGATGATTCATATGATGTTGTTTGCCTTATACTTGCTACCATGTTTAAAGGCTCTTGAGAAGAACCTTGAACACGTGGAAATTGCTTTTGTTCTAGCACAACGCACAAAAGAAAATGTTCCAAGTGCAAGCTGGACAAAAGATATATGCTGTGGTGAAGGCTTTTAATGCATGAGATGCAAAAGGAGCAATCCGCAAGTGTGTTAATGGTTAACACAAGAAAGGGATTCAAAAGGGAAGGCAAAGAAGGTAAAGCAAAGGTTGCTAAACCTGAGGCAAAAGTTGCCAAAGCCTAAGAGGCTAAACCCAAAGTGTCTCAAAAGGATGCATTTTGCTATCATTGCAATGAGATTGTCATTGGAAGCAAAGTTGCAAGGCTAATTAGGAAGGCCTAAAAGGTGAAGAAGGGCAATATGATTGCTACTACTTCAAGTATCTATATGGTAGATATTTTCTTTTCGACTTCTTGTTCTTGGGTATATGATACCGGATATAGATCCCACATTTGTTTAAATGTGCAAGAAATAAAGAATAGAAAGCTACTCAAAGAAGGTGAATTAAACCTATGCGTGGTAATAAAGCAAGAGTTGCTGCATTAGCCGTAGGGACTTATGAAGTCACTTTACCTTGTGGACTAGTACTTGTTTTGAACAAGTGTGACTACGTTCCGAATTTGAGTAGGAGTATCATTTTGTTTCTTATGAGGATGATGAAGAATATAATTTTCTTATTGAGAATAAGAAGCTTTATATTTATTTAATGATATGCCTTATTGTAATGCATATATCATTGAATAGTCTTCATATCCTTGATGTTAAGATACAAAATAATATTGAAGATATCTATAATATAAGTGTGAAATCTAAACCGAATGATGTGAACAACACGTTCACATGGCATTGTCGGCTTGGTCATATAAATGAGAAACGTATAATCTAAACTCCATTAACATGGACATTTAGACTCATATGATTATGAATCATTTGAGGTATGTGAATCTCGTTTATTTGGTAAAATGACCAAACCACCCTACACTAAGAGTAGTGGGAGGGCTAGTGACTTATTGATCCTAGTACATGAGATGTACATGGACCATTAAGCAGCATTGCTAGGGGAAGATTTTGGTATTTCATTACATTCACTAAAGACTTATCTAGATATGACTATGTCTATCCGATGAAGTCGAAGGTGAATTGTTTGGGATGTTTCGAACATTTCAAGATGGAGTACGAAACAACTTGGCAAAACTATTAAAGTACTTCGATTAGATCGAGGTAATGGATATTTGAGCCAAGGGTTTGACAATCATCTCAAAACTGTGAAATCGTTTCATAGTTGACTACATGCGGAACACTACTTGAGAATGGTGTGTACGAAGGGAGGAATTGAACCTTGTGGAACATGGTTCGTTCGATGATGTGTCAAGATGACTTTCCTATTTCCTTTTGAGGATATGCATTAGAAATGATGCGGTTACCTTTGAATCGAGTCCCTACTAAATCGATTCCTAAGTCCCCACATGAGATGTGGCATGGAAGAATGTCTTTCATGAAGATTTGGGGTTGCGAATCTTATGTAAAGAGACTGTCTCTTATAAGTTAGCACCAAATCGCGGGGTTAATTTCGGATATCGGTTTTACAACCGCAATGAGAACAAAGTGTTTGTTGCTCTATATGATTCGTTTCTTGAGAAACAGGTTTCTCAATAAAGGATCTAGTGGGAGTAAAATTGATCTTGAAGAGTTCAAGAACACGAAAATAACATGGAACCAAGAGTAGAGACAAAACCAAGTTCACAAGGAGTTGTGAAACCGGTTCAAAGTTACTGCAATGTCCATCGTAGATTGGATAGGTTACTATCCGAACACGAGAAATATTGATCTCTCATATCGGAAAGTAATAAAGTGGAAGTCATTGAGAATGACGATCCTACTTACTATCTAGGCGATGTCCACTCTAATTCGGATAAATGGTTAGGAACCATGGAGTCCGAATTACGATCCATGTCGATGATCAAGTTTGAAACTTGATTGAGCTACTGAAGGTGTAAAAACCATAGGGTACAAATGGGTTTTCAAGAAGAAAACCGACTTGGATGGAAGGTGTATACTTTCATGACTAAGGATTGTAGCAAAGGGATTTAGGAAAATTCATAGTATTGACTATGTTGAAACCTTTTGCCCGTTACAATGCCGAAGTCTATTAGAGTTTCAATTGCCATTATCGCATATTGTGAATATGAGATATGGCAAATGGATGTCAAAACGGCGTTTTTAACGGAAACCTACTTGAGGATGTGTACGATGCACAACCCGAAGGTTTGTCAATCCAAGAAATTCTAATAAAGTATACATGTTGCGAGAGATCCATGAGATGGGTTGAAGCAAGCTTCGAGGAATTGGAATCTTCATTTTGATGAATCGGTCAAAGAGTTTGACTTCATCAAGAACGAAGATGAACTTTGTGTATACATGGAATTCGGTGGGAGCATAGTATTATTTCTATTGTTATATGACAATGATATCTTACTCATTTAAAACAAAGTTAGACACTTAAGGCTGTCAAGTCTTGGTCGAGAAAGGTTTCTCGATGAATGATATGGGTGAAGCGCTTACATCCTTGGTATCAAGATCTATAGAGATAGATCTAAAAGGATAAATTGGTTTGAGTTAAAATACTCACATTGACAAGGTTCTTAGATGATTCTAAGAAAGGTAACTTGTCGATGGGTCATGGTATTACTCTTAGCGAGACTCGGTGTCCCATGACAACCGATGAGCAAAGAGAATGAATGAAGTTCCATATGCTCCGGCATTTGGATGCATCATATATGCCATGATTCGTACTAGACCCGGCGTTTCATATGCTTTGAGCATGATGAGTCGATACCAATATGATCCTGGTGAGAACCATTAGATGGCGATCAGACGATCCTTAAAGTACTTAAGAAGAACTAAGGATACGTTCTTGGTATTTGAAAGGTTGGAAGTTAATCTTGTTGTAAAGGTTACACGGATGCTAACTTCCAAGCGGCAAAGTTAATTAAATCGCAATTAGGATTTGTGTTTATGCTTATTGGAGGTGCGATTTTATTGGAAGAGTTTCAAGCAGAAAATCGTGGCCGATTCTACTTCTAGGGCTTAATTTTAGCAACATATGATGTAGCTAGAAGAGGCAGTTTGGATCAAAAGTTCATTAGTGTTTTGGAATTGTTCCAAGTATCACTAATCCGGTGGAACTTTGTTGTGACAATTGTGGTGTCATTTGTGCAAACAAAAGAACCAAGGTCACATCAACGATCCAAACACATTTTGAGACGTTTCCACCTCATTAGAGAAATCTGTGAAAGGGAGGACGTCAAAATATGCAAGGTACCAACGGATGACAACATTTTGGACCCTCTCACCAAGCCCTTGCCACAAGCTAAACATGATGGTCATGTTAGGTCCATGGGTATAAGATACATGAATGATTGGGCCTAGTGCAAGTGGGAGACTGTAGGTGTTAGTGCCCTAGGCCTATAGAGATAGACCTATTTATAATGTCATTTTCATTTATATATGAGAATATTACTTTGATTATTATATATGTTTACATGTTTACTTTAATAATCGTGTCCCTAATACTTATGAAGCACTAGTATGAAGTCTAATGGATAATCATGTGATGATTATATGCATGGTGATGCACATTAGATTCATGGGTACTTGTTAGAGAACAAGGTACTGGACTTGACCCATTATGAGATTTATGTCATGGTCGAATGTCATAATTAAATCTCATGTAGTCATATCATTGATATCCTTTGACCTGAGATTATCATCGTCTTCCACTCGATGAATATTATGTTTGATATAGTTTAACGTTGTCTTTAACCGGATAACAATAAGGGCTATTATTGGCATGATATGATTCTTGTTGGGAAGAATGATAAGTCAAGATGGAAATTTGTCCCTCGTAAAGAGATGTTTGCTTGGCCACTCGTAAGTAAGATTGATGATGTACGTGGCCGTATCAGAATGAATTAATGTGATTAATTACATTCGATTGATCAATTACTTAGTAACGAGAAAGCATTGAACAATGTGAGTTGACGTGGACCATGACTCATGTTCAATATAACATCGTGTGACAATGGGATTGTGATATGTTCTATGTAGGAAAATCGAACTTGATATTATATTATTTGGGTAGGCATGATGGCTTGCTAGAGTCCGCTCATGTCTTATGAGGATCGATGTGATCGAACTCATTGCCAACATAATATAGTCCTATGGGGTCACACGCGTCGAACGAATTGTCAAAAAATGAGAATTATGGAATGCGGGCTCATGGGCGGCCGCCCCGAAGTATGCCGTGGGCGACCGCCCACAAGTCGATAGTTGGCTTTGGGCGAACGCTCAATGGTTATGGGCGGCCGCTCATGATTATTCAGCGTGCATTGGAGGCGTGCGGTGGGCGACCGCCCGTGCCCATGTGGGCGACCGCCCATAAGGGATTTCGAATAAGGGTGAAAGCACTTTGGACAAGGCTGGGTGACCGCCCGTACCTTGGTGGGCGACCGCCCATGTCCGTCTGAGGCCGAAACCGGTTTTTGATTAGGGTTATTAATAGGGTATAATATTTATAATGTATAAATACTATCCCTCTTCAACCCTAGCAGCCAAGTGACGAAAATTGGGTTTATAGAAACACCAATTGAGAGATTTCAATTGAGAATTGAAAATCAAAACTACACCAATTCCATAATTCCTTATAGATTGAAAGGAGTTTCAATCAGGGATCTAGCAATCTACCTAGAATTGTTCTAGGGTTCGTTCATCGCGTGGATACACATAGAGGATCTTCGCTATTCAAGATCTTTCGTTCGTGATTCATTGATCGTTCATCGAGGATTCATAAGATCAACAATCTGGAGTTGGAACGCGTTTATCAAGGACAAAAGCATTCAAGGTTGGTATTTCTATTTCATCTTTCTTAATTATTCATCTAGAACGGATTCTAGGGCTTGGGGTTTTTCGAGTTATTGCATTATTCCGCTGCGCATGGACCCTCGGAAACCCTACAGAAGCAGACGATATTTTGAGTATGAGAGAAGACACAGATATCACAGGTGTAATTGTGAATGCTTGGGCAATGTTGTTGAACAAGCTGGAACATAAAAAAGGTGTAATGAAGAGATTTATGTTTGGTGTTGACCATTCTGTAAGTTTACTTTTTTTCAACAACTTACAAGTATATATCGATTGCAGGGTATATATTCATGAAATTTCTTTAAGATATTGTTTATCATTTATATTAACAGGCTACTTGGGCGAAACGTTCTTTGAGTGCTCGTGTTGGTGCTGCAGAAATGCTTCAAACTTTTTTGTATTGGAAAAATGATATTAATGTCGATGGGAATGTAATGGATCTGAAAGAAGTAGATCTGGTATGTATTTTCATTTGTCAATACATTTCTGGATATCATATTGAAAATTTCTGGATATACTTTATGGTATTTCTGGATATATCCATGACCAAGGCCTAGGCCAAGGCCAAGGCCAATGCCTATGCCATGGCCATAGTAATTTCTGGATATACTTTATGGTATTTCTGGATATACTTTATGGTATTTCTGGATATATCCATGAGCAAGGCCAAGGCCAAGACCAAGGCCTATGCCATGGCCAATGCCATGGATTTAGCCATGTCCAAGACAAATAAAAAATTTCTGGATAGTCACCTAATATATTTCTGGATATACTTTATGGTATTTCTGGATATATGCATGACCAAGGCCTAGGCCAAGGCCAAGGCCAAGGCCTATGCCATGGCCAAAGTAATTTTTGGATATACTTTATGATATTTCTGGATATACTTTATGGTATTTCTGGATATATCCATGACCAAGGCCTAGGCCAAGGCCAATGCCTATGGCATGTCATAGTAATTTCTGGATATACTTTATGGTATTTCTGGATATACTTTATGGTATTTCTGGATATATCCATGACCAAGGCCTAGGTCAAGGCCTAGGCCAAGGCCAAGGCCTATGCCATGGCCAAAGTAATTTCTGGATATACTTTATGGTATTTCTGGATATACTTTATGGTATTTCTGGATATATCCATGACCAAGGCCTAGGCCAAGGCTAGGCATGCCGTGGCCAAAGTAATTCTGGATATACTTTATGGTATTTACGGATATATCCATGACCAAGGCCTAGGCGAGGCCAATGCCTATGCCGTGGCGATGCCATGGCCAATGCCATAGATTTAGCCATGTCCAAGACAAATAAGAAATTTCTGGATAGTCACCTAATATATTTCTGGATATACTTATTTTTTTGCAGTTTTTTATCCCATACTTTAAGAGAAGCAATAAAGGTGGGCACTTTACACTATATGTGTACAACATGGCTTCAAAATCCATTCACTATTTTGACAACCTTTCAATGAATCAAGCAAAAAAAAGCTGAAGTTGTGAAACTTACGAAAGCATTGGTATATGTTTTGAAACTTACGAAAGCAGTTTTATATTTTTCATTTTTGTTTTCATTGGTTATCTAATATTTTATACTTTAAATTTTTTCAGTATGTGCCTATGAAAGGTTTTTTGAAGAAGATTGATCATCCATGTTATAATGATTTTGAAGACAAAAAAACATATAAATTTGAATACATGGAATGTGATTGGGTTCTTAAAGAAAATGATGTTAATCATGATTGTGGAGTTTATGTGATGTCTGAGATGAATGATTTTCAACAATTTTTGTATATATATATTATATGAGTTTGTATATATATGTTTTAACAATTTTTTTTTTTTACTTTGTAGGATAAACAAAGGATCCGTCTACGAGCTGAAATTCTTTCAACACTTTTGCTTAGTCAATTGAACAGAGATAAGCATAATTTAATGATTGAAACAAACAATTTTGAAAAAGAGAAGAAAATAAAAAGAACAGAAGAACAAAGTAATGTACAAGATTCATAGGTGTATGTAATTATGTAATTAGGATTCTGGTTTGGTGATGTAATTAATGTACTTTAGTGAATTAATAGTTTCTGGATATTCATATTGAAAGTTTACGGATATGCGTATAGATAGTTTACGGATATACATTTTTGATATGCTTTATGGTATTTGTGGATATATCCAAGACAAAGGCCAATTAAAGTTTACGGGTATTCAATATAGTTGTTTACGGATATACTTTTTGATAGTTTACGGATATTCAAATTAAGAGTTTACGGATATAAAATTGATAGTTTACGGATAGTCATATTGATAGTTTACGGATATACTTTTTGATGGTTTACGGATATACTTTTTGATGGTTTTACGGATATACTTTTTGATATTTTACGGATATACTTTTTGATGGTTTTGGATATACTTTTTGTTAGTTTCCGGATATAAAATTGAAAGAAAACAAACTAAGTAAATTATTTTAAATATAATTTACTTAGTTGTTTCTGGATATACTTTTGAAAGTTTACGGATATTCAAACTAAGAGTTTACGGATATAAAATTGATAGTTTCTGGATATTCATATTGATAGTTTCTGGATATACTTTTTGATATTTTCTGGATATTCATATTGATAGTTTCTGGATATACTTTTTGATGGTTTCTGGATATACTTTTTGATAGTTTCTGTATATAAAATTGAAAGAAAACAAACTAAGTAAATTATTTTAAATATAATTACAAAAAAAAAAATTATCATCCCAACAATAACAACAAAAACATCTGCAACAATAACAAGAACAAATATCAACATCCCCTAATTCGCATCATTGATTTCTGTCATATGCTGCTCTAGTGCCATGTGTTGTTCCTTGGATATTTCTCCATACGAAGAAATAGATCCACGATGAATAGCATGCGCAAAGAGTTGATCCCAAGTCAATGTTCGGTCCCAAGTCAATGTTCTTGTTGGAAAGCTAATCTGGGGGCAGAATGGGCATTGCAATTTATTTTCCACATTATAGAGGGGAAAACGCCCATTTTGGATTGATCGCCTGTGACTTGCAACTTTTTGCTCCAGGGTCCATTCTCTTCTAACCCTAGGCGGAACATCCACAATATCATCTACATATTCAACCTCCTCAGGCTGAAACCCTATATCAGAATCAGAACTTTCGTCCTGCTGAGCTTGGTTGTTGTTGTTGTTGTTATTCATTTTGAGAAATTTGTTTTTTTTTTGTTGTGATGGTAGGAGTGGTGTTGTATGGTATTTATATAGGATGAGTACTTGAAACCAGTCAAAAAAGTTGCTCAATGAATTCAATGCACATACATTTATTACTCTTTGAATTCAATGAATTCAATGCACTTACCATTCGTACACATTTATTACTCTTTGAATTCAATAGTAAGTCATGTCTTTTCAAAGTGAAAAGACACATTGGTTGGCTAAAGACATGGATTCAATAGTTAACTACATATCAAACAAAAACAGTCATGGATTCAATAGTGCCAAATTTCAAACAAAAACAGTCACGGTTAACAATACATCACCTATATTACAAAATACATCAAACACAAAAATATTAAAAACAGAATTTAGTAACCATTAAACACTACCACTATCACCTGCTCCATCATCATCTACATTGTCATTCAATTTGTTTTTTGGATCATATTCATTCAAAATATATTCCAAATACATTTCCAAAGCCTTGTGGTGAATCCTAGCAGCTTCATCAATGTTGTGAGCGTTGCCATACTCATGAGCATGTTTGACTATCCCCACATAATCCTTATCCCTACAATTGTGTCCATTACATGGCTCCAATGGACAACGAAATGAGGGAGTTCCATTTGCGGAAGAGAATTTGCAAAACAACAAGATGACCATTGAGCAATTTTTGGTAGCACACCATGTATATTTTCCAACTTTTGTCATCATTTGAATCACCCAAAGTTGGCTCCCAATTTCCCTTTCCTTTGTTCATCACTAGAAAAATTATTAAAGGTAGAATTTTTCTTGAACTTGATGTATATGCTTACCTTTGGACAGTATTTATATAGGCGAGTACTTGAAATCGATCAAAAAGTTGGTCGATGAATTCAATGCACTTATCAATCTACACATTTATTACTATTTGAATTCAATAGTAAGTTTGAATGCTTTTTGTCCATTAAAGTATATCCGGGAACTATCAATTCTATATCCGAGAAAATTTAATTTGAATATCCGAAACTACAAAATGTATAACCAGAAACATTCAATATGAATATCCGAGAAACTATCAATTCTATATCCGAAACTCTTAATTTGAATATCCGGAAACTAACAAAATTTATATCCGAGAAACAACCATATTGAATACCCGAAACTTTAATTGGCCTTGAACTTGATTTTGGACAAGTGTTCCAAGTTAGGTGTTCCAAGTTGAGTAATAAAAACAAAATCGATCACGGATTCAATAGTTATCCCAACTAGTACTTGCTTCATTTTGTCCATAAGCAATAGTGCCAAATTTCAAACAAAATCGATCACGGATTCAATAGTTAACTACATTTCAAAAAAAAATCATGGATTCAATAGTGCCAAATTTCAAACAAAAACAATCACGAATTCAAGTATAAATAAGTTAGATCTTCACTTCTTTTTTATTTCTAAATTTCATCAAAAGCAATCAATTTCTCGGTATGAGTACGAGTAGGTCAGTCAAGTCCGAGAAAAATGTTGAAGATTATGAAGAAGAAAGAGGCTGCTAAAAAAATTTCGGGTTTCTTAGAAGATATTAAGGAGGGATATTATAGTTTGTGGAACGGTTCGGATAAACTTCACTTTGCCCGTTACTGTGACAATAAGAACAAGAAGAAATCAACATGGATTTGGGATTCTCTTCTCTGTTACATGCCAAGGATCGTGGGGCAACTAAAGCTTATGGAGAGCATGATATGTTCAAGCACTCTGCACTCTATAAGTTTATGCAGAGCAAGAATAAATAATTTGTAATGTGTTGTGTGGTTTGTTTGTTTGTAGTTTTTTTTTTAATGAATAATATCTACTGTATAATATTATTTTCTTTAGATCACGAAGTGTCATAGTTTGGTTTGAAGTGCCGGTTTTAACTCTTAATTTGAATATCCAGAAACTAACAAAATTTATATCCAGAAACAACCATATTGAATACCCAGAAACTTTAATTGGCATTGAACTTATCCTTGGCCTTGACCATGACCTTGGCCTTGACCATGGCCTTGGCCTTGGACTTCTGGATATGCACCTACCACATTTCTGGATATACATTCAAATACTTCTGGATATAATTGGCCTTGGCCTTGGCCTTGGCCTTGGCCTTGGCCTTGGACTTGGCCAAGGCCAAATCCATGACAAGTTCAAGTCCAAGGCCAACTTGTCCATGGCAAGGCCAAGGCCAAGGCCAAAAAGTTGAATATCCAGAAACTAACAAAATTTATATCCAGAAACAACCATATTGAATACCCAAAAACTTTAATTGGCATTGAACTTATCCTTGGCCTTGACCATGACCTTGGCCTTGACCATGGCCTTGGCCTTGGACTTCTGGATATGCACCTACCACATTTCTGGATATACATTCAAATACTTCTGGATATAATTGGCCTTGGACTTGGCCAAGGCCAAATCCATGACAAGTTCAAGTCCAAGGCCAACTTGTCCATGGCAAGGCCAAGGCCAAGGCCAAGGCCAAGGCCAAGGCTTGGCCATGGCCTTGGCCTTGACCATGGCCTTGGCCTTGGAATTCTGGATATCAATGCACTTACCAACTGTACACATTTATTACTCTTTGAATTCAATAGTAAGTATATCCGTAAACTATCAATTCTATATCCAAAATCTTAATTTGAATATCCAGAAACTATCAATTCTATATCCAACCAATTATCAATTTCTCGATATGCACCTACCACATTTCGGATATACATTCACATACTTCGATATAATTGGCCAAGGCCAAATCCATGACAAGTTCAAGGTCAAGGCCAACTTGTCCATGGAAAGGCCAAGGCCAAGGCAAGTCGAGTCGAGGCTTGGCCGTGGCATTGGCCATGACCATGGCCTTGGCCTTGGACTTCTGGATATCATTGCACTTACCAACTGTACACATTTATTACTTTTTGAATTCAATAGTAAGTATATCCAGAAACTATCAATTCTATATCCAGAAACTTAGAAATGTATATCAAGAAACTATCATCAATTTCTGGATATACACTTACCACATTTTTGGATATACATTCACATACTTCTGGATATAATTGATAAAAACATTTAACTAGTCATTTCTGAACATAAAAACATCAAATATCTGTGTATAAAATATTTAACTAGTCAACTTAATAAATTGTACTTCAATCTAAAAACTATTAAATCAAATGTTCATTTGGTGTTCTTGAACCAAACTCATCAGTGATTGGCTTTCTTCTATCAAACTTTGTCTTTAGCTTTCGTTTTCTGCCCTTTGTATTTGCACGAATTGGATCCATCACAGCTGGAGCACTTGTTATACTTTCTGAACCAACACTATCATTAACACTTGTCGTAGATCTACATTCCTGTTGATTTTCTGACAACAATTGTTGTATAAGAAGTGAGTCTCTATTGAACCCATCTTCCAGTATCTTTTTGCGGCTCTGTTTTCATGACAAGCCATCATCAGTTGTGGTATTTCATTGCCATCTTTTGTTTCCAGGAATGAATTCATTTTTCTCTGTTGATGTATTATCTTTTCCTTGATAGACTTTGTCCCATACATCTTTTTTGCCATCTTTGTCCACCTTTTTTCAATGTAGATATCTGGTATCCTTGTGACATTTGACAAATTCAGGCGCCTTTATGCAATGAAAGCACAACCAACCGACCTGTAAGTAACCGATTGCGCATACAATTATTACATTTTCATCATTCCTAACAAAGAGTACACTCTCATATTTATCTGGGTACTTCTCATGAGCAACATGTATGAATCTGCAATCTTCATCACTTTCATCTCCAAATTTGTATACAGCAGGAAAAGCTCGTTTTACCTCAATCTCAAAGAACTTGAATATTTGTGGTGTGTATACCTCAGCTGCTTGTTTTATGATACCACCATACATGTCTGGTTGAGGACCGAGATTGATGCTTGAAATTCCTTCTCTTGTTCAGTATTCCTCCAACGTTTAACTGTTTCATTGAATATGTCAAAGAACTGAGTGAGGGATGTGTTTCTGTTTGCTTTGAAACAAAGGGCATGATTTGTGCTCTCGCTTCTTGGGGATGACAATATTCCAGCTGAGAAGAAATTTGTGCTTAAAGCTGTGCACAATTTCTCCCGTAGTCCATATAGACGCTTGAACCAGGAATTTTCAACGAGATTGTATTTCACGAGCATTGACTCCCAACATCTTTCAAATTCATCCTCACTGGTACATCCCATTAAACAATGATCAAATTCTTTTTTAAAATCTTCGTTTGTCTTCAATTGTCCAAAGTGGGATACAACATTTTGTTGGATGTGCCATAAACATAGCTTATGCCTCGTACGCCCTTCAAATACTTGTATTATAATAAAGTTTCTGGATATTAATATTATATGCTTCTGGATATTAACATACAATAAATTTACATTGACCAATTTTTTGTCATGGCTTAGGCCTTGGCCATGTCCAGAAACTAACAATTGAATATCCAGAAACTACCAAAAGAATATCCAGAAACTATCAAATTGAATATCCAAGAAACTTTATATTGAATAACCAGATACTTTAGAATGACTAGCTCTGGATATTCAATGCGGTAGTTTCTGGATATAAACACCAATGACATATGGGCAAAGTTAAGGCACATCTGAATTATTTTTAGAACTATATAGCACAAATAAAATACTAGATAAGAAATATTATAAAAGAACTGGTTATGGAATTTTATAATCATACCTCTTCAATTGCATTTGACATTGCTTGGTCTTGAGTACGTAAATATTGTTTTTGGTTCTTTTCCTCCCATTGATTTTCTAAAGCGCTTAAGCAACCCAGACAAATGTTTCTTTTTTTTCATTTGCTATGAAAGCACAACCAAACATGACGGTGTTCCAATGATTATTAATGCCAACTATTGGGGCACGAGATAAGATTGTATCTGTTTGTAGTATAAGTTGTGTCAAATATAACCAGATCTCCATAGAGCTTGTAATCTTCCTTCATCATACTATCTCTCCAAAATATAGCCCCAAGTCTTCCTTCATCATCAAATTTGATTTTAAAATAGAACCCTCGATCTTTCAGTGAAATTTCAAAAAGCCTATCAACAACATTACGAGCATCACCATTTTCAATTTTTTCCATTCTAAGTTTGAACAAAATTGACATGATCTTTCTTTGTGTGACCAACATGTTCCTCTCCACCAGTTGCTTTTACCAAAAACTATATCCATCGGTTGGTTTTATACCGACTTCTTCCATTATTTCAATTATTTTACCCCGATCTTCTGAGATACACCTTTCACTACGCTTCAAATGGTTCCAATCTGTCCTTGTCATTGGATGATTGTGCTCTGTAACATGGCGGTCAACAACATACATATCTTCCTCTTTTAGCAATTTTTCCCTCAAAAAGAGCCTTACATTGAGTCCTCTTTATGTAATTTCTCCTTCTCTTTTGTTGTTTTTTGGTAACATCGAGTTGTTCAATGGTGAAGGAATTTGAACTTCATTAACATCAATGGTGATGGAACACATTTTATCCTCTTGGGTTGATCTGGTAACTCCTTCACATGAGCAACGGAATAGCTTGTCTAATATCCTTGAAGTCTTTTTTGAAACATGATTTGTTGACAACTTAATACTAAATCCTAGTGCATTTGCATGAAGTTTATACAGTTTGTAAAATTCCTCCCATGTCTTTGCTTTTGTTCCCAGCAAATTTTTGCTTATATCAATATTAGAGTCCTCGATTCTGATTCATGCACACACAAAATATATTAAAAAGAATAATGTTATATGAAATCGGTAATTCTAAAGCAATATGTCAATAAAGTTAAGAGAAAACCTATTTGTAGCCCGGTTTCGGGATCGTAGGTTGTTGAATTTGAGATTCTAAATCAATAGGAGAATATGATTCTAAGAAAAGGCGATAGTTAGTTAGTTTCGAATATTCATTTTGAAAGTTTACGGATATTCATTTTTGTAGTTTCGGATATATCATTGGCCTTGGCCATGGACATGGCCATATCCCTTGGCATAGTACATTGCCGAGTTTAAAGTTTAGGTTATTCAACTTGGTACTTTACGGATATACATTTTATTGTTTCGTACGTAGTCAATTGTGTGTTTACGGATATTTAAATTGGTACTTTTACGGATATACACTTTATTGTTTCGGATATTCAATAGATAGTTTACGGATATACATTTTTGTAGTTTTGGATATAGCATTGGCCTTGGCCAAGGACATGGCCATATCCTTTGACCTAGTACATTTCCAGTTTAAAGTTTACGGATATTCAAATTGATACTTTCGGATATACATTTTAATGTTTGGACATGATTAATTGTGTGTTTACGGATATTCAAATTGGTACTTTACGGATATACATTTTATTGTTTCGGATATTCATTTGATAGTTTACGGATATACATTTTAAGGTTTACGGATACTCATTTTATAGTTTTGGATATCAATGCACTTACCAACTGTACACATTTATTACTCTTTGAATTCAATAGTAAGTATATCCGAAACTATCAATTCTATATCCGTAAACTATCAATTCTATATCCGAAACTATCAATTCTATATCCAAAATTATCAAATGTATATCAAGAAACTATCATCAATTTACGGATATGCACCTACCACATTTCGGATATATAATCACATACTTACGGATATAATTGGCCTTGGCCTTGGACTTGGACAAGGCAAGGCCAAATCCATGACTTGGACTTGGACAAGTTGAGGCCAAGGCCAACTTGTCCATGGCAATGGCCAAGGCTAACCACATTTACGGATATAAATTCACATACTTCTGGATATATAATTGGCCTTGGCCGTGAGTGCCAAGGCTAAGTACAAAATCAAGGTCGAGGACAAGGTCAATGCCAAAGCCAATAAGCAATTTACGGATATGTACCTAACACATTTACGGATATACATTTTTGGTACTTACGGATATCATTAATATAAATTTACGGATATGTACCTTACACATTTACGGATATACATTTTTGGTACTTACGGATATCATTTATATAAATATCTGGATATAATTTATATAAATATCTGGGTATGGATATAGAGATTAAACCTGTAGTTTGGAGAATATCGATTTGTGTAGCCTGGAGAATATCGATTTGTGATATTTCGAATATCTCGTCATGTAATTGAGCTTCCATTTATGCTATTGATGGATAGATCCAAAATTACGTAGATCAATCTCTGGAAATGTACAATGACAATCGACCTTAGTACAATAAACGTTGATTAAAATTAAAAACAGTAGTTGTTGATTTGGTTCATATTACCTGATTTAATCAATATCGATTTCTGTATTGTTTCTTGATATTCATTTTGATTGAACTGTCCTGCTCGTCTCCATTTGCTGTGATCGTTGTAGTGTGTCTTTGAGTGTATCTACGCAAATATTGAATTTATCTAGGTTTTTGTAGGTTTTTGAATAATAGAACCGGTTTAATTGAAATGGTTGCCGATTTTTGAATATATTAAAAAACTCGTTTCTCCATACAGATATGGAGAAACGCGTTTTTCACCGGACCAACTCTTTTTTGTAAAATTTTGGCATCTAGTTTTATTATTGAGAAATAAAATATGTGTGAAAAATAAAATAAAGTGCAATTGGATAAGATTTTGTTTGGATAATAATCGGAATCATTATTTTTTATTAGTTAATTTGATTGATGTAATGGTATATGCATGTTTTTGAGAATTTTGAGAAAAGAAATTTGGACCGTATGAGCTGCTCATACAGATCAAAAATTCATAAATATTTCAAAATTTCATATAAATTCATGTCTCTTTTATACTTATAAAACTCAAATTAGTCTTACACTTAAATATAAGAATATTTTTTCACAATTTTTTATATTTTCTTAAAAAAATTATAAAAAAATCTCACATTTTATTAACCAATCTGCTCATATATTAAAGGTATAAAACTATAATTACTCTTATACCTGAGAGATTTTAAATTTATATGAAATTTTAATTTTGATCTGATGTTGTATATGAGATTTAGTAAATTTCGTGAATTTTTATAGAATTTTATTGGGTTGAGAGGGATATGTGAAATTAAACCTTGAGAAAAACGAAAGCTAAATGTTCTATTTTTATTTGTATTTTAAATAGCTATTTTTTATGAGTTGTATTTAATAAATTAAATTGACGAACTTACAAATTTAATTAATTTATAATAAACTGATGTTCAGCTTAACCATCCAATTTAAAAATGAGTTCGTCTTATAAAAAATACGTTTTTTTTTTCTAATTTTAAAGAAAAATCATTTTTAAACTGACACTTAATAATACATGCAATGACATTCTTCACACTGACACTTTTTTATACTAAAACTGACATTTTTTTATCCTACACTGTCACTATTTTATACTGGCATTTAATAGTAAATGCACTAAAACGCTTAACACTGACATTTGTTTACACTAATACTGACACTTTTTAACACTAACACTGACACTTTTTACACTGGAACTTAATAATACATTAACTGACACTCTTTACACTGATCTGACACTCTTTATACTGGCACTTTGTTACACTAACACTGACATTTTTTTACACTAACACTGAAACTTTTTTACACTAACACTAGCACTTAATAATACATGCACTGACACTCTTTACATTGCTACTTTGTTAAACTAACACTGACACTTTTTTACATTGACACTTAATAATACATGCACTGTCACTTTTTACACTGACACTCTGTTACTCTAACACTGACATTAGAGGAGGAATCAAAACAAGTTTTTTCTAAAATTAAGAAAAAATGCGTTTTTTTTAAAGATTTTAGCTATAAAAATAAATAAATTGTGGTTTTAGTTTAATTAATTAATTAATTTTAGTATTTGTTTTTCCTTATACAAAGCCGGTTAAAAAGAAAAGGTCCAAGTCCTTCCCACACACCCGACCCATTATCAGCTACCCTAACCGTCCCTGTCCTTTCCAGTCCAAAAATCCCTCGCAGCCTCAGTCCAATCTCTCGACCACGTCTCCGGTCTCCCTCCCGCGAACTTGTCTGTGGTGAGTCCTCTTCTTCTCCGTCTCATATGCATAAACTTCAATGCAAATTTTTTAGAAACAAAATGGTGATTATGTTTGATTTATTTCTTGTAATTTGTAAATCCATTATTGATCTCAATTCCCGATTTCAATCCTTCAATATTTGTCGCTCATGGTTGTAATTCAATTTCCTTAAACTAAATGCTGATAATTATGGTTAATTATTTGTAATTTTGTTCATTGCTTATGCTTCTTTAATTCCTTCTTCTCTTTTTTATTACTTCATCTCGTCCAAAATAATTGTCACTTTAATTATCAAGTTTGCCCTTATTTATTATTTCTCCCTCCTACAATATTTCATACCCTGATGGCACCACGACCCGGGGTGGCAAATGTTGCAGAAAACACGTTAGCACCTCGAGTGCGGGGCTGCCCGCTATAACCCTCGGGTGTAAGAGTAAGAATGTGTTTATTTGAGTAAACGTGTATATGAGCTCTAGAGAGAGTATTGTAGAGAGAGAGTGTAGAGATTACTTTCACCTTGAGGAGGGTTATAGTTTATACAGGGGAGAAAGTGTGTAGGTGTCACTTTGTCGGGGTCCCAACGTATATATTTGATATATGTATATATGAGATATATTTGACTGTATGGAACTGTGTATATGTGTATATATAAATATATCCGAAAAGTCAGGGTTCATCATACCCTAAAACAATTAATACAATTATCCAAGTTTGTAAATTAGGATGTTTTGTGACATTTATCACCTTATATTATCCATTGAAGTTCTCAACTAGAGTGTTTGTTCTGTTTTTTTTCAACATGCTCTGGTAACGTCAGCGCAACATCAACAATGGAAACCGCTATCAAGTCAGGCTACATACCTCCACCGGAGTTTTTGGATGATGCAAGGGATCCCCTGGTTAAACTTAAATCGACGGATTCAACTGAGCTTTGGCTCATTCAATGGCCAAAAGATCACGTAATTTTTCTTTGCCTTGGTTCTTTGCCAGTCTACATATTTTTTAAGGATATTGATCGGATTAGGTGTATATTTCTGCCTGTTTTTTCTTTAGCTGTGATGTGTGAAAAACGGATATTCACTGAGACAGCTTCTCTACTAGTATATACTCCCTCCGTCTCTCTTCACTTGATATCAAAAATTTGGACTCAAGATATAAGGAAATGTAAAGAGAGAATTAGTGGGAGGTTTTGTGAGTATGAAAAGTAAACTCGGAGAGAGAATGAGTGGGAGGAATAGTAAGTTGATTGGTGTTGTGATTATAAAAGTATAGTAATAGTATAAAATTTTTGCCATTTGGGCAGTCTCAAGTGAAGTGGGACGGACCGAAAAGGAAATTAGTCTTTAAGTGAAGTGGGATGGAGGGGGGGGGATTTGGGTCTGAGGCGCCTACCATCCGACTGCATAGCAGTCCAAATGGTGGTCACTGGATCTGGTATCAAGGGCTATGGTCATCTTTTGACACCCCACTCCCACCAACGACGGCCTTCGCTTTTAGGTGTTTCTGTTCACCGTTAGATTCCGAACTTCTAAGCACTTCGGACTGCACTAAGTCTAGCCTCTTGGGAGTGGTAGCAGAAATGCAGTTCAAGCAAAAAAAAAAAACATTTTGCCATGCATAATTTGCAGCTTAAGTATTTACTGTCACCAAAGTTGTGAGATTTTCTGCTTTTGGTGTTGCAGTCTCCTGATCTTGATGGACAACAAGTGTCGTTGGACCTTAATGGCGATGGAGAATTGGGTAATTTCCGAGTTTCCCCAGGCAAGTGAAACAATAACTCTGATGTTCGATTTAGCTCTAATTTCATATTGTTTGCCCTGATGTTTTCGATGAGAGGCCGTCTATATTAAGTCCATGTGGGACCGACCCTTCACTGGATTCCATACTTGTGAGTTTTTGTAGCACCAAATTTTTTTCCAACTAATTTTTGGTTAACGAAGTTCAATTGTTCAAGTGGCTTGACTTGAACCAATTATGATATACTCCCTCCGTCCCGTCCTAAGCTTCACCATTTTTGGGAGTGACACAAAATTTAAGGAAAGTGTTAAGTGGAAAATGGTTGTGAGAGAGAATAAGTGAGTGGGTATGACAAGTGGGACCCACAATTTAAATATATGAGGGGGAAAAGTTAGTGGATATGACAAGTGGGCCCCACAATTTATGAATGTGAGTATGAGGAGTGGGGTATGTATAATAGAATATTAATAAACCTTTTCCATTTTAGGAATGGTGAAGCTTCTACCGGGACACCCATTTGGGTAAAAGGTGAAGCTTCGGGCCGGACAGAGGGAGTATGTACGAGTCTTGATGCTTGGCAGAACTTCTTATCCCTTGGTGATATTGTTGTGACAGGAAAGTCGTACAAAGTGGTAAGCTACGCCTATCAAGAACCAGATGCAACAGTGTTTGCATCTTCGGGGTCCGAGTCAAAAATTGGTACGCGCCTTAACTTAGGAAAATGCTACTCCCTCCGTCCCAAAATAGTTGTAGTTAAATAGTTGTAGTTAAAGAAGTGATTTTTGTCCAAAATGTTTATTGTTTTACAGTTTTCTTTGAATTTTTTTTGCCAGT
Source organism: Adenophora triphylla var. japonica (assembly GCA_022495995.1). Classification (NCBI taxonomy): domain Eukaryota; kingdom Viridiplantae; phylum Streptophyta; class Magnoliopsida; order Asterales; family Campanulaceae; genus Adenophora; species Adenophora triphylla. The sequence continues at coordinate 233,984 of JAFEMH010001056.1, forward strand.
TTACTGAAAATACCCCTACTTAGCCCTGTTTGGTAAAACTGAAAATTAAGCTCTGAAAACGTAGAGCTGAAAAAAAGAGCTGAAATCATTAAGTTGCTGAATTTTAAGAGTTTATATTTGTTTGGTAATGACAAGTCACGTATATCTGAATTTAATCAAAATTTCAACTAACACTCAAAATTTTGTTTAAAACATTTCCTTCTCACTTATATTTCCAAATAAATAGTCTTATTTTTTAAAATAACAAAAAAAATATATTCCAATAGTTTGAAAAATACAAAATAAATAAATTATCATTTATAAAATAAATATTATGAGTTTAATTATCAAACTATTTTATTTAGGACAAGCAAAATAGTATTTAAATATTTTTTAATGATAATTCATTAGTCCCATAATAAATGTTAGTTTGATTTTTTTTTTTTTTTTACTTTACTTGAGTAAACATTATGAGATTTTTTTTTTTAAAAAGTTAAGTATTTTAAACATGGCCCACAAATAGAAATAAAACATATCCGAAAAAAAAAAACCTTTAAATATTGTTTATATGAGAGAATAAAATATCACAACAAAAGAAAGTTTTAGGTATAAAATATAAAATATGTTGATAGATGGATTTGAACTCATACCCTTTTTTTCTCTCTTTTCCCCTCTTACCTTGTTAAGACACCCATTCCTAGCTTAAAATTAATTGCTATTTTTAAGACAATCTTAATTGTTTAAGTGATTGATATTTCCTTATCAAACAAACTTAATTTTATAATCTCTTAAAATGTTTCAAATTAAGAGCTTAATTTGGTTACCAAACACGCCCTTATTGTATGTAGCCTCTTTACCATTTTGGATGTCCTAAAAAATTATACTTTCCCAAAATGGAAACTTTAAAATACTTGTTCATTCAATTCTATGAGACTCACTTGCATACTCACAACATATATCCATTTACCATTCTCTACCCCACATTCTCTCTCATACCTCACTTTTTATCTCACAACATCACAACACTTAAAACCACTTACACTTTTTCTTGGGTTGAAGGGAGATAGTGCATCAAGCTGTCCGCAAGGCAAAAAGTTTTCGCAAGCGTTCTTGGTCGTTTTTCTCTTTTTGGGATCCACCTGAATGCTAATATTCTTGTCTGATCAACAGTTGGTAAGATTTCACGGCGTGTTTCCCTAATTCATTATCCGGACTCTAGTGAAGTGCCAAAACACAATTCCAAGATAAGGAAGCTGTACGAGATATCCTCTGCGACATCTTTGACTAATTCTGCAAACCTCTTTCAAACGCCTACTAAAAGTATTAGGCCAAAGAACTAGCAATCACCAAGTGAGAATCGTACCTCAACTCATGGCAGTGGAAATCGAAGAGCACTTTAACCGTGGAGAAAGAGCCATCAAAGTTTTCATTACGTAGAAATAAAGTCAAAGAGACTGGGGAGCATTCTCGAGAAACGAAGTCAAAGAGGAGTGAGAAGCAGTAAGATTAGAGGTATTTGTTGTCGATTTTCTCTTGCTTTCTAAGTTTCGGGTATAATGCAAAGCATTAATATCTTGGCCTGAACGTTTCTGGTCTGGTTCAGAGTTCCGATTACCTACAGAACATATTTTCCTTGTGTAGTTGAGGGTGAAGTTAAGGTTAATGTGTTGTTTATTAAATCTTTCGAGCTTCTAATTGGTATAGTTAACTCTAAAGCGAATCTAAAACAAACGATTTATGGAAATATTGTAAGGCATCCAGACCCTTTCAGCTGTTTTTCTGAATCTCTTTGGCCTAAAACGCCGTGCTTTTAATCACTAAGTCTTTTCTAGTTTTTGCAATTAACTGACAATATTTGATTGATCGAGATTTCTCTTATCACCAAGTGTTTAGTAATCAATAGGGCTGTTACACGAAACGAGGCTCGAGTTCGGCTCGTATGTTCGACGAGCTCTGATCGAGATCGACTCGGCTCGAGCTCGGATCGTTAAGCTCGTTAAAAGCTCGAATAAATATAGTGAATTACGATTTTTTTTAAAAAATCAAGGCTCGTTTAGGCTGGTTTAAGCTCGAGTTCATATTTAGGCTCGAGTTCGATTAGAGTTCGAAAAGCTCGTTTGATTTAAGATTTTTTCAAAAAAATAAGTCCAAGCTCGAGCTCGGCTCGTTAATACTCGAGTTCGAGCAGCTCGCGAAAAGCTCGCGAAAAGCTCGAAATTAGATTCGATCCGAGCTTGAACGGTCATACTGGGCCCGAGCTCGATAACTTTTATTTGAGCTCGAAACTTCAAAGCTCGGCTCGGCTCGTTTACAGCCGTACATATCATCAACATACAGGAACCTGTTCCGAAAAAAAAAAGGAACAAGCATATATCCTGGGTCGGAGTTTTCTTTATAGACCAAATTACTATAACACTGCCTGGAACTTGATATATTTACACTTTGCATCCCTCTTTTTTTGAAAATTACAGTTTGCACCCTATATTTTTATTTTTTTTTATAAATACTCGGTAATTTTTTTTTCAAAATGTCAGGTGCGTTATTTGCATAACCTGGCGCCCTATTGGATCCGCCCCTGTTTGAGGATGTACTGATATAGGAACATCCAGAAAGTCGGGTTTGAAAAATAACCTGTTAGTTATTAACCTAATTTCTTTTCTGGTGTTTATGCTTATCAGATGCCCATGGTCAACCTCAGCCTAAGTCAACATTTAAAGTCGTTAAGATTCTAGGCACGTAGGTTCAGGGCCAGACCGACTACTCCAAAAGCACTCATCCATAAATCGGTTACTGGTACAAATTATTAACCTAATTTCTCTTCTGGTGTTTATGCTTATCAGATCCCATGGTCAACCTCAGCCTAAGTCAACATTTAAAGTCGTTAAGATTCTAGGCACGTAGGTTCAGGGCCAGACCGACTACTCCAAAAGCACTCATCCATAAATCGGTTACTGGTACAAATAACATAAAGAAATGTAACCAACGTTTATTGGAAAAATACGAGAAAAATACCTACAAGGAAAATGAACATTTATATTTTTACCGTTACAGTGACTCATAGTTCTTTACTAAATATAGAACATAATGATATATATGCGGAAAAAGGAGAAGCCGCAAAAGAAAAAAAGTCTTCTTATTGATTAAACCCTCAAAAAACTCAAGAAAACAACTGACCTTAAATTTCTTACGCAATTGAGATTTAAATCATTGTGCAGAAGAAGCCATCAGTAGCTGAGATCTCATAAAATGCTCAGCCATGAGTGTTGACAGCTTCCCAAAGCAAGTTCTTTGGAGCAGGGTTGGCGAGATTCCGAGCCTCGAGGGCAGCAGTTTTCAGTGTCCTCAAAGTGGTCAAATTTGCCTGGAAGAAGGACAAACTTCTGTAAGGCAAGTTATGTTTCTTGCATAGTTCCCTGACAATGGGAGAAATGCTTCTCAAATGGCAGCGAGGCAGTCTAGGGAACAAATGATGCTCGAGCTGAAACTGGAGCCCACCAAAGAACCAATCCATGTATGAAGAACATGAAATGTCAATAGTACCCCCAGATTGTTTCTCGAACCAATTGTTTCCCTTAGGTGGGCCCACATAAACATCCGCCGCGAAATGGTTCAAAGTGAATTGAACGTGTTGGATTGCACAGACGCAAAAGCTAGTCATCACAAAAGCCACCCGTTCTGACCAATTGGGTAAGCAAGAAACGAGAAGAGGAAACCAAGTCCAAAAGATGAGGGTACCGAGAATGTTCAAAGCTCTATCGGGAATCCTCCTTTTCGAGCACAAAAGCAACAATGTCTGTAAATAAAGGTTGACTCTCGCAACACACATAATAGGGTAATAGGATATATGCTGATAGCTTATGAAGAATCTAGAAGCTTTATTGAAAGTCAACTGCCTTCCGTAAAACATTGACTGCAGGGACTCGAATAGTCGGTTTGAAACCGCCAACATGGGCAAGTGTTGAAGGTCAGGGTCGTAATCGAGACTATTACAAGCAATGTGGTGAGCATTGTGGGTCCACTTCCACCACGCAATGCTGATTCCGGTGATACAATTCCCAATAAAAATCCCCGCAAATTTATTCCACCCGCGGGTTGCCATCATCTGATAATGACCCGCATCATGACCCAAATACGCAATCTGGATCCAAGAAAAACCCAACAGTGCACCAGAAACTATATGAACCCAGAATTTATCCGAACGCAAAACACCATAAACGCAGGCAGAAAGCATTAAAGATACGAAACAAAGGGAGTAAATGACACCATGTCCTTTCTTTTCAAACATCCCAGCCTTTGCAAACTCAGAAGCAAGCTTTCTGTAATCTTTTGACACCTCTGAAACCTGGTAATCTTTTAAATGATACCCAGTAAATAATTTATCCAGGTATTTCCACGCTGTACCTGGATGAAACGCAATGAAAGCATCGGTTGCATCCTGGCCAGCCAAATTCAAGAGCGGAATATCCCCACCAGGGTGTTCTTTCGCCCATTCCGTTACATTGTAAACCTTTCCCTGGATAGAAATCCACAAGTCATCACGTTTGTTATGCTTGCTTAATTCTTCAGATGTAATGTACTTCTTTCCGTCCGCCATTGTGTTCAACACTGAAAAATAAAATTGAATAACAGAGATGTCAATATCCAGAAGCATTAACAATAAAGAAATTGTTACCGAAAGCTTACCGAATCAAAACAACCCTTTCTGTAGAATAAATTGAATAACAGAGCCTTGTTTTGATTATAAACAAGGCTCTGAAATTGATCCTCTCTATCAACAAGAAAACAATACTTTTTTTCTTTTTTCTAGATGAACAAGAAAAAGGTATTTCAGTTACAGATGGGAAAGGTTTGTGTTCCTAGCATATAATTCGGATTAAGAGTACCTCGGATAGAATTCCCATAATATGAGGACCCTGAATTATAGGGTTAAGAATGACTAGCTTTGACCCGGTTTTACGTTAACTAAACGAGAAGCCATGAAATGAAGGACGCTAATTGTCGGAGAAAAAAAAGGGCAAGGCAAAAAATGACGGTTTTTTACCAGACGAGATCACCTGTACCACATTGTGTACCACAAATGATCTAACTGTTATAAGTAATTACGGCTGACATCATCATAATATCATCATTAATGTATAACCGTTGGATCATGTAGTATACAATGCAGTACATAAAAGTGATACGGGTGATTTCGACTCGTTTTTTACCATATCCTCTACCTCTATGGGTCCCTTTACAAAGCTCTAATAATCATCTTAATTAACAAAGTTGCTTTCTACAATTTATGATATAATTTATCACCATAATCTATGGACTGAATAATCATGAAAAGTTGCTTTATTCAATTTGAAAGTCGTTCAATAAATATTTAACAAAAGTTATTCTCCATCTGTCTCAAAAATAAATAAATTTTTAGCACTTTATATTTAAAACTTTGCATTTGACCCCTTAAAAACTAATAACCATTACAAACTAGCCCATTTGTCATCATGTGCTCGGCACATGACCTATTTCGTTAATTTTTCTAACGTTCGTTAGTGTCAGGGGCAAAGAGGGACGCTTTGGAAGTTTAGGTAACAAACAAATCGACTTTTCAAACGAGGGTGCAAAATGGGAATCGCTGAATACTTTAAAAGGGTAAACATATTTTGGCCTTAAATTAACATTAACCACTAATTTACTAAATCTACTATATAAGACCTCCAAATAATGTTTAAGAAGAGAGAGAGAGAGAGAGAGAGAGAGAGAGAGAGAGAGAGAGAGAGAGCTAATAAAACAGCTTATAATTCAACTACCTTTTCAAGGTGCCAACAGACCATGTTACGGCACATAGTACTTTAGGCAAATCAATAACTTTCATAAGGCTACTTTTGGCAATCTATTATTGTCATACTAATTCAAATTAATTAGAGTTTCCCTCTAATTAATACAGTATATTTCAATTTTCAAGTTCTATTGAAATATCAAATCTTTTTTACCAGTCCTAAATTCACTATTTAAGGAAACCTTCCACACCAACCCCAAAATACTCCCTCAGTCCCATCTGAAGCTTCACCTTTTGTCAAAACGGATGTCTCGTTAAAAGCTTCACCTTTTCTACAATGACAAAGAATCTTTACTATTCCACACACTAATTATCTCTACTACATTACTTTTATACTCACAAAACCAATCAACTTTACTATTCTCTCCACTCATTCTCCCTTCTATTTTACTTTTATACTTACAACACTTTCTCCACTAACTTTTTTTCTTAATTTGCGTGTCATGCTCAAAATGGTGAAGTAATAAATGAGAGTAGATTTACTACTATGCCCATTCTGCATGATTGGATTTTAGCACATAAACTGTATTTTGAGGTGATCGGTTGCAATTAATTTGTATTTATGGGACCCAACTAAAATCAAATTAATATGAGGCCTGTCAATTTTGGCTCGTTGCCAGTTTACCCAACCCCGCTCGACTCGTTAGCATAAAAAGACGTTAATTACTAGACTCGTTCAATTCGCCGACCTGTTTATCCAATTCTACCTTCAGATCTGATCTGAGGGTAGATTCAGAGTCCGAACAATACATAAAATACCAAGGTTCTAAAAAGCGCTAGCGGTTCTAGATGGCGGAGCCGGGTCTAGGCGAAGACTAGTCGAGATTAGTCGGGATCTAGGCGAGGCTTAGAACTAGTCCGATTCCAATTGCTTTTCTAGCTCTCTGGTAACCAAATTCATAATGTCTATCTCTACGCGTTTTCCGCAAAAATGTGGCAAATAGAAATCTGAAAAAGTAGCACATTTTTGGGGGGGGGGGGATTTTACTTCAATTGACGAACAATTCAGATGCAAAATCCACACAAAATCCTTTGAGAAAATGGAACTTGGCGAATCACACAAACGTGATTTCCAAACAAAATAATCAGAGAGAGATTTAAAATCAAGTAAAATTGTAGAACTCCTTGCCGAAAATAAACACACTCGGTGTGTAATTGGCAAAAATGTATCAATGAGAGATCTAAAATTCAGCAAAATTCAACAATTTTTTTGCCTCAATCGAAACACACACGGTGTGTAAATTGTAATTGGCAAAAATGTATCAGTGAGAGATCTAAATTTGAGCAAAAAAATTCACCAATTTTTTTGCCTCAAACTCTCTCTCTCTCTCTCTCTCACACACACACACAAATTGGCAAAAATGTAGCAATCAGAATCCAAAATAAAGCACATCAACTGCGCTTTTCGCCAGAATCAACCAACAAAATCATAAAAAAAGACGTAAAAATACCGAGAAAACAAAATGCATAAACGGCCTGATTAACCAACCTTCAGTGAGAGAGATTGTCGGAGGGAGTCCTCAAAGTCCCAAATTTCTGATCGTCGGCGTCGTCAACTAATCGGAAAATTTCAGTATGGTCCGTTCGAAAATGCTCTTCACACACACACACACACACACACAGAAAGAGGGGGAGAGACAGCGAGCTTGAAGCTTACATTTAAAACCCTAACGGTACGTTGATGTGTAGAATAAACCGACATGTATACGCCGCAAGAAATATCTACTGTAGTTTTATTTACTCAGTAATTATTTCTCATTTTGAATTAAATCAATTAAAAAATAATGCATTCATAAAAAAAAATAAAAATACTTACATTGATTCTTAAGTTAATTTGGTTTTACTTTAATATAAATAAATAAAATTCAATTATCATCATTAAAATTAAAATTATAATCTATGAATTATTTAAAACTAGCAAAAGCCCGTGTCAAAGGACTCGTGTTTTATTTTATTTTATTTATTTATTTATTTTAAATTAATTTTTTTTTTAATTTAAAAAAAATAATTTTTTAAGGGCAAAATGGGAAAGAGACAACTTAGTGAGGGCAAAATGGAAAATTTGGCACATGGTACTGTAATGTAGCAAGTACCGTTCCCATTATACTATAGATACTACTCCCTCCGTCCCACTTCAATGGTCCTAGAGTAGTATTTCACGTTTGTTAAGAATTTTTTTTTAAAAATGAATAAAGAATTGCAAGTAGGTAGAAGATTAGAGGAGAGGGAATGTAAAAGTTAAAACATTTATGATAAAATCTCTTTTTGATTTTTTTTTTTTTTGTAAATATGTTAACATTATAAGAGCATAATGAATGGTTTTTTTGTAAATATATTTATATTATAAGGGTATAAATGTTCGAAATACTGTACAAAATTTGTCATTTATGAAATGAGACTCTTAATTGATCTGAGACGGACCAAAAAGGAAAAGTAGAACTGGGACGAACTGAGTATAAAATGAACCGAATTTGTGGCTTGTGCATACAGCCTCTGTTTTTCTCTTATTTATTTGAGTCAATGATTATAATTTTAAAAGAACCTTTTAAAATTAAAAAAAAAAGTTATTAAAAAAAAAACACACATGCAACATAACTTTTGATGATGAATAAATAAAAAATAAAATCTATATTATATATATTTAAAGTAGGTGAAGAGACATATGGTAATGTCAAGTGGACAATTTTTTGTAAAGATCTTCATTTGTGAAGCCACATCACCATATACTTCTTAAATATGTCACTTTTCATATTCTTTATTATTAACTAATAGCATTAGATAATATATACTTTAGTTACTATATTAGGTAAGTATAATAGTAAACTATTAATAGTTAGTATAATTATTAACTATAATAGTTAACTATTATAGTTAATTATAATAGTTAACTATTATAGTTAATGATAATATTTAAATATTAATAGTTAACTACAATGGTTAACTATTAAGAGTTGGTCTTATAAAAAACTAGTTTTTTGTTAAGCTTAAGGAAAAACGTGTTTTCAAAATGCACGGTGGCAATTTTGTAATTACTGGCAACCATGTTCAAAATAAACGGTGGCATTTTTGTAATTACCGGTTTCCGTTTATGCCAGTCTGTTTATGACGCCATGATAAAGTGCCACCACGTATCACAAAATGCCACAAAAGTGCTGCACTTAACAAAGTGCGCAGAATCGGCACCGGCACTTTGTTAAACTCGGCACCGGCACTTTTATACGGCACTTTTATACACACACGGGCACTCTTCACACCGGCACTCGTTCAACTAACACCGGCACTTTGTTACACTAATATTTTTTGGCTCTCAAAAACACAAGCACCGGCATTCAAAAAAACATGAACTGGCATTCAAAATCACGTACACCGGCACTCAAATACACGTACACCGGCACTCAAAAACACCGATAATCATTTTTTGCCGGCATTCAAAAAATATGGACTGCACTCTATTTTACACATCGACTTGATTATACACTAACGGCACTCGTTATATATCAACCGGCACTCAAAAAACACCGATAATTATTTTCCGACATTCAAAAATATGAACTGGCATTTCAAAAACATGTACCGGCATTCGTAAAATGTGGACTGGCATTCTAAATAAGTGGGACTATGGTTACAGACCGGCATTCAAAATCTCTCTCTCTAAACGCAATCTCTCTCTCTAAACGCAATTCTCTCTAATCGTCAACCGATTTCAATGCCATCGCCAAACAGATTTCAATCTCCGATCAATGCCATCGCCAAACAGATTTCAACATGTCGCCATTAATGGCTCCCCAACAATCGTATTTCAACATGTCGCCAAACAGGGAGCTGTGAGTCGGGGCTGCGATCGGGGATGCAGAGAGAGATGGAAGCGAGGTGATGGTAAGGTGATTGGGTCACCCATGAGGAGATTCGTGACTCGGGTCGCCGGAGATAATCCTGGTGGGCGAGGACGATCGGTGAGGACGATGGGGTCTCTGGCTGGGCGATTGAAGACGCAGAGCTTCCCCAGTGGCAAACAGAGTGACGGAGCTCCAAATTCGTCCGACGAAGGTGAGATTCGAAGGTGAGGAGGAGGTTGAGATCGGTTCGCCGATTGATTTGGGGGCTCCTCCTCTGCGTATTTGCGTATTGCGTAAAACACGTTTTTTGTTAAGCTTAACAAAAAACGCGTTTTTTGTGAGTTTTTCGCAACTATTAATAGTTAATTATATTTGTTAACTATTAATAGTTAACTATAATTGTTAATTGTATTAGTTAACTATTAATAGTTAACTATAATTGATAACTATAATAGTTAACTCTATAGTAGTTAATTAATAATTGTTAATTATAATAGTTAATTATAATTGTTAACTATAAAAATTAACTATAATTGTTAACTATTAATAGAGTTTTGAACCACTTGATACTCATAAAATTTTATAATTAAAAAAAAAATCTATCACTTACATAGCCTACATTTTATCCACTTGCTTTATGAATATTGTTTTGGACAATTTTTAACCTGCTTGACTAGGTAGAGCTATATTGAGTGGGGCATTTTGAAATCCTACGACTCACGCACATAACACTCTTTGTTTTTTAGTTATCTCTGTATTTTAATATCCCCCCCTCCGTCCCACCTCAGATCAGACTAACATTTTGGGCAAGGTGATTAAGAAAAACGAGGTAGGAGAGGGGTGCTATGAGTATAAAAATTAAAGTAACAGAAAGAATGAGTGAAAGTAATATTAATTTGATTGATGTTGTGAGTATAAAATTAAAGTACGAGATAGTATTTATAGTTATTATACAAAATATTACTTTAAGTTTATATATAGAATGCATATAAAGAATATGAAATATTTAATTATTGGGTCATTTGAAATTGGGTTAACAATAAGATAATATATTTTGTTATATTGAATTTCTTTCTTTGTTTGAGAATTATTTTTTAAATATTAAATTTGTCACCTTAAAAAAATATATATTATATAATTCAATACTACTAGCTCATATTACATAAGAAATCTACATACAATATCCATTTGATCGAGAGTACTTGACGCTTTTTGTATATAGAAAAAGCAATAAGGTAGATAACATTATAGGAAAAAAACATCAATAATCTATTAGTTTATTTCAAACTAAATACAATAAATAAAAAATATTTTTTTTAATTTAAAATTATAATTAAATAAATTTAATTTATTAACCAAAATAAAAAATAAAAGGTAAAATGCAATCCGTGCATAGCACGGGCTTACCACTAGTTAATTAGAAGAGAGAAAGTTGATAGAAAATAGTAAGTGAGTTGTTATGTAAATGTAACAAATGAGTTTTATTGTCCATTTTTATAAATAAATCAACTGAAAATCTTAAAGCTATGGCCAATTTGAAATTGGGATTATAAAAACTTTAAACGAGGGAGTACTAAAAGTAAATGCACGCTCATAAATTAAAACACATGTTTTGTGTTTTAAGTCATTGAGAGTTTTAATATTTTATTTAACTATATAAATTCATCATATTTATGATCACGAATTATTCATTATTAACCTACTATGTAACCTACTCCTTCTTTTATTCCTATTTAATTCAAACAAATTTATCTTAAACAAAAATTAATTCGCATTTCAATTATAGGTCAACTATATTAGAAGACGCTTCCACTACCGAACAAAATGAAAATATAGGGGGTTTCGAAGAGGATGAGTTTGATCTACCTGGTGGTATAGAGAATCAGCAAATTTTCAATCATGTTCGGCATTCCCTTGGCAGAATGGATGTCATTTGTCAGCATTGTCATGCTTTGCACTGGATTGGCGAAAAATTGGTTAAATCTTCTGTGCGTAGTCCTAGATTTGGAACATGTTGCTTGGATGGGCAAGTGAGGCTTCCTAATCTTCTAAATCCACCACCCCTGTTCAGTAAATTATATGACGGCACTGACAACCGTTCGACGTCATTTTTTCGAGATATTCGACAGTATAATGCTGCAAATGCTTTTACGAGTCTGGGATGTTCACTAGATGATAGAGTACGACCTGGTAGGGGCCCTTATAGCTTCACTATACATGGTGAGTTGCGGCATTGTTCCGGTTCATTACTACCACATATAGATACAAATCCGAGATATGCTCAACTTTACATATATGATCCAATGGCCGCCTTAGATTTTCGTCAACGTCGAAATCCAACATTAAATCGAGATTTAATGGCCAACATCCAAGAATGTTTGTTACAATACAATCCTTTTGCACCTATCTTTCGCCAGGCATGCGCAATATTAGAACAACAAAGTCAATATCCTAATCAAAACCTGCCAAAGATATTTGCGTTATGATCCAAGAGCGGATCAACGGAGATATAATGCACCTACCGTAGATGAGATTGCGGTAATCTTACACAGTGATGAGTGCGAGAGAAGGAGAACAAGAGATATTGTCCTACACTGAAAGCAACTCAAGGCTTGGAGCGGATAAGTGAAAGTCATCCAGCTTATGCACCATTACATTACGTCTTATTATTTCCTTTAGGCGAGATTTGGGATGGGAACCTTCTATGACTCTTTGGGATGTGAATAGGAATGGTCCACAGTACTAGAAGTAGAAATAGACTCACAATGATGGATTACTACGGTTATCGTTTATTCGAACGACCAACAGTATTCTACCATTTTGAGAGGCAAAAAACTATTTCGGGAATATTTGGTGGATGCTTGAGGCACGCAACAGAGCAAAACCGTCTTCGTTACATTAGAGAAAACCGGGAGGAATACGTTCGTGTTGATCGGTATAAAGATCTCCAAGAAATTTTTGACGAGGAGAGTGCAAGACCAGGATCAAATTGGTAGAAAGATTTGTTCTACCATCTTCTTTCACCGGTGGACCAAGGCGAGATGTATGAAATTTTTCAAGATTCCATGGCTATTACACGAGCTTATAAGCATCCGGATATTTTCTTAACTATGTAACCAACCCCGGCTTGGCGAGAAATTAAAGATGCTCGCTTCCTAATCAAAGCTACTGGTGATCGGCGGATTTGGTTGCTCGAGTTTTTGAATTAAAAGAAAGCATTTGAAAATAGTAAAAGATAGAAGGGTGTTTGGAAAAATAGAGGCATATGTTTTCACAATTGAATTTCGAAACGGGGATTGCCCCATATGCATGCTCTCTTTTTCTCATGAGATGAAGATAAGATCGAACTCTGAACAAGTTGATAGGGTGGTATGTGCCGAGTTACCGGATCCGGATAACAAGCCCGCACTTTTCGACACGGTTAAGAGATCATGATACATGGACCGTGCGGTACGAGAAACCCAGTGCGCAATGTATGGAGAATAATATGTGTAAAAAGATTTCCAAAACAATGGGCCGAAACAACTATTATTGATAATGACGGCTATGCAATCTATCGTCGTCGCAATAATGGAGTTGTATTGACGGTAAGAGAGAAGGAGATAGATCATAGAGACGTTGTACCTTATAATCCTTATCTAACGGAGTTATTTGATTGCCATATTAACGTGGAGGTGTGTCTTTGGAGTTAGATGTGTGAAATACATTCACAAGTACATATACAAAGGTCATGATCGAACAACTATGGTTTTAGGGAAAGGTGATGAAATAAAGCAATATCTTGATGCGAGGTATATTGGTCCGCCCGAAGCTGCATGGCGATTATTCGGAAACACTATGCATGAAGAATTTCCTAATGTTGTTCGACTTGATCTCCATCTACCCGGAGAACATAATGTTTCATATGATTCAAGATGTTCACGAGGTGAGATAGTTCAACAAGCAAGGGAGAAAGTAACGAAATTAATGGGTTTTTTTAGATGTTGTGCTTCCGATGAAATGGCCCGAAATTATACTTATCAACAAATGCCGAAGCATTACACATGGAAAGATAATTTTTGGAAACGAAGACATCCAAATCGTCCAAGCCAAGCAATTGGAAGAATATATTTTGCTAGCCCTTCCAGTGGTGAGAGATTTTACCTCCGACTCTTATTAATTGCGTCGAAGGGCCAACCTCATGGGAAAATTTACGTACATACAATGGTGTTGTATGTGATACATTTAAAGAGGCTTGCATTGCACGGGGTCTTCTAGAAGATGATGAAGAATGGAAGCAATGTATGGAAGAAGCCTCTGTTATGAAGACCGGATACCAATTAAGAAGATTGTTTGCGCTTATTCTAACACAATGCTCTCCGATATATCCCATGAGTTGTGGACTAGGTTTGCAATGAGTATATGTGACGATCTTCCTCACAAATTGCGCACACAGTACAAAATTCCCTATCCGAATGATAGTCAAATAACAGACTATGGTCTCCATCTATTGAATGAAATATTGCAAGAATCTGGAAAAAGCTTAGAAGATTTTCCACCAATGCCTCTTCCCCATCAAAATTGGACCCCAAATGACCGGCAACAACGAGGTTATTGTGGGAACATAGACAACTTATGTATGATGATCGCACTCTTGGTGCGAGGAAGCAAATATCTCTCGCTTGAATGTCGGTCGGCGACAACTGTTTTGTCTTTGTGATGTCTTCGGTGAATGAAAATCGAGGGAAAACCTTCTTCTTAAATGGGGGTGCAGGAACGGGTAAAACATTTTTGTACAACACAATTGCAGGTGTATGTCGTTCGCTTGATAATATCGTGATTTGTGTTGCATCATCTGGAATTGCATCATTATTGTTGGCTGGTGGCAGAACTGCACATTCTACATTTTGTTTACCCCTAAATGTTTTAGAAGATACATTGTGTTCATTTACAAAACAGTCAATTCATGCCCATCTCTTTAAAGAGACCAAATTAATAATATGGGATGAGGTCCCTATGCAGCATCGCCATTGCGTTGAGGCCGTCGATCGCAGTCTTCGAGATGTTCGTGATAATGATAGCCCTTTTGGTGGAATTACCGTTGTCTTCGGCGGTGATTTTCGTCAAACTTTGCCTGTTGTTCCTAAAGGATATCGTGAGCAAATTGTAGGGTCAACTATTCAAAAATCACCACTTTGGAATAATATACACGTCTTGACTCTATCGGAGAATATGCGGCTAGATCGAAATGATTTTGCAAATGTAGAGTTTGCGACATATTTGAACGAGGTAATTTTTTATGCATTTAAAATAAATATTTCATTAATCAACATTCATAATTAACATTAAATAAATTTCAATTATAGGTGGGAACCACTCCAAATGAGACAATTGAACTGCCTTCTACTATTCGAAAGTGTAAAGATGTCAAAGAGCTAATAGGAGAAGTTTATCCATCTTTGCATATTCCGAGGAGCTCTGCTCGGTTCTTAACTGACCGAACAATTTTATCTCCACGTAATGATGATGTCAATTATATAAACCACAAAGCATTAGAGATATTCCCCGGTGAAATCATTAGTTATTTATCGGCAGATAAATATGCGGATGATGATGCAAGTGATTCGATCGTGGCTAATCGATACCCAATAGAATATCTGAACTCATTAAATCCTCCCGGTCTTCCCCCTTCAGACTTGCAGTTGAAAGTTGGTTGCCCAGTTATTTTGATGAGGAATCTTGCACCAAGGGATGGTCTTTGCAACGGAACAAGATTAAGGGTAGTTCGGTGTGGGCGACGTATTATTGAGGCTGAAATCCTGACCGGAGATAAAGCAGGCAATTTGGTTTTTATACCAAGAATTTCTCTTACCCCTTCTTCGACCGAACTTATTATTCCAATTACAAGGCGCCAATTTCCAATTAGGTTGTGTTTTGCAATGACTATAAATAAGTCACAAGGTCAATCTGTAAAATTTGTCGGCATTGATCTGCGAACTCCGGTGTTTACTCATGGCCAATTATATGTCGCATTATCTAGATGTACTACATTCGATAGGATTACGCTTCTCTTGCCATCAAAAGATGACACATCCACAACAAATATTGTTTATCCCGAAGTTCTTCTGTGAGGCTTATATAATAGGTATGATTCCTAAAATTTCTTTTCTGAATGTAACATCTTTCATCCTTTTATAGCCTACAAGTATAAATTATTATTATGTAACTGTTATTATATGTGTATACCTCGAGTTACAATGTTTGTTCTTGATTACATATTGCTTATTTGATTAAAATTTATATATTATTGATCTCATGTTTTATATAGCCTATTACAAGTATAAAGTATTATTATTTAACTGTTACTATATGTGTATAACTCAAGTTATAATGTTTGTTCATGATTACATATGGCTTATTTGATTTAATTTATATATTCTTGATCTCATGTATCTAATAGGCACCCACCCCCGTGGTTGATAATTTGCAAGTGCCTCCTCCGGCTACTAATATTGTACAAGAGACTGAATCTCTCTATTCCGATGATGATATTTGGGATGACCCAACTTTTATTGACGAATTGGTATATTTTTCTTATATATATGTAATCTAATTTAATTCATCTATTATAGTTAAATTATTGTGTTTAATATCTTTTTATTTTTTTCAATGCTCAGGATGAGGCCGAGAAAAATGCTATCGCATTTTTTGCCGCTAGAAATGCTGCCGCGCGTTTTTCTACTACCGTCAATGATGTGAAATCGGAACCTGAAGACTAATAAATGCTTACTTTACATTTTTTTAATAATTAAACATTGATTTTTCTTTGGAATAATTGAGGCCTAGAATTCTTCCAATTTATTTTTAAATTATAAAGTTTATATATTGTTTTATTATTTTCCGTGTTTATATATTCCAGCTCTATTTTGACATATTTGGAAGTCTTTCTTTGGTATTTGTGACAAAAGGCGGCTTTGAATTAGTCCTCTTTGTTGCACTGTCTCTTGAAACATGGCCAATCTTAGACAATCTCTATCTGTGTTGTTTTTGCAGGACTATGAATATGCTTGGTACAACCCTGTTGCCTTTGACATTGCCAATCACTTCGCGAGATGGCGGTGATTACCATACGAGACACGCCTCATGTGTTGGACTACGGTAAATATCCTGGTAGGTGTCTCGCAATAAACTTTGTTTAATTATCTTTAATTTGAAGTCTTCTCTTTGCGAAACAAGAACTCATCTTTTATTATGGTCTTAACATCACTTGCGGTATAGGCGGTTACTGTGAAACATAACTTATTTTCCTTAGTATTGTCATATGGGATAGTAAATATGTGGTCGTTCATCAAATGAAACATGGCCAATCTTAGCCAATCTCTATCTGTTTTGTTTTGCGGGAATATGAATATGCTTGCTACAACCCTGTTGCCTTTGACATTGCCGATCACTTCTGCGAGATGGCGGTGATTACCATATAGACACGCCTCGTGTGTTGGACTACGGTAAATATCCTGGTAGGTGTCTGCAATAAACTTTGTTTAATTATCTTTAATTTGAAGTCTTTGCTACCGCAATAGAATTATAAATATCATGCCCAACATTGAACTAAAAAAATGTGCTTCTATGAACTACTTGCAACAGGTGTCGAGGAGCGTCGTAGATTTCTGCATGTATATCTGAGTTGTTCGGGTAATATATATTACTAAACTCATTTTTATATTCTTTTACTAAGACCACTCTGAGCTGACTTTTCCAATCTCATTGTTGTGGTCTGGGTTCTGCAGATCCCTTATCCCTTATGCTCATCAAATGAATGAATTACATTTTCTTATCTTTTAATCACCTTAGTGATGCAATATTACTAAATGCAAGTTTATGTACATGAACCAATTACTCATTGCTTTGACAAATAAATGTCTCGGGAAAGAATGTGAAAGGTAGTTAATGGTGAGTAATGGAGTGCTTAGAATAATGCGAAAAAGAGTCTTTGATGGGGGTGGGGATATAAGTGGGGGTACTGACCCGTGCGTTCCGCACGGGCTCGGAGTACTAGTAGTTAACTACAATAGTTAACTATTAATAGTTAATTATATTTGTTAACTATTAATAGTTAACTATAATTGTTAATTGTATTAGTTAACTATTAATAGTTAACTATAATTGATAACTATAATAGTTAACTCTATAGTAGTTAATTAATAATTGTTAATTATAATAGTTAATTATAATTGTTAACTATAAAAATTAACTATAATTGTTAACTATTAATAGAGTTTTGAACCACTTGATACTCATAAAAATTTATAATTAAAAAAAAACCTATCACTTACATAGCCTACTTTTTATCCACTTGCTTTATGAATATTGTTTTGGACAATTTTTAACCTGCTTGACTAGGTAGAGCTATATTGAGTGGGGCATTTTGAAATCCTACGACTCACGCACATAACACTCTTTGTTTTTTAGTTATCTCTGTATTCTAATATCCCCCCCTCCGTCCCACCTCAGATCGGACTAACATTTTGGGCAAGGTGATTAAGAAAAACGAGGTAGGAGAGGGGTGCTATGAGTATAAAAATTAAAGTAACAGAAAGAATGAGTGAAAAGTAATATTAATTTGATTGGTGTTGTGAGTATAAAAGTAAAGTACGAGATAGTATTTATAGTTATTATACAAAATATTACTTTAAGTTTATATATAGAATGCATATAAAGAATATGAAATATTTAATTATTGGGTCATTTGAAATTGGGTTAACAATAAGATAATATATTTTGTTATATTGAATTTCTTTCTTTGTTTGAGAATTATTTTTTAAATATTAAATTTGTCACCTTAAAAAAATATATATTATATAATTCAATACTACTAGCTCAAATTACATAAGAAATCTACATACAATATCCATTTGATCGAGAGTACTTGACGCTTTTTGTATATAGAAAAAGCAATAAGGTAGATAACATTATAGGAAAAAAACATTAATAATCTATTAGTTTATTTCAAACTAAATACAATAAATAAAAAATATTTTTTTTAATTTAAAATTATAATTAAATAAATTTAATTTATTAACCAAAATAAAAAATAAAAGGTAAAATGCAATCCGTGCGTAGCACGGGCTTACCACTAGTTAATTAGAAGAGAGAAAGTTGATAGAAAATAGTAAGTGAATTGTTATGTGAATGTAACAAATGAGTTTTATTGTCCATTTTTATAAATAAATCAACTGAAAATCTTAAACTGCGCCGGACTGAAATTGGGATTATAAAAACTTTAAACGAGGGAGTACTAAAAGTAAATGCACGCTCATAAATTAAAACACATGTTTTGTGTTTTAAGTCATTGAGAGTTTTAATATTTTATTTAACTATATAAATTCATCATATTTATGATCACGAATTATTCATTATTAACTTTATATCAAATATTCATATTTATTTATTTATAAATACAAATCTTTTTAAAACAACTAATATAAGTTCAATCAATTAACTATCGGTCATTAGGTCGCCATCAACTATCAACAATTCGTCATCAGCAAGTTGCGACAAACAAGTTTTCAATCAACTAATTATAAGTGAATAAATTATCAGAGATACGATAAACGAACCTAATGCTTTGTAGACAAATTATATTTGGCATTTTCATAAACCAAGACCAAAACTACAAAAATACACTCTTAAATTTAAGGATAACTAGTGTAACACACGTACATAAATTGTATGGACAAATAACTTGATAAATCAACTAAATATTATTTTTAATAAAATAAAAATAATTAAAAAATAACTTTGAAAACAATAATTTAAACATACATATATTATTATATTATGAGTATTTATGTATATTTAGAATGTAATTATATATTTATTTACTTTTTTATATAACTTATTTTTTTAAAACAATTTTTCAATTTCAAGTATTCTCATGAACAATTTGACACAACAATGCACGCGGGGTCTTAGCCTGATGGTTAGAGTTCATGACTTTCAACCTGGAGGTCATGGGTTCGATTCCCCCACCAGTGGTTAGAGGGAATGACATTGCCCTCCCTAGCATAGCTAGGCGCCTCTGTGAAGTGCATCAAGGGGGAGCGGTGAAATGTGTTGATCCCCTTCTTTTAAAAAAAAAAAAAAAATAAAAAATAAAAAATTTGACACAACAATATCTAAATACACAAACCAAAAGGTTGGTTAAAGTAGTTTAATTGTTTAGATTTTATATAAAAAATGTGTTAGAATTACAAAGATGTCCTCTTATTAAATGATTAAGAAATGTACAATTATCTTTGAAAAAAGAGAATAAATTAGGGCTATTTTGAAAAAACAATATTAATTACTTTACTTATATTTAAAAGTGAATTGTATTTGATCAATATTACATTTAAGAGTGAAAATGAATGTTTCAATGACATTAAGACTCCGTTTGTTTAGCGTAAAACATCTTCTGAAAAATAATTTCCTGTAAAATATTTTTCGAAAAATGAAAATATTTTTTGAAAAATGAGATAAACATGTTTTCGACTGTTTGGTAAGAAAAATATTTTTCAAAAATGTTCAATTGAGTTGACTACAAATTTAGCCACCCACTCACCACCACCCTACACACCACTACCACCCCCTGCCCCTCCACCCCCTACCCCTACCCTCCCCTCCCCCCCATTAGATAAAAAAAAATTAATCATTTTAAAATTTATTTTAACAACACCCCACCCCACTCCACCCCCTATCCCGCCCCTACCCCCAATCAGATAAAATTTTTTTTATCATTTTAAAATTAATCATGTTAAAAATAAATTATAAATGATTAATTATTTTTACCCAACGGGGGGTGGGGGTAGGGTGGCAAGGAGTGGTGAGTGGAGTGGGGGAGGAGTTGTTAAAAATAAATTTAAAATAATTTTTTTTATTCGACGGGTGGGGGTGGGAGGCAGGGGGTGGTGAGTGAATTGGGAGAGGAAAATAAATTTAAAGTGACAAAAAATAGGAGAGAGAATGAATGGAAGGAATAATTAGGAGAGAGAATATTATAAGTGTAAAAGTAAAATAGGAGAGAAAATGAGTGGGGTAAATAGTGAAGATTTCCTTCCATTTTAGACAGTTCACACTCGACTGAAACGGACCAAAAGAGAAATAAGTGTACAATCGGCTGAAACGGAGGGAGTATATTTTCTTTTATCTCAAAGTGTGCAAGTTTAACAAATTGCATTAAATTCCTAAAAAAAAAAAAAAATACTATTAAAAAAAAATAAAAAATAGGGGCAACTGCCCCTATGGTAGCTTCGTCAGTGGTTATGGGGATAGTTGTGGTATCATAATTTTTGCATTTATAATTTTGTAAAGAATGCTTGAGAGAAATGTGTTTAACACAACTATCATTTTATAAATCATTTAATAAATCAAATTTTATGATTTTTTTTTTTTTACTTTAATATTATCCTAAATTTAATCTCCATTTTGCCATCACAATCAATAGAAGGTGCCTTTAATAATTAGGTGGAGTCTGGAAGTGTTTGAAACGGCTGTTGCAGCTTTATGGACCACAACACAAAGGCAGTGGACATGTGCCATGGTTGAGGTTTGATTAAATAGAGACCACAATTAGGATCCCATACTACAAATATGTTATTGTTGAATAATAAAGTTTTGAGTTTGATTTTATACAAAATTTTGTTAAAATGAAAAATAAAGGGGGAGAATGCCTCATAAATAGTGACAGTTGGTACCGGTTATCGGTGATCGACGACGATCGATAACTGAATTTCGGTGACCAATGATGGTCGATGGCGGCAGCGGCGGGCGGCGGTTGTGCTGACAGGAGGCAGTATTGAAGACGTATCATAATTTTTAAATAGTGAATATTGAATGCAATATAATATAATACTGTATAATAACTTATGGAGTATTTAAATTAGTGAGGAACTTGAGGGGAAGTAATTTTTCCCGAAATGGACTTATGGAGCAAATTTCCAAAAAAAAAATTGATAGAGAATAGTAAGTTGTTATTGTGAGTGTAGCAAGTGGATTCCATTGTCTATTTTATTTTAAGTAAAAAACCTTATCCCCAAAAAAAAATTAAAAATCTTACTCTAACACTGTGAGAGAATATAATTACTAACATGCCCCTTCAATTGATTGGAATTCCACCTGTATATATGCCCTCCACAATTGGCGACTGGTCCTAGAGTGTGTAATATGGCTTGTTTTCGTACACTTGTTTGTGGACAAAGTTTTTTTTTTTTTAGTAACGTGTGTACAAATACACTTTAAAATTTTAAATTTAAAAATAATGTTCGATATGAGACTCGGACTACAACTTTTTAAGTTAAAATTTTAACATATTAACCACAAAACCACACACACTACTTGAAGTAAGGGGGTTCGCTCCTGCATGTTTGGCAATCAGAGGCGGATTTAGGATTTTAAAATTGTGTGGGCTTGATATTTAAAAAATATTGTAAACAATAATAACAGTTAAAAATTTCTCATGTCAGTACTTTTCTTTTCTATTCTAAAATAAGTATCATTTTTAATAAAAATAATAATATTAATATAATTTTATTACAACATAAACAATATACATGCAATAGTCTCGAACGTAAAAGGTATGAAAGCAGCAAAGGCCCATGCCAAAGGAATCCGGGACATGTGCATTATTATTTGACCGTACAACACTAACCTAACACAGTTCGATTTTTGTAATAAACTGGTTTATATTACGGTAACACGAGTTACATTTTCTAATAATCTATTTGCATTTTATAGGTTACGCGGAAATATTACCGTAACATGAATTATATTATATAATAGAAATTTCAGACTTTTGTATGGTCCCACTATCCATCCCCAAATTCAATCTGGCCAAAGTTAAATCTATAGTATAAATGGCAGTGTGTCCTTGCTACAGTTCTATGAACAGTTTCAAGTGCCAAATTTCCCATTTTGTCCTCACTAAGTTGTCCCTTTCCCATTTTGCCCTTAAAAAATTTTTTTTTTTTTAAATTTTTTAAATTAAAAAAAAAACGTGTACTCAGACATGGTCTTAATTAAAAAAAAAAAAATTAAAAAAAAAAAAAGATGCCCTCAAACACGGGCTTTTACTAGTTACTAGTAAGATTTAAATTGCAACACAAGAAGTTATGAGAAGGAAAAAGACAAAAACACTAGTCACACCACCAACTCCAAGTTTGGGCCCTAACTGAAAAGTTATCGATCTTGAGCAATAGTATGCACAAGCCCATAATACATTTTTATGTACCTAACATTCAATTTGTACCTGAAGGACTTGTGTCGAATAGCCTATTAATTAAGCAGATTTAAGTCTTTACGTCGTAAAGGTATTAGGTTCAATACTTTCTGATGACTAGAATTGAAGGAATTTCAAAAAAAAAATAAAAAATTGGGAGCAACTCGCAACCTTTCAACTCATTGTTGCAGCTTAAGTTAAAGGAAATTATTCACACAACCGTACATGTTATCTCGACCAAACGACACTATCCTTCACATGAAAATTGGGAGCAACTCGCAACCTTTCAACTCGGGGGCTCGCATCCTAAACTGCTTAATAATCAGAATGGAATACGAAAATTAGTATATGAAAGACTTATATTGTTATAAACTAAAAGGATCAACTCATAATAATGGTCAAAATCTTATTTTTATCTTAATTACTCCTTACTCGCTAATAAATAACCGAGCTAATGAGTCGAGGGCTACTAATGTGGCCATAGAAAAATTCTACGAAAACTACGATATACCTAAGGAGCAAAATTGACATAACAAATACATAAAAAATGTGTAGTATTAAGGGGATAAAATGGTCACTATTGATATATGGACTACAAGGTATTATGATAAATATGGCGGCCCAAATGGGCAAATGAGCTGCAATGGGCTTTAGGGCAACCCATATGGGCAAATGGGCAGATGGATTTTAGGGCAAAAGCCCATTCTCACTCTAAATATAAAGGAAGTGTCTCATTTCAAGAAGGAGGATTCAGGTTCACACTTTCTCTCTCTTTCTCCCAAAACCCTAAAATCTCTTTTTATAATGTTTAATATTCATAAACTCAAATGATGGACTGATGATTTTTACGCCAGACGGGTTTTGGGGGAAAGACCCCCACCCCTAACAGTCCAATCCCTTGTTTTTGTAGATCGCGCTACGGGGAATTACGTGTCGTGGACAACCATATTATTCATCTAGATTGAGAATACTCGGTGAGTAGATTTTTTGTAGCCGGATATATCAAATCGGATATACCTAAGTCGACGACGTTGAATGTATGAATTTTTATTGTGTCAATATTTTGTTTTTAATTGATTGTTTTTGTGTGCAAGCTGTTGACAAGGAAGACATAGCTGCATTGTCAAGTAATGCCTTTCAGCCTTTGTCAGCATTACCATAATAATAGGGGCGGATTCAGGATTATGAAATTGTGTGGGCTTGATATTTAAAAAATATTGTAAACAATAATAACAGTGAAAAATAACTTCATATATATATAAAAAAGTTACATATAGTCGATGACTTAGATAAAAAAAAAAAATCAAAATTTTGAGATGGGTTGGAGCCCATCAATTACTCCCTCCATCCCGCTAGTAACCGCACTGTTACTGTTTGCGCGGAGATTAAGGAAAAAAATAATGATATAAATGTTGTGAGTGTAAAAGTAAAATAGGAGAGAGAATGAGTGGAGGAAATAATAAATTATAATGGTGTTGTGAATATTAAAATAATGTAGGAGAGAGAATGAGTGGAAGGAATAGTAAAGATTCTTTGCCATTTTAGAAAATGTGCAATTTGTAATGAAATATCCAAAATAAAAAGTGTGCAATTTATAGCGAAACAGATGGAGTACATACTAGATCCGCCCCGACCATAATAAATGCAAGCTTCATTGCTATTTATTTCTTGACCATTTCTATCTAAAAATAGGCCAAAACATGCCTCATGAAATATCAAGTGGCAACAAAAAGGACAGTTTCTTATAATATTGAGACCATCTCTTTCTGAGCTCACCCCTTCCATCATTCAATTCTTTGAATAATTTTATATTTTTGATAAAAATCTATTAAATTTAATAGAGTATATAATTATGATTCTAGAACATCTTTCATTAGTTAGATAATCTACCTAGGGAATACTCCCTCCGTCCCATATGAGATAGAATTATTTCTTTTTTCGTAAGTTACACGTGAGCGTATATTATCAAAAAAATGACAAAATTTACCTTTTTGTCGTATTTACAATAACAATTCACTTACTATTCATTACACTCATTCTCCTTCTGGTGGGATGGAGGCAAATCGCAGGGAGGGAGAGAGAGAGAGAGTGACTTGTGAAAAGTGAGAATAGAGAAAGTCAGCAGTCAAATTAGGGATATAAGTAAATTTTATTATATATAATACATACGTATTTAATATTTATATAAAAATTAACATTTTTAAAAACTATAATTGGTACTTGGTATACCAACATTAAAACCGTGTACCAACCAATTATACAGAATTGGTGCGGTACTACCGTACCAACATTTCGATATACCGATTTTCACGTACCAGTTATAATTGGTACGGTTGATACACAAGTTGATTGGTACGAATTTGATTTCTTTGCCAGCCCTAATTCTCCCTTTTATATTACTTTTTT
The DNA here is from genome assembly GCA_022495995.1 of Adenophora triphylla var. japonica. Taxonomy (NCBI): domain Eukaryota; kingdom Viridiplantae; phylum Streptophyta; class Magnoliopsida; order Asterales; family Campanulaceae; genus Adenophora; species Adenophora triphylla. The sequence goes on from JAFEMH010001056.1 coordinate 259,260, forward strand.
CATACTGACAACACCTCTTTCACTCATTTTCTCTCTTTTTATTATACTAGTTATTTGCCCAAAATTTTGATTCACATTCATTCACGGGGGACGAAGGGAGTCCCTTTTTATCATCCATTTGTTGTAAGACAATCTTAAAACATTTCTTAATGGTTATTTCTGAACCTTTCCTAAATTTTTTTCTAAATATCTCATTCCCTTTGTCTAAAATTTTTGTTCATTTTGTTCTCAAACAAAATTGCGACTTTAGACGGACCAAAAAGAAAAGCGCAATAATTATAAGAGACTAAAAAGAAAAGTGCGGCAATTACTGTATAAGACAGGAAGGAGCAATAAACTTTAAGAAAGTAGGAAATCAAGAGAAAATGAGACAACCTTAATCAGTGGCGGATCTAGAAATTTTAGTGAGGGGGGTCAACTTTGAAGTAACGAAAAAAGTGAAAATCACACTATTGATAATGTAAAACTTTAATACTGCATATATAACATATTCCATAGTCATAGATTCAATAGCAATAATACTGAAAAGAAGAGCATTTGTATAGAGTTAAAATTTAATTACCTCAACAACGACAATCAAATAAAAAAATAGATTTCAGAATAAACTGTTTATACCACTTCATCCATACCAAAATTTCTAGTGTAAGTATTAACTTCAAGTAAATATAGAGTTAGAAGTAGTCGAGCAGTGTGATATATTCTCTAATTTAAGTATTGACTTTAAGTTTTTTCGTTTAAATGTCTTAAAATTTGGGAATAAAATGTTTATACTACTTCCTCCAAACCAAAATCAATATCTATGCTTTTATATTTTATATAAGAACATTCCAAAATATTTTACAATTTAGTTTTATATGTATATAACAAAATGTGAAAAAAAAAATTGTAAAAATACCGGATAGGGACAAATACCTCGGACACAAATGAAGGTTCAATTTTATTCTTAAAAAAAAAATTGGACATTTATTTTGGGACAAAGAGAGTAATTGTTTTTAGAAAATAGACATTTCATTTGGGATAAAAAATAGAAAATAAATATTCATTTTGAGATAAAAGAAGTACAAAATACAAACACTTTTTTTTAGGGAGTGATATGATAAATTTTGAGGGGAGTCAAAGTGAGAAAAATTAGAATTACACAAAAAATTAAAGGACCACAATGAAATAAATGAAAAAGTGAGGGGGGTCAAGTGACCCCTCTCATCATAGTTCCGCCCCTGACCAGTGGTTGTGAAGAAAAATAGTAACAAGATGTATTGACCTTTTAGTAACCAAATTAATGTCATTTTCAGTAAAGGCATGAAATTTAAACAAAACAAACAAGATTGGAATAGACAGATTTGGCTTTGCTCCATTAAAACTAAAAAATAATTAAAAAATAATTGTATACTCCCTCCGTTCCACCTGAAAAATACAAATTTTCATTTTAATTGTCCCATCTAAAAAGGCACATTCCCAAAATTCTAAAATGGAAATTTTTTAATACTGTTATACTTACTATAACTATTCATAACTATTTTTATCTCACTTTCTCTCTGCTACATCATTTTTCATATTAACAACATATACTCCACTATACACTCTCCTTAATTCTCGTAAAATATCAATTTTGTGCATTTTCTGGTGCGTCGGAGGGAGTATACTGTATTTTTATATATATATATATACTCCCTCTGTCCCACATTACCTTACTCGTTTACTGTTGAGAACGGAAAATAAGGAGTGAATATATATAATGTTATTAAAATAGGAGTTGTGAGTTGGTAGGAGAGAAAAAGTGGGGTAGAGAATAGTAAGTGGATAGGTAGTTATTGTGAGTATGACAAGTGAGTTCCATGAATAAAGAAGTATTAAAAAGTTTTCTTTTTAGGAAAGTGTGACTTTAAAATGGGACGCCCAAAATAGCAAAATTAGTAAGATGTTATGGGACTGAGGGAGTATATCTATATAAGTTGTCCATTTTGTCAATATTTTTCTCAAACAAACATTTCCTAACCAACCATGGAAACCTCTCAACCTCTTTCAACTGAAAGTTTCTCATGCAGTTGGATAACAAACAAGAACCCTTCTTTCGATTTCACTTCCGATGAAGAAGAAACATATTCCATTGTTTTGTCGAGGCGATTCTTCGAAGAAGCTGATAACGAAGAAACATATTCCTTAGTCAATTCGAGGCGATTCTTGGAAGAAGCTGATAGCTTCAATTTTGATTTGCCCGTCTCAAACTCTGCGGATAATGCACTTATTCATGCTGATGAAATTTTCGTCAATGGACACATCTTGCCCTTATATTTTGATACCAAAACTTCGCCTTCTACAATACAAATTCCTTCGTTTTCATCCAAAACTGTTTATTTTACGCCAAATAAAAGAAAAAACTGGCATTTCTTTGGGAAATGGAAAAGATCGTCGAAGAGGGTGTTGTTTAAGTGTTTGAGATTATTGGTGCCTCGAAAAAGCATTAGGGTTGATGATATTGATAGGAAAGTATGGGAAATAAAGAGTTTGAGCAGTTCGGTTCAGTCTTCGTCTCAGAGAAATATGATCACTTGTTCTTCTAGTTGGGGCGATTGTTTGTCAAAGCGGACAAGTACTAAGATGCAGAAGGCAAAGAGTTGGAGCAGTTCGCCACGAGAATCTCCGGTGGTACGAATATTGCCTTATTCTTATTCTTCTAAGGATGCTTGTTTTGATAGGGAGAGTTCAGTTTATGAAGCTGTTCTTCATTGCAAAAGATCATTTGGAGAAGGAAATGGTTAGAAGTGGTTCAAGAGATACTCATGACAATTATTGACTCCCTCCGTCCCAAAAAAATGTCAAAAAAATAAAATAATATCAAATTCGCTCTTGAAAAAGAGTAAAAAATTTTTTTTGGGACATTCATTTTTAGACGGAAGGATAAATAATCAAAGTTAGTTTGTCTTTTGTCCCCTTAATCTCTTTGGTTCTTTCCTCTTTCTTGTATATGTACACTTTTTAACTTTTCTTGTAAATGTGAAGGAGTTTCAAATAATATTGTCCCACGAAAGTGTCCTACTAAATAGAGATGTTCAAGGCAACGGGTTTTTTCGTTCGGCCCGGAAGGTTCGATCCCTTCCGTCCCAAGGATATCCATGATGGAATTAATTATACATAAACCCTAGAATGATGCGGAATATTTATTCTAGGACAATCATGCTTTAAGTTATCAAAGATTATGGAACGATAGACAAACCTGAATCCATAGCAATATTCGGAGAATACTAGATGAACGATTATTGTCTTCCAATTGATCCTTAGGGTTCTTAGAATTCAATTGATAATGGGGATCAAAAGAATAAAACCTAGGTAGGTCAATTGGGGACCATAACCCTATATTTATAATGACCTAGTATGTTAGTCAGCCCATTATAGATTAACAACTAGGCCCCTTAGGTATCTACACATATTAATTATAGATCCCATACTTATAAAAGATGACTTGGGCCCCCTTCAACTTTAGTAGATCACTTTATTAGGCCCAAATACTTTAATATTTAATGTGACATATACAATTAATTATAGTGCACATACGTCTATGTGCCCAAAGACTTTATTTATTATACTAGTATATGTAAAGTCCATAAAATATTCCAACAATCTCCCACTTGGACTTACACATGTACATAATATAATACCTTAGTTTAATTGCATATCACATTATAAACCTTAACAGCAATGCTTTACCAAATTGTGTCATCTTAAACCAATCCGGTCCATTAGTCAAATCAACATAAGGATCAAAGAGGTTTTCGTCACTATTAGCCAACTAGACCCATCGGTGGTCACATATATTAACTCAACTAAATGACATGGATCAAGTATGGATGTGTAGCATGGAATAACATGTAATGTGATCTTCACATGTCTATTCTCAACTGGTCCAACCTTATTTTGAGATCAACCAAATATTCGCAGTGCAAAATAACTTTATTAACCAAAACTCGAAAAAACCAAATATACTTATAACAATAAATGTAAGAGCAAAATACAAAACTCCCACTCAATCTAAGCATACTCTAGTGATACAACACCCATACAAGCCGTGTGCTCGTGAAAAACCTTCGGTGTTACACCCTTAGTAAGCGGATCCGCGACCATGGAGTTAGTCCCAATATGCTCAATACAAATCTGTCCACTCTGAATCCGTTCCTTAACAGCAAGATACTTAATGTCTATGTGCTTAGACTTAGACGAGCTCTTGTTGTTATTGGAATACATAACTGCCGACTTATTATCACAAAATAACTTTAATGGCTTTTCAACGTCACCTAATATGCGCAGCCCAGTGATAAAATTTCGCAACCAAATTGCGTGATTTGATGCCTCATAACACGCCACTAACTCTGCCTCCATCGTAGAAGTAGCAACAAGTGTCGCTAACACTCTTCCAAGAAACTGCTCCTCCACAAAGTAGATAAACGTAGCACAGTAGACTTACGACTATCTTGGCATCCCGCAAATTCGGAATCCGAATACCCAATGATCTCAAGTCTATCCGACTTTCTGTAAGTGAGCATATAATCCTTTGTTCTCTGTAAATAACACATGACCCTCTTGGCTGCTATCCAATGATCCTTTCCAGGATTGCTAAGGTATCTGCCTAAAACACCAACTATGAATGCTAGGTCCAGGCGAGCGCAAACTCGAGCATACATCAAGCTCCCTATAGCCGAAGCATAAGGGATGCTATTCATTTCCTTAGATTCAATCTCATTCTTTGGTCACTGAGCAAGATTGAATTTGTCACCTTTAGCCACCTGGGGTGTCACCCATTTTACAATCCTGCATGCCAAATCTCTTAAGTACCTTATCGATGTAACTCTTTTGTGACAATCCAAGAATACCTCGAGAACGATCTCTGTGTATTTGAATTCCTAATACAAAAGATGCATCTCCCAGATCTTTCATCTCAAATTTCTTTGGGAGAAATCTCTTAGTTTCATGCAGTAAGTCCGTATCATTTGTGGCTAGTAGGATGTCATCCACATATAAAACCAGAAAAATATATTTACTCCCACTGAACTTGTGGTAGACACAATCATCAACTGTATTTGCCGTGAAACCAAATGACAATACAACTTGATGAAATTTGTAATACCACTGACGGGATGCTTGTTTGAGTCCATAGATGAATTTCTTGAGTTTGCATACCATATCCTTTGAATCTTTTGAAACCAAGGTTTCTGGTTGCACCATATAAATTGTTTCTTCAATGTCTCCATTAAGAAACGCAGTCTTAACATCCATCTGATGTAACTCTAGGTCATAATGTGCCACTAATGCCATAATGATTCTAAAAGAGTCTTTCGAAGAAACCGGAGAGAAAGTCTCTTTATAATCTATTCCTTCTTTCTGAGTAAATCCTTTAGCGACAAGACGTGACTTATGTCTTTCCGCATTGCCCTGTGAATCCCTTTTAGTTTTAAATATCCATTTGCAACCAATAGGTTTCACTCCTTCTGGCAATGGGACAAGATCCCATACATCATTGTCTTTCATTGATTTAATCTCATCATCCATAGCGACTATCCACTTTTGAGAGTTAGAACTACCAATGGCCTCATGAAAGTTGATTGGATCATCTTCCAATTGACCAATGTCTACCTCTTGTTCATTTAGAAATACCAAGTAATCATCCGAAATGGCACTTCGTCTCTCTCTAGTGGATCTTCTTAAAGGCACTTGTTCTTGAGGTTGTTGAGCTTGTTCCTCATGGACAACTAGAGGGATATTGACAATGTCTTCTTGATCCAAATTTTGTTCTTGAACCACATCGGGATTGAGATCCAAATCATGGTCAAGGACAATTGTAGGAAGAGGAATGGTAACCGGAACCTCTTCAAAGACAAAATCATCTCTAACTTGTCCCCCACAAGCTCAACATCCTCAAAGAATTGAGCATTTCCCGTGTCAAAAAAGTTTCGGATTTGGGATCGTAAAACTTAAAGCCCCTTGACCTTTCGTAGTAACCAACAAAGTAACTACTAACGAGTCCTTGAGTCCAACTTCTTTTCACTAGGCCTGTAAGGCCTAGCCTCAGCCGGACATCCCCAAATGTGTAAATGCCTTAATACAGGTTTCTTGCCTGTCCATAGTTCATAAGGGGTTTTGTTAGCAGCCTTTGTGGGTATCCTGTTAAGGAGATAAGCTATGCCTTTAATGCCTCTCCCAGTGAGTGCGGTAAAGTAGTATGACTAACCATACTTCTCACCATTTCTGTAAGTTCGATTTCGTCTTTCAAGAACACCATTCATGCTAGGTTTGCCTGGCATGGTGTGCGAGGGACGATACCGCACTCCTCTAGGTATTTAGCAAAAGGCCCGGGGCGTTGTTCACCCGATCCGTCATTTACGCCATAGTATTCACCACCACGGTCAGATTTGACTTTCTTTATTGTTTTGCCATGTTGATTTTCAACCTCGGCCTTAAACTTTTTGAACATATCCAATGCCTGTGACTTTTCATGAATCAAATATAGGTAACCATAACGAGAGTAATCATCTATGAATGTAATGAAATATTCTTGACCATTCCACGAGGGTGTAGGAAATGGTCCACATATATCCGTATGAATTAATTCCAAAACATTTGTAGCTCTCTCAGCTTTTAATTTGCTTTTGTCTGTTTGTTTTCCCTTAATACACTCAACACATATTTCATAATCTGATTTGTCAAGTGTTTCAATAATTCCGTCTGACACAAGCCTTTGCATTCTCTGTTTTGATATATGTCCTAATCGCTTGTGCCATAATGACATGGAATTATTGTTAGTAAATTTGCGTTTAGTACCACGTGTTTCCACATGCAGGTTTTCATGATATGAAGCAACAGTATCCAACATATAAAGATTATCATAAACCGACAAAGTACTAGATCCAATAAACTTAGAATTATATGAGAAACGACATTCACCATTTGCAAATGAACAAGTAAATCCTTCTTTGTCCAAAGCGAAATGGAAACCAAATTCCGTCTAAAAGACGGTACCACATGTGTCTCATACAAATCTAAATAAAATCCAGACTTTAATAATAATCTAAAAGTTCCGATTGCTTCAACTTCAATAGAATTGCCGTTCCCCACATAGATGAATCTTTCAGCATCACTTGGCTTTCGGCAGTTCAGGCAACCTGCATAGACACTGATGTGAGTAGAAGAACCAGAATCTAACCACCAAGTATGTCTAGGCACTGAAACCAAATTAACCTCAGAACAAACAAAAGCAAGAGATATACCTTTCTTTACACGCCATGCGTGGTATTTAGGGCAATCTCTCTTCATATGATCCATTTCCTTACAGAAAAAGCAACCTGGATCCTTATCTTGTCCCTTGGACGTTGACGTTGCTAAATCCTTAGCTTGTCCCTTTGATACTTTATGTTGCTTTTTCTTTGGCTCATTGACCGCAGTTTCTTTAGCCTTCCTTTTCTTGTTATAGCCCGAAGAGGAAGCCGCAAAGTGAGCACTCTCAGTCTTTTCAGACTTTAACCTTGATTCCTCTTGCACACACAATGAAATGAACTCATTAAGAGTCCACTTTTCCTTCTGGCAATTGAATGTTACTTCAAATTGCCCAAACTGTGGTGGAAGAGAGATCATAACCATATGAACAAGCATGTCATCCGACAGCTCGAACTTGAGAGCCTTAAGTTTAGATGCCAAATTGGCCATCTCCATAATGTACTCACGCACGTTCCCTTTACCTTTATACCTCATGGCAACAAGATTACGCAAAAGCGTGCTTGTTTCTGCCCTTTCATTCTTAGCAAAACGCTTTTCAAGCTCTGTAAGGAACGTCATTGCAACTTTCTCATCATCTATATCACCTCTGAATGATTCTGGGATGCTTTTCTTCATGATCATAAGACACATGCGATTTGAGCGTTCCCACTTTTCCATATCCTTCTTAGCTTGAGATGTACTCGTGCTAGTCGGGTCGGCGGGTTTTGGCTCCACGAGTGCAAGGTCTAGATCCATAACTCCCGTAACAATCGGCACATTTTCTTTTCGGCTCTTAAAATTCATCCCATTCGGCATGGGAATCGAGTTGATGTTAGCGAGATACATTAGAAGGCGATGAATTAAACTGAATAGAGAACAAAAAATAAAACAAATAAGCTCACATGTAACTTTAAGCAGATAAATGTTTGAAATTAAAATTATCCCATTACAAGAAAATCGACGCAACATTAATTTTAATCTTTGGATAGAAAATTAACTTGCAAGTGATTTTCTTGATGTAGAAATCAAATATTAACAGTAAAATCCTGTCAAATACCAAGCCTTTCTTTGGACCGACTCAATATTCACATGGACACTTAATAACTGTTACATATTTATCTCCACAAACGAATTTGAATTTCTGCCAAATAATAGCCTTCCTTTGGGCCGACCATTACCCGCATGAAAAACAAACACGCTAAAACTTCAAACAATCATGTATTTTAAATTAAAAATTTTCAGAGGAGAGGTTACTTTGGTAACATGCTACGAAAAATCAATAACATAAAATACAAGATGTGTTCGAATAAACGAACCCAAAGTAATTTCAAACATGGGCATAACTTAAACATTATTATTGAAATTTAAAATTATTAAGTCCATAATAATAACTTCAATAAATAAGTATTTACTTAATCCAAAACACATAATAATCAGATTAAATGAGATAATCAAACAGAAATCTTAAATATCCAATTAATAATTTTTAGACCCAAATCTCATTTCATCAACATCTTCAGCATAACCAAGTGAAAATTTTCAAACAGTAAAATATGCAAATTTGTGCAATATTTACTTAATCAGCTATTCAAACAGTAAAATAGAGGCGCACAGGAACTCCTCTCAGGTCAGCAAATCGGCGATACCCACCAAGAAACCGATCAATACAGTCCACAAAATTCACAAATAAAAATTGTATTTTGATCAAACGGGTATCGACAATAACCGTGAACAAACAAAACCCAGAATTTAATCACAAATTTATACGCAATCAAACAAATAATGAACGGTGGACTGAATCCTTCAACAAAATTGCCGCCGGAATCCATGGCGAACTAAGCCAATTGGACAACTCTGCCGGTATTTCAAACTTATTGAACCAGATTTGGCTGTTAGTGAGATAACCCTTCATGCATAAAATATTTTGTTTTATGAATGGGTGACATAGAGACCAAATTCAAGTATAATCCGGCAAAGGTCGCAACCGAGTCCAGCCTTATCGGGGCAGTTCACCGTAACGACGGCGGGGTCGCCGGAGTTTTTCCCCTCCTTAATCAGAACAACATCGTCCCAAGAGATGCCCATTTTTCTCAAATTAAGATATTATCATTAAAATACAGGAATTAAATCGAGATGGGTATCACCTAAGAGAACTCCGACAGGTTTTTGAGGTGGGAATTTAGCTCATTATTTTTGTTCAGCCAAATTAAATCATAAACATCATAATCAATTCGATCCAAATAATCCCAACAACAAAGCAAGATTACGGCTCTGATACCACTTGATGGAATTAATTATACATAAACCCTAGAATGATGCGGAATATTTATTCTAGGACAATCATGCTTTAAGTTATCAAAGATTATGGAACGATAGACAAACCTGAATCCATAGCAATATTCGGAGAATACTAGATGAACGATTATTGTCTTCCAATTGATCCTTAGGGTTCTTAGAATTCAATTGATAATGGGGATCAAAAGAATAAAACCTAGGTAGGTCAATTGGGGACCATAACCCTATATTTATAATGACCTAGTATGTTAGTCAGCCCATTATAGATTAACAACTAGGCCCCTTAGGTATCTACACATATTAATTATAGATCCCATACTTATAAAAGATGACTTGGGCCCCCTTCAACTTTAGTAGATCACTTTATTAGGCCCAAATACTTTAATATTTAATGTGACATATACAATTAATTATAGTGCACATACGTCTATGTGCCCAAATACTTTATTTATTATACTAGTATATGTAAAGTCCATAAAATATTCCAACAATCCATCCATTCTATTGAAATCTTGAATCAAACGAAAATGGAGCGTAGCCAAGTGGTAAGGCTCGAATCTGGTTCTTGACACATGATTAGCCATCTCGATTTTTCGAGATATAACCCATCTATTTTCTAGATGGCTAAAGAGTTTTTTAGACTAAGTATCAAAAAAAATCTTCCGATGAAGATGAAGGTGAACAGAATCCTTTTGACGAAAAGGAGCAAAACAAGGAGAAGCCTACGTTTTATAAGTTTGACGATGATTATGTGTTTCGTAGCAGCTCACAGCCTTGTGGGTATCCAAATGAATGCAGGGAATGTCTCAAGTCGATTATTGGGGTCAGTTTACGAAAAACGACTCAACAAACGCATTATTGATTTTCCCTAATGTCAAGGTTTTCATTCTCTAATCCAGTTATTGAAAGTTTCGTGTAGCTAGGAAACTTAGATCACGCAATAGGCAAAGGATGTGAGTACAGATGTGTCTCACAACTGTCCACACATCCACAGATAATGCAGCGGAATAAAGTAATTAAAAGCAAATTAAATGCAATAACTCAAGAGTTATATACGCTTACTGATCTGTGTGATCAGCAAACTAGGCTTACGCCCAAAAACTTTTCACTATAAAAACTTTTGTTTCTTACAAAAACAAATAAGTGAAAAACTAAATTATGAAAATACTAAACAAGTTCTAATCACCTTCTATGATATGAACAACTCCCCTTTCCCAAGTAGGACTTATTCAATCAGAAGTAAAACAAGAGAACTTTATAAAAACCTAGATGTGAGTTACGCATGTAAGCTCACAACCTAAACACAACTCAATCGAATGCTATGAAGTAAGTGTATTTTTCTCTCTAAAAACCGTAGCCTCTCTTTGTGCTGAATGACTTGAATATATAGTGCACCATTGAGAAAATCTTCATGCAATCGACCTCTTCCTTTGTGAGAATCCTTTTCTTGTATAAAAACATAATCACACTCACAAGGAAATCAAATATTAGTAGGTTAGTCCTAATATAAAACAATGTACATAAATAAAATATATTTACCATATTTACAATTCCTAGTCAAAGTAATATACTTATAAATCTCCATGAAAGTTCCAAAATCTTCTTACCATAATAGAAGACAAATTAAATGAGGAAACAAGTAGTTCCCTAAAAAAGCTCACGCTTTCAATCTCCCCCTATTTTGGACTTTCTGGTCAAAACCAAAGATTTATAACAAACATAATTTATGACCACAGAATATAAAAAACATAACTCCCCCTGAATGGATGTGTGTCCAGATGTGTATACACATCCACACATAAAAGCTGCAAAACAAGAATTAGAACATAAAACCAGCAGTTCATTAAGCAAAAGCAAAAAACCATTCAGCCATGTCCTAATTAAAGCTATTACAAACCATTGTTTTAAAAACTAAAAACTAAAGCAGAAAATTAAAAATTGTCTTTAACAACCATCATAGCAAAACACCAAAAAAAACTTTTCTCCCCCTAAATCACAAATCAAAATGTCTCCACTTAAAACCAGCCATAGCTTTAGCAGCAGCAGCATTAACAGCAGCATCCCAGACTTCACTTCCAGCAGCAGCAGCAGAACTAGATTCTCCCCCTTTTTGACAAGAAAGTTTAGCATGCCATCTAAGGAGATTATCCCTAAGAGCTTTCAGATTGTTGGCATGGGCAATGGAGGCTTGAGCTTGAGCTTCAGCTTCTACAATTGCAGCATCTAAGTCCTTCATCTGAGCAACAAAATTCTCTTCAGATGTGACACCAGATGTGTCCACATCTTCCATACCAATCTCAGGAACTGTACCCAAAGGAAGATCCACATGTCTTTGCTTAGGATCAAGCAAGGTCTTAGATTCCTTAAACAGGGCAAAATTGTCAACAATTTCTTCTCCTTTTTCAGGCTTAACACCATTGGCAATGAGGATTTGGGAAATCAAGGAAGGATAGGGTAAAGACCATTTCTTTGATGGAGACTCTCCATAATCACAAATCTTTCTAAATATAAAGTCACCAAAATTAATGTGCTTCTTAATTCCCAATCTGTAAAGAAGCAAGGCTTGCACCCTAGTAACTGAGGTTTTGTTATTGGAGGGGCAAAGATTGGCAACAAGGATGGAGTGAAGAAAACAATAAAGGGAAGATAAAGATCCACTTCCTAAGTCTTTAGGCTTCACAGGCCAAGAGGATACTTTGCCATGAGTAATGGCAGACACAAGTTCATCATCCTCAATAGAAACCAATTCATCCAAAAAATCATTCAACCCAAGCAAATCATTGATCACAGAAGGGGTAAAAGGGACAAACACTCCTCTAACATAGACTGGGAGGAGAAGAGTAGTTTTTATCTAATCCCTTAGGCAAATTAGCATAAAACTCATAAATCATTTTAGGATAGAAGGGAAGGGGATGATCAACAGTTAAGAATAATCCTCTTTCCTCAAAGAATTTGTCCATCCCAAGCTTAGCAAAAGATTCCCTATCCCTTTTCATATCTATAACAAAGGCTTTGGAAGAAATTAAGGCAAACCTATCAGATGCCTTTTTGGTTAAAAACTTTTTGGAAAAGGGTTTAGGGGAAGAGATAACAGAAACAGTAGATGACATACCCTGTTCAGCTTTCTTTCGAGAAGATGTGCGTCTAGATGTGGGCACATCCTTAGACACATCCTTCACAGGGAATGGAACATTGATAGGTTCAATCTCAGTGTCATCAGCATCAGAGGAGTCTAACTCTTGGTCCTCTTTTTCTTGATCAAGCTCATCTCTTCCTAGCTTGTAGTTCTCATCCGAGGCAGTATCATCACTATCTGCACTTGAACTAGATTCATCTTCAATTGGCTCTAAATCAGTCTCAGCCACCTTTTTCTTTCCCCTCAAATCCATTAGGATATTAGCTAAGGGTACTTCATCATCAAAAGAGATAAGGTCCTCAACAGGACTAACAACTACAGGAGCAGAGGAATCTATAACAGGGGCAGACACATTATCCATAGGAGGTGGAACCTCAACACAAGGGGTGGTAACTGGGATAATGGGATCAGATGATAATGTGGGAGAGGGTGATGAAACAAAAGGATCAACAGATTCTGCATGGGGAACAGTCTCAACAGAGATAAAAGGTTCAACATGGGGAGTATCAACAGGAATAATTGATTCAACCTGGGGAATATCCTCAGAAGGGGTAACAACAGGGACATGATCAATAACAGAGGAAGGAGGAATTGATGATTTAGCCCTAGTCCTAACAAGAGGAATCATTACCTCTTCTTCTTCTTCTTCTTCTTCAAGAACAATAGCAGTCGAAGGTTTCCCGCCAGGTTTCTTTAGGTTCTTGGCTTTGTCAGACTCTGACAGCTTACGAACCCTACCAGATCGACGAAGAGCACGATGGGGCACCGGCGTTGCAGTAGGCTTTGGGGCTTTGACTTGAGACAGCTTCCTTTTCTTAGTTGAAGATGGTTCTTCAGCGATGACGACAGGAGCGACATCCGATGGTGGTATCACCGGAGAGGATGGAGCTTTAGGGTTTTCGGAGGAAGGAACCAATGTGGGGGATTTTGGAGCACTGGCTTCCATTGAAGGATCAGATGAAGGTGATGGAGATGAGAATTCCGCAAGAAACTTTGAAATTACAGGGTTTAAGAGAACTGAATCCTCACCTTTAGCTATTGAAATTGGGGCAATATCAAGAATGTCTTTTTCTTGAATGTTTGAATGCTCGGCCATTTAACAGAGGAATTTGGGTTGGTTGAACAGTGCAAAGAAAATTAATGCTATGGTTTGAGATTGTGTGCAAAGAGAAGGAAGAACAAAGGGTTTTGTCAAGGTTTATGGGGGATGGGACGGATGTGAGATATAATAAATACTCACAGCTCCCCCTTTCCAAATAGAATTAGGAATCCTTCTTCAAAAAGGTTTAACATACCTCAAAATCCTTAGGAGTCCTCCAACGGCTAGAAACCTTTGAGGTTACTACACACAAGCTCTTTCCAAGAAAATAAGGGATTAAAATAAATCAAGATTTTGTAAGATTTTTATGAAAACAAAAATTACTTCGGCATATCTTTATTTAAAACAGAATCCCAAAAGGATTTTCCAACCTTTTCAAACAAGGATTGATACACACCTTTTTCTTTCATAAAAGATATTGGAGATCAAAAACCTATATAATCAAAGAATGAACTAGGAAAGAAAATTAATTATCTAGCATATTTACAAAGCTCCTATATGTCCTAAAAATGCAATATGCCTAGCATGATGCAAACACACAGGTGAAGGAAATATTCTCAGCTTATGGATGTGGCATAGGATGTGAGTCACAAATGGGGACACATTTAGATCACAAAAAGTCAATGAGCAATAATCCAATCTGCACAGCCTCTAGGATGCATCCACCAATTTTTTTGTTGTGGATTTTTGCAATGTGAGTAGCTTTCACTTTACTTGATCCCAAAGATAGCCCTTTTTCCCAATGATCTTATCAAGTTTGACTTCAAGTTTTCTTATGAAAATCACTTGATCACAATGGTATGGCTTCATACTAAGGGTGAAGCAGCTGTTTCTCACATATATATATTTTTTTATTTTTTTTTTTTCTTTTAGCACCCACTGTGAGATACCTAGTAAGGTTATATCAAGTCATCAAAAGATGACATGAACAGGAAGTGCTCACAATTAAGTGATCAAAAATAATGTCAAAGATGGAGACTCACAAGTGACCACACTGAGAAATTTCGTGCTAATGCATGATATTTTTGGATTTTTCTTTTTATGATTTTTTTTTTTTTTCAGTTAAACTAATCTACAGATGTGTTAGAGGATGTGAGACACATCTGGTCTCACAACCTTAGATATCACACAAGCCAAGAGACTTCCTCAAGGAGGAAAATCTCTCCAAATCTAATGCCTTTGTAAATATATCACCAATTGATTTTCGGTCCCAACAAATTCCGGACACACGCTTTTTGTTCTACAAGATCTCTGATGAAATGATGTCTAATATCAATGTGCTTTGTTCTAGAATGTTGGACAGGATTTTTAGATATGTCCAAGGCACTTTTGTTATCACAAAAAGCAGTCAAAACTTTGCTATTTAATCCATAATCTTTTAACATTTGATTCATCCAAAGCAATTGTGTGCAACAACTTCCAAGGGCAACATATTCAAACCTCAAGCAGTGGATAAAGACACACAATTTTGCTTCCTACTATACCAAGACACAAGGTTATTACCTAGGTAAAAACATCCACCAGTGGTACTCTTTCTATCATCACTATTTCCAGCCCAATCTGAATCAGTGTACCCAACCAAATTGGTGTTTGTTTCCTTGGAGTAATGCAGACCTAGGTTTACAGTCCCACTTACATACCTAATGATTCTTTTCAAGGCTTTAAGATGGGACACTTTAGGGTTGGCTTGGTATCTTGCACAGAGACACACACTATACATAATATCAGGTCTACTTGCAGTGAGGTAAAGCAGACTTCCTATCATGCTTCTATAAAGGGTTTGATCAACACTCTCACCATCAGAATCATGACTTAGCTTTTGGGAAGATCCCATTGGGGTTCTTTGATGTGAAGAGTGTTCAAGCTCAAATTTTTTCACAAGACTCTTGGCATACTTAGACTGTGAAATGAACATGCCGTCTTTGAATTGCTTAATTTGTAAACCTAAGAAAAAGTTCAACTCACCTACCATACTCATCTCAAATGTGGAAGTCATGCTATCCACAAATTCAGCTAGCATTGGATCAGAATTTGATCCAAACACAATGTCATCTACATAGATTTGTGCCACAAGAATCTCCTTTTTATTTCTCCTCACAAACAAGGTTTTGTCAACCTCACCTCTCTTGAATCCTAATTGAAGCAAATGGTCAGTCAACCTACCATACCAAGCTCTAGGGGCTTGCTTTAGCCCATACAGAGCTTTCTTCAGCTTATACACATGATTAGGATATTTGGAGTTCACAAAGCCTTTAGGTTGTTCAACATAGGCTTCCTCATTTAATATCCCATTTAGAAAAGCACTCTTAACATCCATTTGATGAAGAGTAATCTTGAGGTAACAAGCAATAGCTAACAAAAGCCTAATGGACTCAATTCTTGCAACAGGAGCAAATGTCTTCTCAAAATCAATTCCCTCAATTTGAGTATAACCTTGAGCAACTAACCTAGCTTTATTTCTAGTTATCACACCTTGCTCATCAGTTTTGTTTTTGAAAATCCATTTGGTTCCTATGACATTACCATGTGAGGGTCTAGGAACAAGAGTCCATACCTCATTCTTTTCAAATTGAATTAGTTCATCTTGCATAGCCATAATCCAACAAGATCTTTCAATGCTTCAAGAATATTCTTAGGTTCAATTTTTGAAACAAAACAACAAAAACTTACCCGGGAGTATGCTGAGGAGCAACTCCATAAACCAGCCATTTTTCTATAATCAACTTTGTCCTTTTGTCTAGTTCTCACTTGAGCATGCACATCTCCCACGACTTGTGAAGTGGGGTGGTTTTTCTGGATTTTTGAAGGGATATCCTTTGACCTATCCACACACCCATTCACATTACCTTCGGAGCATCATCCCGATCGTAATAAGAGGAACCGTCCTCGCCAGGAGTTTGAGTGGATGTGGGATCAGATGTGGGTTCAGATGTGGAGGCGTATGTGTCCACATCCTTGGTTACATCCTTATCGTGTTCAACATTTTTATCAAGACTGGAAGCTTCTTTTGATTTTTCAAAGACTGTTTCTTCATCCTTCCAGCCAAAGAAGCAACCCGAAACATCATCCTCAGCAGCCTTGAGGTTAAGATCAAGTGAGTCATCAAATTTAACATTAGCAGATTCCATAATGGTCTTAGTTTTGAGATTGAAAACTCGTAAGCTCTACCGTTTGTGGAATAGCCCATGAAAATTGCTTTGTCACTTTTTGAATCAAACTTGGACAAGTATTCTCTATCATTGAGAATATAGCAAACACATCCAAACACATGAAAATATTTCACAGTTGGTTTCTTTCCAAGGAGGATTTGATATGGGGTGACAAAGGTTACCAATCCTTAGAAACACCCTATTGCCAATGTGGCAAGCAAGTGTTTAAAGCTTCTCGCCCAAAATTTCATGGACAAGTTCTTTGAACTTAGCATGACCCTAGCCATTTCTTGCAAGGTTCTATTCTTTCTTTCAGCAATTCCATTTTGCCGTGGGGTGATTGGTGCGTAAAACTCATGAGTGATTCCCTTAGAATTGCAAAAATTGGTGAATATTTGATTCTCATATTCGTACTCATGATCGACCTAATCCTCACAGCTTTAAGACCATAAAGATTTCTAACTCTTTTGTACCAATTCTTGAATTCTCCAATTGTTTCGACTTTTCTCTTAAGAACATTACCCAAGTGTACCTAGAATAATCATCAACACACACAAAGGCATACTTTTTCCTACCAAAGCTTTCCACTTCAATAGGTCCCATTAAATCAGTGCTGAATCATCTCCAAACATCTAGTTGTGGAGCATTGTTGGACCTTTTTATGTGATGCCTTTTGTTTGCTTTCCCTTTGACATGAACCACGTACATCGTGGTTCTTAAAGTTCAGCTTAGGGAGGTCTTTAATAGCTTCAAACCTTTGAAGTTCTTCCAGAGTTCTACAAACTAGCATGCCCTAATTTTTGGTGCCACAGATTGACATCATTAGCTTTTGAGCTTAGGCAAGAAAGATTGTCACCAAATTGGTAACAATTGTCACAGATCTAGGACCAAGAAACACACATTTATTATCCTTATCAAACACTTCACACAAGTGCTTATCAAACTTCACAAATAGGTCATCATCACACAAAGCTTGATCGATGCTTATTAGGTTGGCTTTCAAGCCTTCCACATGGTACACATTGTGCAATTTTGGGAGACCCTTGACATCTAGGGTTCCTTTCCCAACAATCTTTCCTTGAGCACCTCCACCAAAATTTACTTTCCCTCCATTTATCATTTCATAATCAAGAAGGACTCGCTTGGTTTCCAAATATGTGCCTAGAGCACCCACTATCAAAATACCAAGAGCGAGACAAGACTCTTGAGAGAAGAGTAGACAACATTGCAGTGGTAATTGGTTTGGCTACCCACTGTTTAACAGCTTTTCTTTTTGGGTTGCAGAGGTCTCAGATTGATTGGATGTGTGTTAGGATGTGCATACATCTTCTCACACATCCGAGGCCGTTTGAAGTTACCAGATTTTTTATCACCCTTAAGTTTGTAAATGTAAGGGCCTAATGTGACCAGGAGCTAGGCAGTAATGACAGATGTAATGCCTCTTTCTTGGTCTCTTTTCACTCAGAATGACTTTTTCTTTAAAAGCTTGTTTTTTCACATTTTTAGAGGTAGAAGCCTCACATCCCTCCTTTACAAAATTATTTTCAAAACCTATACCAATTTTGTCACGTTGACCCATGGAAAAAGCTTCTTCCATTTTCATTTTACTTTTATTTAACTTAGTAAAAGTATTATCAGCTTTTTCACATTCATTCTTGAATTTTTCAAGGTCAACTTCTCTTTTGGTCACAAGGACTTCTAGTCTTGCAATGGTATCCTTTTGTGCATCATTTTCTTTTGAAAGTACAGCTTTTTCATCTTCACAAGCAGCTAATTTATCTGAAAGAGATTTGTTTACCTTAACAAGTACCTCAATTTTGTCTAATCTTTTCATCCAATCTGTATGCAGCTCCTTGTATGTGGCAAAGAGTTCCTCATAGGGAATGTCCCTTTCTTCATCTTCATCATCTGAATCTCCTTTTACAGAGAAACAGTTCAGCTCCAGTTCAGATGTGACACCGATGTGTACACAATTGAGCCCACATCCAAGGGATTTTCAGAGTATATTCTTCTATATCTCGAGAAAGGCATTAAACACGTAATGGCAATTTAAGACAGACATATTAGCCACTTCTTCTTCCTCATCCTCACCGTCACTAAGGGTAGCTTAAGCTCATTCCCTTCTTTTTAAGAGTGTTAGCACACTCATTGGCATAATGACCAAATCCACGACATGCCCTACATTGGACGTATTCGGATGATTTATTTTCAAAACTTGGTTTCTTGAATCCAAAGTCGTTGCTAGGTTTTGGCTTTTCAACAAGATCGGAAGTAGGTCTATTGGGGAATTTGCTTATCCTTCTATTTTTCAAGATAGAACTGAATTTCTTTGAAATAAGAGCTACATCCTCATCTTCAAGATTGGACTTGTCAATTTCGTAGGATAATTCCACAAGCTCTTTTGGAAGAGCGGCAGACTTTTAAGGGCAAGACTGTGTGTTTTGTTCTTTTTCTAAGCCTCAAGGTTAAGCTCAAACACAGTCAAGATTCCTATGATAGTGTCAAGACCTACAGTGCTTGTGTCCTTTGTTTCTTCAATCACAGCTACTTTAATGTTAAACCTCTCAGGCAAGGTCCTTAGAATTTTACTAACAAGTCTTGCATTGGAGATAGATTCTCCTAGACTTGTGCATTCATTTGAAATCTCATGAATCTTAGCAAAGATATGACACAATATCCTCGCTTTCTTCCATTCGAAGTAACTCAAACCTATCCATTAAAATTCTAAGCCTGGTAGCCTTCACACTTGGTGCTCCCTCACATTGAGTTTGCAAAATATCCCAAGCAGTTTTGGCTATACTCTCATTTGTTATAAGCTTGTACATATTCCCAGAAACATGGCTGGAAATAGCACCCATGGCTTTTGAATTGTAATTAGCAGCTTGTATTTCATCAAGAGTCCATTGTTCTTCAGGTTTTCTTTCAAAAAAGGATTCACCAACACCAGAAGATGGCTTTTTCTCCACAGTAGGAGGTTGCCATGCAACAAGAATGCACATCCAAGCTCTTTCATCAATACTTTTGATGTAATTTCGCATCTTAGACTTCCAAAGAGAATAATTTGTGCCATCCAAGACAGGAGGCCTATTTTGGTGATTTTGGCATTCCATAATGACTACACTTTCGGATCAACACTCGCATATTTCGAGAGTTGGCTCTGATACCAATTGAAAGTTTCGTGTAGCTAGGAAACTTAGATCACGCAATAGGCAAAGGATGTGAGTACAGATGTGTCTCACAACTGTCCACACATCCACAGATAATGCAGCGGAATAAAATAATTAAAAGCAAATTAAATGCAATAACTCAAGAGTTATATACGCTTACTGATCTGTGTGATCAGCAAACTAGGCTTACGCCCAAAAACTTTTCACTATAAAAACTTTTGTTTCTTACAAAAACAAATAAGTGAAAAACTAAAATATGAAAATACTAAACAAGTTCTAATCACCTTCTATGATATGAACAACTCCCCTTTCCCAAGTAGGACTTATTCAATCAGAAGTAAAACAAGAGAACTTTATAAAAACCTAGATGTGAGTTACGGATGTAAGCTCACAACCTAAACACAACTCAATCGAATGCTATGAAGTAAGTGTATTTTTCTCTCTAAAAACCGTAGCCTCTCTTTGTGCTGAATGACTTGAATATATAGTGCACCATTGAGAAGATCTTCATGCAATCGACCTCTTCCTTTGTGAGAATCCTTTTCCTGTATAAAAACATAATCACACTCACAAGGAAATCAAATATTAGTAGGTTAGTCCTAATATAAAACAATGTACATAAATAAAATATATTTACCATATTTACAATTCCTAGTCAAAGTAATATACTTATAAATCTCCATGAAAGTTCCAAAATCTTCTTACCATAATAGAAGACAAATTAAATGAGGAAACAAGTAGTTCCCTAAAAAAGCTCACGCTTTCAATCTCCCCCTATTTTGGACTTTCTGATCAAAACCAAAGATTTATAACAAACATAATTTATGACCACAGAATATAGAAAGAACATAACTCCCCGAATGGATGTGTGTCCAGATGTGTATACACATCCACACATAAAGACTGCAAAACAAGAATTAGAACATAAAACCAGCAGTTCATTAAGCAAAAGCAAAAAACCATTCAGCCATGTCCTAATTAAAGCTATTACAAACCATTGTTTTAAAAACTAAAAACTAAAGCAGAAAATTAAAAATTTTCTTTAACAACCATCATAGCAAAACACCAAAAAAAACTTTTCTCCCCCTAAATCACAAATCAAAATGTCTCCACTTAAAACCAGCCATAGCTTTAGCAGCAGCAGCATTAACAGCAGCATCCCAGACTTCACTTCCAGCAGCAGCAGCAGAACTAGATTCTCCCCCTTTTTGACAAGAAAGTTTAGCATGCCATCTAAGGAGATTATCCCTAAGAGCTTTCAGATTGTTGGCATGGGCAATGGAGGCTTGAGCTTGAGCTTCAGCTTCTACAATTGCAGCATCTAAGTCCTTCATCTGAGCAACAAAATTCTCTTCAGATGTGACACCAGATGTGTCCACATCTTCCATACCAATCTCAGGAACTGTACCCAAAGGAAGATCCACATGTCTTGGCTTAGGGTCAAGCAGGGTTTTAGATTCCTTAAAGAAGGCAAAATTGTCAACAATTTCTTCTCCTTTTTCAGGCTTAACACCATTGGCAATGAGGATTTGGGAAATCAAGGAAGGATAGGGTAAAGACCATTTCTTTGATGGAGACTCTCCATAATCACAAATCTTTCTAAATATAAAGTCACCAAAATTAATGTGCTTCTTAATTCCCAATCTGTAAAGAAGCAAGGCTTGCACCCTAGTAACTGAGGTTTTGTTATTGGAGGGGCAAAGATTGGCAACAAGGATGGAGTGAAGAAAACAATAAAGGGAAGATAAAGATCCACTTCCTAAGTCTTTAGGCTTCACAGGCCAAGAGGATACTTTGCCATGAGTAATGGCAGACACAAGTTCATCATCCTCAATAGAAACCAATTCATCCAAAAAATCATTCAACCCAAGCAAATCATTGATCACAGAAGGGGTAAAAGGGACAAACACTCCTCTAACATAGACAGTGGGAGGAGAAGAGTAGTTTTTATCTAATCCCTTAGGCAAATTAGCATAAAACTCATAAATCATTTTAGGATAGAAGGGAAGGGGATGATCAACAGTTAAGAATAATCCTCTTTCCTCAAAGAATTTGTCCATCCCAAGCTTAGCAAAAGATTCCCTATCCCTTTTCATCTCTATAACAAAGGCTTTGGAAGAAATTAAGGCAAACCTATCAGATGCCTTTTTGGTTAAAAACTTCTTGGAAAAGGGTTTAGGGGAAGAGATAACAGCAAAAGTAGATGACATACCCTGTTCAGCTTTCTTTCGAGTAGATGTGCGTCTAGATGTGGGCACATCCTTACACACATCCTTCACAGGGAATGGAACATTGATAGGTTCAATCTCAGTGTCATCAGCATCAGAGGAGTCTAACTCTTGGTCCTCTTTTTCTTGATCAAGCTCATCTCTTCCTAGCTTGTAGTTCTCATCCGAGGCAGTATCATCACTATCTGCACTTGAACTAGATTCATCTTCAATTGGCTCTAAATCAGTCTCAGCCACCTTTTTCTTACCCTTTAAATCCATTAAGATTTTAGCTAAGGGCTCTTCATCATCAAAAGAGATAAGGTCCTCAACAGGACTAGACAACTACGGGAGCAGAGGAATCTATAACGAGAGACACATTATCCATAGGAGGTGGAACCTCAACACAAGGGGTGGTAATGGATAATGGGATCGATGATAATGTGGGAGAGGGTGATGAAACAAAAGGATCAATGTACTCGCATGGGGAACAGTCTCAACAGAGATAAAAGGTTCAACATGGGGAGTATCAACAGGAATAATTGATTCAACCTGGGGAATATCCTCAGAAGGGGTAACAACAGGGACAGGATCAATAACAGAGGAAGGAGGAATTGATGATTTAGCCCTAGTCCTAACAAGAGGAATCATTACCTCTTCTTCTTCTTCTTCTTCTTCAAGAACAATAGCGATCGAAGGTTTCCCGCCAGTTTCTTTAGGTTCTTGGCTTTGTCGGACTGACAGCTTACGAACCCTACCAGATCGACGAAGAGCACGATGGGGCACCGGCGTTGCAGTAGGCTTTGGGGCTTTGACTTGAGACAGCTTCCTTTTCTTAGTTGAAGATGGTTCTTCAGCGATGACGACAGGAGCGACATCCGATGGTGGTATCACCGGAGAGGATGGAGCTTTAGGGTTTTCGGAGGAAGGAACCAATGTGGGGGATTTTGGAGCACTGGCTTCCATTGAAGGATCAGATGAAGGTGATGGAGATGAGAATTCCGCAAGAAACTTTGAAATTACAGGGTTTAAGAGAACTGAATCCTCACCTTTAGCTATTGAAATTGGGGCAATATCAAGAATGTCTTTTTCTTGAATGTTTGAATGCTCGGCCATTTAACAGAGGAATTTGGGTTGGTTGAACAGTGCAAAGAAAATTAATGCTATGGTTTGAGATTGTGTGCAAAGAGAAGGAAGAACAAAGGGTTTTGTCAAGGTTTATGGGGGATGGGACGGATGTGAGATATAATAAATACTCACAGCTCCCCCTTTCCAAATAGAATTAGGAATCCTTCTTCAAAAAGGTTTAACATACCTCAAAATCCTTAGGAGTCCTCCAACGGCTAGAAACCTTTGAGGTTACTACACACAAGCTCTTTCCAAGAAAATAAGGGATTAAAATAAATCAAGATTTTGTAAGATTTTTATGAAAACAAAAATTACTTCGGCATATCTTTATTTAAAACAGAATCCCAAAAGGATTTTCCAACCTTTTCAAACAAGGATTGATACACACCTTTTTCTTTCATAAAAGATATTGGAGATCAAAAACCTATATAATCAAAGAATGAACTAGGAAAGAAAATTAATTATCTAGCATATTTACAAAGCTCCTATATGTCCTAAAAATGCAATATGCCTAGCATGATGCAAACACACAGGTGAAGGAAATATTCTCAGCTTATGGATGTGGCATAGGATGTGAGTCACAAATGGGGACACATTTAGATCACAAAAAGTCAATGAGCAATAATCCAATCTGCACAGCCTCTAGGATGCATCCACCAATTTTTTGTTGTGGATTTTTGCAATGTGAGTAGCTTTCACTTTACTTGATCCCAAAGATAGCCCTTTTTCCCAATGATCTTATCAAGTTTGACTTCAAGTTTTCTTATGAAAATCACTTGATCACAATGGTATGGCTTCATACTAAGGGTGAAGCAGCTGTTTCTCACATATTTTTTTATTTTATTTTTTTCTTTTAGCACCCACTGTGAGATACCTAGGAAGGTTATATCAAGTCATCAAAAGATGACATGAACAGGAAGTGCTCACAATTAAGTGATCAAAAATAATGTCAAGATGAAGACTCACAAGTGACCACACTGAGAAATTTCGTGCTAATGCATGATATTTTTGGATTTTTCTTTTTATGATTTTTTTTTTTTTCAGTTAAACTAATCTACAGATGTGTTAGAGGATGTGAGACACATCTGGTCTCACAACCTTAGATATCACACAAGCCAAGAGACTTCCTCAAGGAGGAAAATCTCTCCAAATCTAATGCCTTTGTAAATATATCGGCCCAATTGATTTTCGGTCCCAACAAATTCCGGACACACGAGTTTTTGTTCTACAAGATCTCTGATGAAATGATGTCTAATATCAATGTGCTTTGTTCTAGAATGTTGGACAGGATTTTTAGATATGTCCAAGGCACTTTTGTTATCACAAAAAGCAGTCAAAACTTTGCTATTTAATCCATAATCTTTTAACATTTGATTCATCCAAAGTAATTGTGTGCAGCAACTCCCAAGGGCAACATATTCGGCCTCGGCGGTGGATAAAGGACACACAATTTTGCTTCCTACTATACCAAGACACAAGGTTATTACCTAGGTAGAAACATCCACCGGTGGTACTCTTTCTATCATCACTATTTCCAAATTTCCAATCAGAATCTGTACCCAACCAAATTGGTGTTTGTTTCCTTGGAGTAATGCGGACCTAGGTTTCACGGTCCCACTTACATACCTAATGATTCTTTTCAAGGCTTTAAGATGGGACACTTTAGGGTTGGCTTGGTATCTTGCACGAGACACACTATACATAATGTCGGGTCTACTTGCGGTGAGGTAAAGCGAGACTTCCTATCATGCTTCTATAAAGGGTTTGATCAACACTCTCACCCTCTGAATCATGACTTAGCTTTTGGGAAGATCCCATTGGGGTTCTTTGATGTGAAGAGTGTTCAAGCTCAAACTTTTTCACAAGATTCTTGGCATACTTAGACTGTGAAATGAACATGCCATCTTTGAATTGCTTAATCTGTAAGCCTAAGAAAAAGTTCAACTCACCTACCATACTCATCTCAAATGTGGAAGTCATGCTATCCACAAATTCAGCTAGCATTGGATCAGAATTTGATCCAAACACAATGTCATCT
This sequence comes from Adenophora triphylla var. japonica, assembly GCA_022495995.1. Classification (NCBI taxonomy): domain Eukaryota; kingdom Viridiplantae; phylum Streptophyta; class Magnoliopsida; order Asterales; family Campanulaceae; genus Adenophora; species Adenophora triphylla. Next base: position 284,721 of record JAFEMH010001056.1, read on the forward strand.
ACATAGATTTGTGCCACAAGAATCTCCTTTTTATTTCTCCTCACAAACAAGGTTTTGTCAACCTCACCTCTCTTGAATCCTAATTGAAGCAAATGGTCAGTCAACCTACCATACCAAGCTCTAGGGGCTTGCTTTAGCCCATACAGAGCTTTCTTCAGTTTATACACATGATTAGGATATTTGGAGTCCACAAAGCCTTTAGGTTGTTCAACATAGGCTTCCTCATTTAATATCCCATTTAGAAAAGCACTCTTAACATCCATTTGATGAAGAGTAATCTTGAGGTAACAAGCAATAGCTAACAAAAGCCTAATGGACTCAATTCTTGCAACAGGAGCAAATGTCTCCTCAAAATCAATTCCCTCAATTTGAGTATAACCTTGAGCAACTAACCTAGCTTTATTTCTAGTTATCACACCTTGCTCATCAGTTTTGTTTTTGAAAATCCATTTGGTTCCTATGACATTACCATGTGAGGGTCTAGGAACAAGAGTCCATACCTCATTCTTTTCAAATTAAATTAATTCATCTTGCATAGCCATAATCCACGGCATCTTTCAATGCTTCGGTAACATTCTTAGGTTCAATTTTTGAAACAAAACAACAAAAACTTACACGGGAGTATGCTTGAGGAGCAACTCCATAAACCAGCCATCTTTCTATAATCAACTTTGTCCTTTTGTCTAGTTCTCACTTGAGCATGCACATCTCCCACAACTTGTGAAGTGGGGTGGTTTTTCTGGATTTTTGAAGGGATATCCTTTGACCTATCCACACACCCATTCACATTACCTTCGGAGCATCATCCCGATCGAGAATCGGAGGAACCGTCCTCGATTACGGGAGTTTGAGTGGATGTGGGTGCGATGTGGGTTCGAATGTGGAGGCGGATGTGTCCACATCCTTGGTTACATCCTTCTCGGGTTCAACATTTTTATCAGCACTGGAAGCTTCTTTTGATTTTTCAAAGACTCGTTTCTTCATCCTTCCAGTCCAGCAAGCAACCCGAAACATCATCCTCGGCAGTCTTGAGGTTAAGATCAAGTGAGTCATCAAATTTAACATTAGCGATTCCATAATGGTCTTAGTTTTGAGATTGAAAACTCGTAAGCTCTCTTGTTTGTGGAATAGCCCATGAAAATTGCTTTGTCACTCTTTGAATCAAACTTGGACAGTATTCTCTATCATTGAGAATATAACAAACACATCCAAACACATGAAAATATTTCACGCTTGGTTTCTTTCCAAGGAGGATTTGATATGGGGTGACGGTGCTACCAATCCTTAGAAACACCCTATTGCCAATGTGGCAAGCGGTGTTTAAAGCTTACGCCCAAAATTTCTTGGACAAGTTCTTTGAACTTAGCATGACCCTAGCCATTTCTTGCAAGGTTCTATTCTTTCTTTCGGCAATTCCATTTCTTTGTGGGGTGATTGGTGCAGTAAAACTCATGAGTGATTCCACTTAGAATTGCAAAAATTGGTGAATATTTGATTCTCATATTCAGTGCCATGATCGACCTAATCCTCACAGTCTTAAGACCATAAAGATTTCTAACTCTTTTGTACCAATTCTTGAATTCTCCAATTGTTTCGACTTTTCTCTTAAGAACATTACCCAAGTGTACCTAGAATAATCATCAACACACACAAAGGCATACTTTTTCCTACCAAAGCTTTCTACTTCAATAGGTCCCATTAAATCGGTGTGAATCATCTCCAAACATCTAGTTGTGGAGCATTGTTGGACCTTTTTATGTGATGCCTTTGTTTGTTTTCCCTTTTGACATGAACCACGGACATCGGGGTTCTTGAAGTTCGGTTTAGGGAGGTCTTTAATAGCTTGAACCTTTGAAGTTCTTCCGTAGTTCTACGGCTAGCATGCCCTAATTTTTGGTGCCACAGATTGACATCATTAGCTTTTGAGCTTAGGCAAGAAAGATTGTCACCAAATTGGTAACAATTATCGGCAGATCTAGGACCGGTAAACACACATTTATTATCCTTATCAAACACTTCACACAAGTGCTTATCAAACTTCACAAATAGGTCATCATCACACGGTTGATCGATGCTTATTAGGTTGGCTTTCAAGCCTTCCACATGGTACACATTGTGCAATTTTGGGAGACCCTTGACATCTAGGGTTCCTTTCCCAACAATCTTTCCTTGAGCACCTCCACCAAAATTTACTTTCCCTCCATTTATCATTTCATAATCAAGAAGGATTGCTTGGTTTCCGAGTCATGTGCCTAGAGCACCCACTATCAAAATACCAAGAGCCGTAGACAGTACTCTTGAGAGAAGAGTAGACAACATTGCGGGTGGTAATTGGTTTGGCTACCCACCGTTTAACGAGTTTTCTTTTTGGGTTGCGAGAGGTCTCGGATTGATTGGATGTGTGTTAGGATGTGCATACATCTTCTCACACATCCGAGGCCATTTGAAGTTACTAGATTTTTTATCGGCCTTAAGTTTGTAAACGAAGGGCCTAATGTGACCGGGAGCTAGGCAAGAATGACAGATGTAATGCCTCTTTCTTGGTCTCTTTTCACTCGTAATGACTTTTCTTTAAAAGCTTGTTTTTTCACATTTTTAGAGGTAGAAGCCTCACATCCCTCCTTTACAAAATTATTTTCAAAACCTATACCAATTTTGTCACGTTGACCCATGAAAAAAGCTTCTTCCATTTTCATTTTACTTTTATTTAACTTAGTAAAAGTATTATCAGCTTTTTCACATTCATTCTTGAATTTTTCAAGGTCAACTTCTCTTTTGGTCACAAGGACTTCTAGTCTTGCAATGGTATCCTTTTGAGCATCATTTTCTTTTGAAAGTACGGCTTTTTCATCTTCACAAGCAAATTTAATTTATCGAAAGAGATTTGTTTACCTTAACAAGTACCTCAATTTTGTCTAATCTTTTCATCCAATACGTATGCGGCTCCTTGTATGTGGCAAAGAGTTCCTCATAGGAATGTCCCTTTCTTCATCTTCATCATCGAATCTCCTTTTACGTAAAGCTTGATTCGGCTCCGGTTCGGATGTGACACCGAGATGTGTACACAACCGAGCCCACATCCAAGGGATTTTCAGAGTATATTCTTCTATATCTCGCAGAAAAGGCATTAAACACAGAATGGCAATTTAAGACGAGACATATTAGCCACTTCTTCTTCCTCATCCTCACCGTCACTAAGGGTAGCGATTAAGCTCATTCCCTTCTTTTTAAGAGTGTTAGCACACTCATTGGCATAGTGACCAAATCCACGACATGCCCTACATTGGACGTATTCGGATGATTTATTTTCAAAACTTGGTTTCTTGAATCCGGTGTCGGTGCTAGGTTTTGGCTTTTCAACAAGATCGAAGTAGGTCTATTGGGGAATTTGCTTACCCTTCTATTTTTCAAGATAGAACTGAATTTCTTTGAAATAAGAGCTACATCCTCATCTTCAAGATTGGACTTGTCAATTTCGTGAGGATAATTCCATAAGCTCTTTTGGAAGAGCGGCGGCACTTTTAAGGGCAAGATCTGTGTGTTTTGTTCTTTTTCTAAGCCTCAAGGTTAAGCTCAAACACGGTCAAGATTCCTATGATAGTGTCAAGACCTACGGTGCTTGTGTCCTTTGTTTCTTCAATCACGGCTACTTTAATGTTAAACCTCTCGTGCAAGGTCCTTAGAATTTTACTAACAAGTCTTGCATTGGAGATAGATTCTCCTAGACTTGTGCATTCATTTGAAATCTCATGAATCTTAGCAAAGCATATGACACAATATCTTCGCTTCCATTCGAAGTAACTCAAACCTATCCATTAAAATTCTAAGCCTGGTAGCCTTCACACTTGGTGCTCCCTCACATTGAGTTTGCAAAATATCCCAAGCAGCTTTGGCTATACTCTCATTTGTTATAAGCTTGTACATATTCCTTAAACATGGTGGAAATAGCACCCACGGCTTTTGAATTGTAATTAGCGCTTGTATTTCATCAAGAGTCCATTGTTCTTCGTGTTTTCTTTCAAAAAGGATTCACCAACACCGAAGATGGCTTTTTCTCCACAGTAGGAGGTTGCCATGCAACAAGAATGCACATCCAAGCTCTTTCATCAATACTTTTGATGTAATTTCGCATCTTAGACTTCCAAAGAGAATAATTTGTGCCATCCAAGACAGGAGGCCTATTTTGGTGATTTTGGCATTCCATAATGACTACACTTTCTGGATCAACACTCAATAATATTTCGAGAGTTGGCTCTGATACCAATTGAAAGTTTCGTGTAGCTAGAAAACTTAGATCACGCAATAGGCAAAGGATGTGAGTACAGATGTGTCTCACAACTGTCCACACATCCACAGATAATGCAATGAATAAAGTAATTAAAAGCAAATTAAATGCAATAACTCAAGAGTTATATACGCCATCGATCCAGGTGATCAAGGCCAAACTAGGCTTACGCCCAAAAACTTTTCACTATAAAAACTTTTGTTTCTTACAAAAACAAATAAGTGAAAAACTAAAATATGAAAATACTAAACAAGTTCTAATCACCTTCTATGATATGAACAACTCCCCTTTCCCAAGTAGGACTTATTCAATCAGAAGTAAAACAAGAGAACTTTATAAAAACCTAGATGTGAGTTACGGATGTAAGCTCACAACCTAAACACAACTCAATCGAATGCTATGAAGTAAGTGTATTTTTCTCTCTAAAAACCGTAGCCTCTCTTTGTGCTGAATGACTTGAATATATAGTGCACCATTGAGAAGATCTTCATGCAATCGACCTCTTCCTTTGTGAGAATCCTTTTCCTGTATAAAAACATAATCACACTTACAAGGAAATCAAATATTAGTAGGTTAGTCCTAATATAAAACAATGTACATAAATAAAATATATTTACCATATTTACAATTCCTAGTCAAAGTAATATACTTATAAATCTCCATGAAAGTTCCAAAATCTTCTTACCATAATAGAAGACAAATTAAATGAGGAAACAAGTAGTTCCCTAAAAAAGCTCACGCTTCAGTTATATTATACTCCCTCCGTCCCTAAATGTTTGTCCCATTTGACTTTTCAAACATTTTAATTTAGTGATTTTGAAGCTTTAATTTTGGTTATTTTTACGAACGCTTTGAAAATTATTGATAATATACACTGCCGTTATGTAATACTCCGTCCCTAAATGTTACAAGTTTTGAAAATTTAGTGATTTTGAAGCTTTAATTTTGAAAATGAGACTAACTTTTTGGGACAAAGGAAAAGGGGAAATGGGACAAACATTTAGGGACGGAGGGAGTACACGGTTTATTTCCATTTTAATTATCTAACCCAGCTGTTTATATTAAAAATGATTTTAGTAATTCAATTATGAAAATGAGAGAGAGGAAGTATGGGTTTAAAAGGGCTCTCACATGGCCTTTTTTACTCCCTTTGTTGTTTTCTATTTCATGTTTTTGTTGTAATTGAAGGGCAGCACCACAAGCTTGACATGTGATATTCCAATTTTGGGATAATGACATTATTTACTTTGGGGAAATTCGGTCGCCATTTAGGTTGTTACTCTGTCCTCAAAATTACTGTTGAACGGTATAAATTAAGATACGAATGTGAATTATGACTAAGCAAATTCCAATAGATTGGACACATAATATAACAAGAGCAAGCTCGTGTCCAAGGACACATGTTTTTTTTTTTTTTTGTAATTAAATTTTTTTTTTAAGGGCAAAATGGAAAAAAGACAACTTAGTGAGGGCAAAATGGAAAATTTGACATATGGCAATATTCATTGTACTGTTCATGGGATGAGGTGGCATGGTATGATTTATACTATAGATTCATACAAGTCTTAATTACGACAAAAGGAGTGGGTCTTCCCTACTTTTGCTCTAGAGGTGTCCATGTGGTTAACCGGATCGGCAAATCGACTGATTTTTAATCGATCAAAATCGGTCAAAACCAGTCAACCGGTTTAATCGTAACTGATTTTTTCAAGGTTCGATTTCGGTTGGTGTATTTCAAAAACCGTGAACCGCCGATTTTATGCTCGGCCGAGTCATGAGGGTTGCTCGGTCGAGCAAGACATTTTTCAGTAAGTTTGTTTACCATTTAACGGTCATGCTCGACCGAGTCATATGAGTTGCTCAGCCGAGAGAGTCATTTTCCAGTGTGTAAATTTTCATTTAACGGTCATGCCTCATGCTCGGCAGAGTCATATGAGTTGTTCGGTCGAGCAGAACACCAGAAATTAAAAAAAAGGTATGCTCGACCAAGCAACACCAAAGACTCGGTCGAGCATATCCAAACCGGATAAATCGGAGGTTAACCGGAAAACCGTTAAAACCGTTGAACCGTCAAACCGTAACCGGTCTGGCCGGTTATCCGGTTCGATTTCGGTTTATGGTATTTGAGGTTGAAAACCGCCGGTTTCAACCGGCTAACCGCCGGTTCAACCGAACCGGCCACCTCTACTTTGCTCGTCATGCTTACTCTCGTCATTCCCACTATTTTGACCTAGACATAGCAGATAGAATAATGAATAAGACACATCAATTAAACATGCCGATGAGATCCAACTCTTATATGCCGAGCAAGGCATCCAGTAAGGCCGACCTAAGGCTCCGTTTGTTTGGGGGAAAATGCTTTTCGAAAAACGTTTTCTCCATTTTTCGAAAAACGTTTTCCCCATTTTTCGGTGTTTGATAAACACCGAAAAATTGAGAATTTTTTTTCGGAAAATGTTTCCCCCTTATCTAAGTAAAATGACTTACTGATTTTTCCTAAGTAAAACATTTTCCGAAAAATAATAACACCCTTACACACCTAACTTTTCATACACCCCACGTTACCCACCCCACATCAACCACCTCGTGCCTCATCCCCTCATTAAAAAAATTATTTATATTAAAATTAGATTTTACAATTCTCCCTCCCTCCCCCACACCATCCCCACCCCCACCTCACCCCCTGCCCCCACCCCACCCCACTCACCACCACTCCACCCCCTGGCCCCCCTCGGATTAAAAAAATATTTAATCATTTAAAATTTATTTTTAATAACTCCCCACCCCACTTCACTCACCACACACACACACAACCCCCCCCCCTCGTTGAGTATTATATTATGATACTTTTTTCTTAGAATCTCTCTATCATTTTCATTTTCGCTTCATATAATTAAAAAAAAAATGTCGTCCGGGCTAACACTCTTTTGGTGTTATATTTACTAAGTAACTAAGCTAATATTGGGCCTCACAGATGTCAAGTGGACTTGTTAATTTTTTAACTAATAGCAAGTGTGCACCATTTTTTAATTTTTATTTTTGGTCGTTAATTTTGCCTGCTACCTTTCCAGCACTCAAAAGACAGCTCCATTTCTTTAAGAAAAGACCATGTCTCTTGTGAAACATTCTCATAAGTCATTGCTGAATTATGTATTTTTTTAATATATTTATTTTGGAACAGTTGGGACAGAGGGAATAATTTATAAGCCTTCTTTCTGGAACACAGTCTTATAATTTTGTCAGTCCAAAATAAGTGTCGTCGTTGATCAAAATCTTAAAAAATCGCATTTTCTCGTAATCTTAAAAAAAAACGCGTTTTTTCTTAATCTTAAAAAAACATGTTTTGATTCTCTCGCTGGTGTCAGTGTAGTGTTCGAGTAACAAAGTGTCCGTGTAAAGAGTGTCAGTGTATATATTATTAAGTATCAGTGTAAAAAAATGTCAGTATTAGTGTAACAAAGTACCAGTGTAAAGAGTGTCAGCGTATCTATTATTAATTGACAGTGTTAGTGTAAAAAAGTGTCAGTAGTGTTAGTGTAACAAAGTGACAGTGTAAAGAGTGTCAGACCACTATTGCATGTATTATTAAGTGTCAGTGTTAGTGTTAAAAAGTGTCAGTAGTGTTGGTGTAAATAAATACCAGTGTTAATAGTGACAGTGTATATATTATTAATTGTCAGTATAAAAGAGTGTCAATATACGGTAAAAAAGTACCAGTATTAGTATAAAAAAGTGTCAGTGAATGTATTATTAAGTGCCAGTGTAAAAATAATTTTTCCTTAATTTTTGAAAAAAACGCATTTTTTATAAGACCAACTCATCGCGTTGATTTTCCAAGTAAAAAAAAGTTTTAGCACCGTAATTTTAACACAATTCAAGTAATATATTGACGCGTATTTAAAATATACAGTATGTCACAAAAATTGACAAGTCAACTGCGACAACAGTTATTATGGAACCGAGTGAGCGAGGGAGTGTGACCCATCAACAACTTTCGCATATCTCAAGTAGACTTCATCACTTTCTCCTTTCGCTATAAAAACAAACTTCATTTTTGTACATTTTTCGCAATTTTCTAGCTATCTTCACTTTGCCAGTTATGGAGAGCTCACAGCCATTAGCTACTGAAAGCTTTTCCTATAGTTGGTTAACAAACAAAGAACCACCTTTGGCTTTTGTTGATCATAGGCTCAATGAAGTTCAAGAAACAAAGTATTTAGCGTTCGAGTCGAAGAGATTCACAAGTTTCAACTTTGATGTTCCGATCTCTAAATCTTCGGTTCCTACTCTTGTTGATGCTGATGCTGATGAGATATTCTGTAACGGCCAAATCATGTCGCTATATTCCTCAGTTCCTTCTTCGCTGACTCCAGCAGCCGATAGAAAAAGGTTTTCTCGTTTGCTTTACAAATGGAGGAGAAGTGGTTTAAGTTTCTCGGGCGAGGAAAAATATTAGAATTGTTGCTGCATCTGATATTGAACATAGGAAAGATTCAGATGGAGGAAGGGATGATCAAGTGCTGAATCTTCGTATTATTTCTGAAAATGTTTCGCGTGATTCTGACAGCTCAATTTCTGACGCGGTTCTTTATTGTAAACGATCGTTTAGTGCGTAGTCATGAATCTTTGTTTCTGTTATCATGATCAATGATCATATTATATGTATCCTGATGTATGGGCGGAGCCAGAAATGTTAGGAAGGGGGCAAGTATAAGATACCTTTTTTCGCTTAAAACCGAAAAAATTAAGATCGAAAAAAAGCATTATATGTTGCTGTTTTTGGATTAATCAGTGCAATTATCTTGAAGTTTATGTTTGATTTGATCATGAACTGAGTAATGGAATCATTTGCTATACATATGCCCAATTCTTGAGTTTAATCGGTTTAATTATCTTGAAGAGAGCAAAACACAACCATGTGTTGAACATACACGCCGCACCGGATTTGGGGCTGGTGTCGTTGAACCGCTTGGCATGGCAGTAGTTCGGTGAGCCCGTTATCTCGAACCTTCATTCGCATTTTGACGGCTCTCATTTTTGCCATTTATTAATGGTATTTTGGTCATTTTAATCAGCTCGTCATTTTATGTCCGTCAATTAATCTCATTTGAACCACCTTAAAGAACTGAACATAAAAATTCAGTTTATAAAATGAAAAAAAAAATACTCCGTCCGTCCCAAAATAAATGATTTTTTTTTTCAAATTTTGCTCTTATAAATAAGCAAAAATGTCAGAAGTGGGATTTGAACCCACGCTCTCTTACGAGAACCAGAACTTGAGTCTGGCGCCTTAGACCACTCGGCCATCCTGACTTGATGTTCATATTGCTGCGCAGTTTATATTTGTTTGAAAAATACATTTACCGGCCGAAGTCTAAGCCATTGTTTTATCTCTGTTTGCCATTGCCGGTTAACGAAAACTCGAATTGTTAGGGTTTGTAACAGTTCTTCACCGGTAATTCCCTCCCTCTCAGCTTTTTCTTCTTTCAATTCCTCGTATTCAATCCATACATACACAAAATTTATGTACTAATTTACTTGTTTGATTCAATCTAGAATGCAAGTCTACTTTCTCTATGCTCAATTGAACCATTTCACTGGAAATTCTGATAATTATTGCTTTATGTGTAGCTTATGATCCTACTTCGATGCATGAACGTTTGTATTTCTAAATTGATGATTACTTGTTTTGGTGATCTTTGAGGTAGGTGTTTCTGATGAATCCAATGAATTTGATGCGGCCGGTTAATCAACCGGCTCCGTTTATGTCAATGGAGGCACCTCTGCCACAGCGTCCGCCATGGTTTCCGCAATTGCCGCCGTTGCCACCACTGTCTAGTTCCTTTTGGAATATCGCAAATCTGGATAATAGCCTTCGAGAATTACGTAGTACTCTTGACCTTGCAAAAACTATGTGAGTATGTATTCTGGGTTATGATAGTTTTGAACATATGATAAAGTTATGAACATTTTCGCTTTACTGAAACGGGTTTGATTCATGTTATGTTCTTGGTTTTAGGGAAAAGGAGCTGGAGATGTTGGTTAAGATAAAAGAGGGCGAGCAACCGTCTAAAGAAGGTGTGGAGAATGGGGCAAGTGAATGTGGAACTTATAAGTTTATAAAGTTTCTAGAGGAAAATAAGATTGATTTGCCGTCTCAAGAGTTAGTCTCGTTGGAAGCAGCAAATGCTGTAATTTCAAAGTTGAGATTTGAGCTTGAACCATTCAGGATTGTAATGGACAGTGCAGCTCCATGGGAGGAGAAATCTGCCGCAGTGAGATTAGCCGATAAAATGAATAAGCACAAGAGAAACAAACTTTGGCGGAAAAGAAAGAGAAAGCGTGTAGCAGAAGCACTTACGGAGGTGGTTATATGTCCTCATTCTTTTATCTTTTTTCTTTTTCTTGTTGATTTGATTTCCGTTAATCTTGGTTTTATTTTTTATTGTGCCTACTTGCAGGAGCGTGAGAGATTTGACCAAGCTGATCAAGAAGCCGATGAATGGAGGGCTAGAGAGATTGCAAAGGATATTGCAAAGCGCAAGGTGAAGCCCCTTTTATGCTTATGAAACTTGTGGTTTATTTACCAACGTACCATGGCATTTGAGGATTCACATAGCTGATTGAGGTATCAGCATAGGGGAATATATGCTGGTCTAAGCATGTGAGAATTGGTTACCCTTTTGAAGTGAGAAATTGTTTGATAACTACAACTACAACAAAGTTTATGTTACTTCTTGAATAAATCGTTAAGAGAATGCTAGAGTAAATAGGATCATCTTTTTGTATTCTGAACTCTGAACTTCTGAATTTATCATTGTCGTAATCGTTTGTTTTAGCTCCCTGACTACACTTTTCCCCCTTGATCTTGTGTGATTGCTTGGTGTAATAGTTGGTCAATGTAGTTTGTTTGATGACTGATTTTTGATAACCAACAGATTTATCTCTACAATTTTTGATTTGATTTGTTAATGTATTCTGCATGAAGTTCAGGTGTATATATGTGTGTTTGTGTGTTATATTTATTTACTCAGTAACTGAGGCTTGTCTCTATGCAGGTAGAAAAGTTGAAGGAAATTGCAATGCTTAAAGCCAAGGAGGAGCGAAGGAAGTTAGAATCAGAGGTGAAATTTTGTGGATTGTACTTGACTGACTTCTGAAAATTCCAAATCTTTGCAGATAGTGTGAAATATGAATAAGTGCATAGTCTTCTAGCCTGGTAAATTGTATATAAGACTATCAGTGTCTAAACTAAAGGGAGCCTATCATGCTTAAAGTCGCCCCAGGAATAAATTATTTGCTTTCTGCACAATTTAGTGCCATAATAGCAAAACATTAAAGAGAATAGCTATCATTCTCTTTAAAGATTATTCTCATTATTACTGTTGACACTTCTGCTTTAGTGTTGGTGTATGGCTTCTTGACTCTGAAGATGCTTTTTTGAGGTTAATGCTTCATGGTAAAGGCTGAGTCTGCCGAGTCTGCCCATATCCTTATCTGTATGTCACTGGTTTGAAACATTGAAGTAGTGGTATCCACGGTTGTGAGAGCATTGTGCAATGGACGCCTAGACATTATTTTACTTTCCGTGAGAATTTCATTAGTATGAATTCTAATTTGTCTTCTGCCTCGTCATGTTAAGGTGTACCATGTATCTATATATATGTATTATACATATGCATGCATACTTATGTGTGTGTGTGTTTAGACGGTGTACTTTTTCTGATCGACTTTCTCTATAATGCTGATTATGTATAGGAGATTTTCTCTCTATTTTCTAATGCCCTCTGCAATACTGAGATGTCTGCTTGTCTGCTTCTGCTGCTCCTTAGTTGCCTTTTTCCTTACCTTTAAGCGATTTGTGCTCTCTTAGTTATCAAATCTTACAGAAAAATTATTTTACAGCTTGAGATGGTATTGATTGTGGAGAAGTTGCAAGAACTACGTTCCATCAGGATCCAGAAATTAAAGAAACAAGGTATTCCCTTTGTCTCAAATGAGCATCCATTTTCTGATGAAGTTACAATATGCATATTTGACAATTATCATGCATTATGATATAGCAGTGAGGATTGTTATGTTCGTTCTTTTTTCTCTCCCCCCCCCTCTCTCTTTATGAAGGAAATGCGTAGAAGATAACTATGTACATGCACAATTTACATTGCTTAAACGTCAACTTCCTTATTATTGAAATACCAGAATTGACTGACACTCATTTTGCAAAGGATGGGGTATAGGTTAGATGGTTATTGATCATTATATGCAGAGTTGTACCTGTTACACTTGCATTCATGCTAATGTTGATTATTTTCAAAAGTATGATAAATAAAGAAAAAAACTATTTATATTCTCTGGCTCCTACTTTTTGTGTATAATTATTCATTCATGCTCTAAGAATTACTATTTTGACAATATCGATAAGATCCCCTTGATATCCACACAATCCCGTTTTTGTGTTCTTAATAACCAGAACCATAGCACAAAAAGTATCATTAAATTCTGACTTCACTCTGGTCCAGGGTTGTTCATTAGGTTGGAAGATGGGGGGGGGGAGGGTGCAAGACTGGGGGCATGCGACTAATCTTCAAGCTACCTGATTGTTGGTTGTCAGACTACCAACACTAGCCTGCATACCCTCTAACTCACCCACCCCAACAATTAGTCGGTCTAAATGACTATTTGTGAAATTATTTGAGGATATAATACATTAGCTCATTTCTGTCAAGTCTTTTGAGTAACACACATTGAAGTTTGCTGTAAGCAATTAATTACATTTGTATCATGCAAAACTTTACAAACTTGAACAGTAAAAAGCTGAGGTATGAGAAATATCAAGGAAGCTTAGTTTTGAGAAAGTATTTAACTGGCTTGCAAACATAAGTTTTCGTATCAGTGAGAAGGTTATCAACCTCGATTGATCCATATGTACTCCAATTCTTTTATATGTGGTTTACAGTGATTTGCATTTGCTTTCAAAAGTGCTCCACTCACAACATTTGGTTCTTTTGTTAATTTATATCCATGTGATTCTATGGTTGTGCAGGCCATTTTCTTCCGGAGGAGGATGACAAATTTCTTGAGAGAGTTCGAGCTGCAGTCGAGGAAGAGGAGCGTCAAGCATTGGCTGCAGCTGATACACATGCTGCTAAGGATGCCATTGCCACTGCCGAGGAATCTAGAAAAATCATGGGTACTCGTGGGCCTACTTCAGAATATCTAACCAGTAGCAAGAATGGAGAAAATGAAAATCAGAACCAGATAGATGAATCTGAAACTGAAGGAAGCTCTAGAGCAGTCTTTCAGAAGGAAACTGAGGATGTTGCAACAGCCAGCAGGGTATATGATTCTTTGGCAAGTTTACCCCTTGAGTTCTATCACTATTACCATGGCAGCAATACTGATATGGGAACACTCATTGAGGTGATTTGAACCATTACCCTTTCAGTTTCTGTCTTTCATGCTTTCATATACTCCCTCCGTCCCATAATAAATGTCGCATTTGACTTATCAACGTTTTAAAGAATGTGCTTTACTTGTTTGCACATTGCTTTTACAATGGTAAAATTGCACTAAGACACTTTCCAATTTTAGAAATGCGACATTTATTTTGGGCCGGATCAAAAAAGAAAAGTGCGAAATTTATTATGGGAGGGAGGGAGTATGAAAAAGTAGCTCTCAGATGAGATTCTGCTTCCATTTTTTTATTCCTTGCACTTTCAGAAGTAAACTTAGGATAGACTGACACCTTCTCCTTTAAGCAGGCTATTACTCTCGCAATAGTCTGCTATAGTCGTTAAGCTAAACTTTGTAACTTACTAGTTTGGTATAAACTTTGCCATGAAACTTAGGGGGTAAGTTCTTGTACCGGGGTTTAAGTTTGAGCTTGTGTCATTGACTGTGGCTACTGGCTAGAGCTAACTACAACATTTCTACTTCCTAGTGTTATGCATAAAGGTTGTGATAATCCTCTAGCTAGCAGGCCTACTGTGTCGAGGTTATTCCAGTCTGAATTATTAGGACATGTGGTAGAAACTTTTGGGGGCTTGGGAGGGTAGGTTGTGGAATTCAACTCTGCAGTAAGGGGATAATTTGGTAAAACAGGTATTGATACCCTTAAAGGAGACCATAATGATGTGTCACTCACAGAATGATAAGACAATGAAGCATTTCATGCTTTCTGATTAGTAACATATGCATGGCATGTAAAGTCTATTTCAGAAAGTCAAGGCTTTAAGCCCTAGCAGCTTCCTATCATTACATTACACTCCGTATTTGTGATATCCCCCATCCCACATCGGAAATATGTGGGAATTTGATGAGATATATAGAAGACCCATACAGTACTACTAATAAGCATCAAATCATCCATTGGACTTTTGGAGGCCTATGATGGGTTGTGGTTAACCCAATTGAGGAGGTGCTTAGCGGGTCAGTGTGTGGTTAGCGGGTCAGACTTAGGGCTCGGGTCGTTACAATATTGATACTGTTGGGACATCCCTTCAATAACCTAATTTTGTTGGGACCTCCCTCCAATAACCTAATTTTGTTGATGAGTGTGTGGATGCTCCGGTAAGCAAGTGCTAACCTTTTTGAAAGTGGTTAGGAATGGGTGACATAATAATGATGATGTAACCAAAAATGATCTTGTTATTGTAAATTTTGAATATTTACTCTTAATATTCTTCATCAGAACATACAAGTGCAATGGAGTGGAAAGGTTCAGACTATGTAACACACCATTGTTTGCTTTACTTCTTTTTTTATCATGTGACCTAAATTGATTCTCTCCTTGTGTATGCAGGTCAGAAGAACATGGGATGCATATATAAGACCTGGAGGAAGGTGAGACACCTGCTACTCTTTTATTTTTCGTACATTTTTTGTCGTATAAAAAGTACTTCTGGATTAATTTCTACGCTCCGGGATGCAGCCTTTCATATATTTTTTGTCATATAGAAAGTACTTCAGGATTTATTTCTATGCCCAGCCCTTCCCTTGACCCCACACATAGTGGGAGCTCTTGTAGCACCAGGTTGCCCACATACTCCAGAATTCGTGTTATTTGCTCCATCAAAAGTGCTTTCTCTAAATGACGTACTACGTGCTTCCACAAATTATATCCCCCAAACTAACCGCCTTTAGAAGCTATATCTGCTTTCATAACAGTTACTCCATTAAGTACTGCCTCTCACCACTGTCACTTGAAGGGCTCGTTCCCTCTTACCTTTATATTGCCACCTGACCTTACCGTACTGGTGACTAGTAATTATGATAACAGAGTATCACTGTTATGCTTGTCGTCTTAGGCATTAATTCATCATGTATATTTAGTTGCTGATTTTTTTTGTTATTTAAAGTGCAAGCACAGCATTCAGTGGACTTCAAACTTTGCCTAAGTTACTCTTAAAGAGTTCATCACTAAACACTGGAAGCCTAAATAGCTCAAGTGTAGAGTACTTCAGCAACTGCACTGAAAGTGTTGGCAAACCTTCAACATGGAAAATTTGAAGTTGCATTTCATTCTGCTACTGTTTATACTCCCTCCGTCCCATAAAACCTAACCCATTTTGCTATTTTGGGCGTCCCACTTTAAAGTCCCACTTTTCTAAAAAGGAAACTTTTTAATACTTCTTTATTCATGGGACCCACTTGTCATACTCACAACAACTATCCACTTACTATTCTCTACCCCACTTTCTCTCTCCTACCCACTCACAACTCCTACTTTAGTAACATTATATATATTCACTCCTTATTTTCCGTCTTCAACAGTAAATGGGTAAGCTAATGTGGGACGGAGGGAGTATATCTGATTGCTTTGATCTCCCTGGCTAATCTACAGTCGGGTACTTTAACATTTGGGCAAAATTTTATAGGAAAGATTGTTTATACGCATGACTCCAATACTATTTCATATTGAATCTTTCTTTTTTCCTATTATCACCATGGAAAAGTCGGAGTATATTGTATTGAAGTGTAAACCGCCAAAACTATTTAAATAGGGATTCTTCACTCACCCAGAAAAGAAAACCTTTGTTAACCTAGTATAACCTGCCAAGAGGTCAGTGTATGCTGAAGAGAAGGGCCACTTGGTGCTATAAAAGCTCCCACTATGCGTCGGGTCTAGTAGTCCAGTAAAGGGCCGGGCCCACTTACTGCTACTTCGATTACTTTATGAACCATGTGTTTCTAACTCAGGGACTCTTTTGCAGCCGAATTCCAGGGCATTGGGTTCAACCACCACCACCAGCTGATAATATATGGGCTTCCTACTTGGTGAAACCTTAATACTTGTATATGGAGGATAATGGAGGAACCATGGTTCTACTGTTGTGGCTTCATGGTATGTTTTATAGTGGATCACATGGATGGCAGGGATGGAAGAGCCAGATTTTTTTTATTGCAATAAGATCCCTGATGTTTAACAAAATTTACACTAGTATTTTTTCATTTACATTTTAAAAATTAAATTGAGCCAGCTGTCCCAATTCCGGCTCAGTCAATAGCAGGTTTAATTTCTCAAGGCTCTCTCATCCCAATCAAAAAACCAATATAAATTTACATAATTTATTAAAGTCCAGTTTCACTAGAGGTTCAAATCAAAATTTCTTATAAACCCAAAAACCCGCTCTCTCACATATAAAACCCCTCCTTCCTCTCCCACCTCTCATTCACACCTCAATTAACACACAAAATTACACATACATGTAATAAAATGCTTTCTCTATCTCATAATTTTTTATTTTATTTTCTTATAGTCTAATACCTTAAGTATAATAGTAGACTGATTAATAAAATATGAGGTTTTATATATATATATATATTTTTCTTAAATGTGAAAAATTGTAAAAAATTATAATTAATCTTGTACATAAATAAATAAGATATAAGAATAATTTTAATCGTATATCTTAGGTATAGGTATAGGAGCAAGCTGGTTAATAAAAACATGAATTTTTCTTATGATTTTTAAGAAAATATGAAAAAAATTACTCTTATACCTAAGATTTATGATTAATTATAATCTTATACTTATAAAGATTTAAGATTTAAAAATAATTATAGTCTTATACTTTAAATATAGAAACTGATAAATAGAAACATGGGTTTATATACTCCCTCTGTCCCGCTATAAACCACACACTTTCTATTTTGGGCGTCCCATTACAAATCGCACACTTCCTAAAATGTCAAAGAATCTTTACTATTCCCTCAACTCATTCTCTCTCCTACATATTTTAATATTCACAACACCATTATAATTTATTATTCCCTCCACTCATTCTCTCTCCTATTTTACTTTTACACTCACAACATTTATATCATTATTTTTTTTCTTAATTTCCGCGCAAACAGTAGTAACAGTGCGGTTACTAGCGGGACAGAGGAGGGAGTATGAGTTTTGGTTCGATTGAGCGGCTCAGAGTCCGAAGCCCTTCTTTCTACTGGACACAGGGGCTAAACATTTCATGAAACTAATACTAATTGTCTCTTTTAGCTCATTTTGGTCAGCCCACATACAATCAACAAAAACGGCCCATTAGTAAATTAATTGATTTCATCACATTATTTTTCTTTTCCATGTTAATTCCATTTTGAGAATCGTTATATACGCCGTAAAATTGTTGAGTAAACTCGTATCATTAAATTTACTCTTCAAAAATTAAAACAAACTCTTTCCTTTTCCTTTAGAGCATTCACAATGGGAGCTTTTTGAGAGCTCCTTATTCTTACGAAAAAGCTCTAGAAAGCTTTTTACCATTGCGGAAATGATGAAAGAGTTCCTTAGTAAGGAGTAGCTCTTTCTACAAAGAGCTAGCTTTTTAGTTTTTTATCATTAATGCTACACATTTTCTATGCAAGTCATTCACTTTTTTTTTTACATATAGGATCCATAAAAAAGTTGAAAGAGGAATTTTATCATTGTGAAAAAGTGCTTGAGGTTTTTAAGTTTTAAATTATAATGATGTGGCTCATAGAAAATATAAAAAAAACTATCTAGAGAGCTTTACCATTGTGGATGCTCTTATACCCCTTATCTCATATATACCTTATCTCTCACCCACCTCACCCACACCCATTAACCAAACATACTCTCTCTCTCACTTACTTACACCCATCAACATTTACTAAATTTTAGAGAGAAGAACATTGAAAAACAAGGTAATTTTGTTTCAATTTGTTCGAAAATTACTTCCTATGATTTAATTTGTTCGCTTAATGTTTCAAGTTGAGAATTTTTTTGTTCAATTTGTTTCAAATTCTGGGTTTGTGGTGATTCGGCCAGTACTGATCGAAATTGTAGATCTGTTCGGCCAGTAGTGGTCGAACTTCTTGAATAAGTTCAGCCACACCCGATCGAACTTTTTAAATAAGTTCAGCCACACCCGGTCGAACTTCGGGTGTGACCGAACTTTTTTTTGTTTTTCGGTCGAATGTGACCGAACTTTTTTTGTTTTTTCGATCGGGTATGACCGATTTTGGGCAAAAAAAATCAAATTGTGGTCGAATTTTTGCCACGAAAAAGGAATATTTAAGACAATAATTTAACACATTTATATGGTTTTAAAGTGAAAAAGTATTTAGAAGTGGGATTAACAATGAGTTTTAAAAAGGAAATTTGACTCGAAAGTTCCTTTTGAAACAAATCACTTTCCCTCAAATTCCTCATTAAATCGAAATAACCTGAAAGTTCTTATTCAGTAATATATAATACTGCATGTAATATTATTATATTCTCTCATATATGTGAATATAATATTGCATCTATAATACAACATGGTGAAGAAATTTCTCGAACATTATGATACTTTTTTAGAACTTTCCGATCTTTCTCCCTTTTAAAAAAAGAAGTACTCAAAATGGGTGTATAGATTTAAGGATATTAGAGTCATTTCATTATTATGTGGCAAAATTGAAATTTTAAATTACGGGTTTCCCCAACAATTTTACGGGTTTATATAACAATTCTCTTCCGTTTTTCATTTTCAATTTCATTTTCATTTTCATTTCCCCCTTTGCCAGATCTACCAAAGTCCGACCTTCTTCTTAGTAATTTGATTCGATCGTTTCCCGTCCAAATTCCCACACAAAAATTTGCAAATTCCGGTGAATCTCCGATAGCTGTAGTTCCCGGTGACGAGAATATATGATGTTGAGTGCGACGCTGGCGAATTTGAAAGAGAACCTCAACAAAATCGCATTGGATGTTCACGACGAGGACGATGATGACAACGACGATAGGCTCTCGGAGATCTCCAATTCTCGCGATTCATTCTCGTACTCTGACCGGAGATTCTCACACAATTCCGCTCGTTCAATGTCGGTTTCGGATTCTCCGATTGCTAATGGTTTCAACTCGCCTTCGAATTCTGAGGTAGTTTTTGTCGATTGAAAAACACTTAAAACAGCTCTTACACATTGCTGATTGCAACACACATGCACACACACTCACGTACTCAGTCATAGATATGAAATTGTGAGGTGCTAGTCTGGATTGTAGGAGTTTATATGTATTTTTGAAGGTCATTTGCGTTTATATTCAGTTGATTTTGTAGTCTTAGTTTGAGTTCAGTAGTAAGCCGTGATAACATGTTATTGATGTTTTAGGATTAATTTGATTTTTTGTTCTAGGTTGTCTAGTGAATTTTCATTGCTAGGATCACAGGATATTAGGTGGGTTGAGGGGATCTAGTTTGTGGACATGCTCTGGCATTCTTTGTATAGAATGCAAGTTATAGAGTGTAGGACTTCTAGCTGCTATACTTCTAATAGAGAATAATTTCACTTTAGTAGAATGCAGGGATTAGGGATCTCATGCGGAGATTAAGATTTATAGAAAATGAAAGCCGTTGCTGGACTTTGATTTTTCATTCATGCAGCAGTAGATTTCAAGGGCCAGAGATTAGGGATCTGATGCGGAGATTTAGATTTATAGAAAAGATCATTTCGTTGCATTTGGATTGCTTGCAGAAGAGGATGTTCTATGTTGTCAAGTCAATATTAGCGAATTGAAAAATACAAAAAATAGTAATGATGATTTTAGGAGAAGGTGAAAAATATAATCCAGCATTAAAAGTGAGGAAGAGATTTAAGATTTATACTAGGGGCAACTTATGCATCTTTGTGGTCGCCAAGGAGATGTTTCCAAAACGCTCACAGAAAAGATCGTTTCTCATATAGGAAGGATTCATAAGACACTTGAGTTAACTAGAAATAGAAAGTACACATATCTGGATCGGTAATGATGAAGAAGCAACTAGATACTGGTCACTAATCTGGTTGAACTTCTTAGGACTGAAATTGAAGGATGGACTTAAGTCGTACTTGAAGTCCTTTCATCCACATGCACGTGAAAGATTACATCAGTTCAGGAAGCTATAGGAGGGAGGCAGATATATGTATACTGTCTATGGATTTGTTTGTATGTCTGTTTGTTCGTGCAACTCACATTAACGAAAGAGATCCTTCAAGTCTCGCACAATACTAGAATCAAAATCCTCAAAGTGCTCTCCTTTTAAATCATCTAATTACAGGACTATCAAAATCTTGTTGGTAGTAGTTGGTCATTTCACTAAAGCTGTGTTACGTCATGATATCAATTTTTAGCATATTTTCCTAGAGCTTAGGCTATTACAGTATTTGGTCGGTTAGACTACTGATATATACAAGGGAAAAGAGAGTATAAAAGATCAATAACATATTTCCAATTGTTGCTCACTTGACCGAAGATTTGTGGTGGAGTATGATATTCGTTCTTGGCCTAGTCTCTTAGGCAAAATCTATTGAATAGTAGATTCCTTAATGTGGCAGAAGATTTATATAAAGTCTTCAAGTCTTCTCCCTGGCATTGTGTGGCCCTATATGTGATAATGCAATGTGTACTCCTGTATCTTTGTGCTCAGAGAACATCCATTTGCACCCACAGTATGCACGGATGGTTATTTCCCTTGAAATGAAGTGTCTAAGCATGCTGCCATAGTGAAAGGGCCCATTATATTTGGCACTAGTTTTGGGGATGTGGATTTGGTTTGCCCTGGTTTTATCTCGTCTTTCTTTCAGGTTGAATTCGAGGATATCTGGAAAAAGGCGGATAAAAGTTTGTAATGCGATTGTGGTGTCTTCGGCCAATCTATAGTGCGTTTACAGAGGAACACTCTTACTCTTAAGAGGTTGAGCTTTTTTGAGGATCCTCTTTGGGATGGGGTGGTCTGTTTGATCTCTCTACGGGCGTGAAGGAGATATCATGTCATGGGGTTCCCCTCTTGGCTATTCAGAGACATCTAAAGGATTTGCATTTATAGTCGAACTGCTTTCACTTGTCTCCATTCCACAATTGAAAAAGTGGAAGTATAAAGGTGTTGCCCCTTTCTGTTAAAAATTTAAAATGCCTGGTAAAAAGGGTACATGTACAAGTATAAGAGCAAACCTTTGTGCATAGGTTGAGTCTATACTGAGCCTAACCTGTTGTGAATTTGGTGGTACCCCCGTTGCAATCAAGACAAGAAATCAACACACCCACAAGCACAAAGATGAAAGAATCACACACACAAGAACACAAGAGTTGTTTACCCGGTTCATTCAACACATGAACTACGTCCGGGGGCAATTGCCAAGCCAATATGTATTAGACTCCTTCTAATATGTTGCTACACAACTACTAATCTGTTCTAGGTCGTCACTATGCTTATATAGTAATACAAGGAAATCCTAAATCAAATTAAGAAGAGTTCTAATCAAAATAGGAAACAAATCACGCAGAAAATTCTCGATCCGACACGCGGGCGGTGCCGCCCAAGACACCACGGGCGGTCGCCCAAGCGTAAAATCCCACGAGCCACGACAGCCTATACACTGGGCGGTCGCCACCACACACGGGCGGTCGCCCATCACAACAGAAAGTCCTCCGCGTTTTCCTCCTTGATCTCGGGACTCTTCCGACTTAGACTCCTTTTTCCGCATAGTTTAGGACTCTAATCCCAACAATCTCCCACCGGAGACTAAACTAACAAGCATAGAACACCCATCAACTCCCACCACGGAGTAATGACCTTCGAACACATTCCCCCCCCATATCTTCGACACTACCGCACCTCTCCTCAAGTACTAAGGCGAGTTGAAACCAAGCGACGTTTCAACCTCTCCCGTGTTAGATGATTCTTGCCTCCCCAAATCAGCTTCTACCTTGATTTCTCCCCGCAAGTCTAACTTCGCCTTCTCCCTCCAGACCCACCTTCCTCGCAATGCTTCCCCTTGAAACTCGGACACACCTTGTTTCTTGCATCGTCTGTTTTTGGTCTGAAACCGCTCTCTGTTAGGGCACTTGGACTTCCACACCACGTTGATCAACTTTGTGTCCCCCCCAACATACCGTTTCTTGATGTCTCCCCTTTTTACACCAATAGGCCGGTTCTTTAGCCTCTTGCTCCCACCGGAACGAATGTCGACATTGTAGGTAGAGTACAACATCTTCCCCTTAACCCCACGAGCTAACACCTTAGCCCCTTTTGTGACTTCCCAAGATCCACCAATGAAAGAAACACCATACCCTTCACTGTCAAGTTGTCCCACAGAAATCACCCTTCTCCTCAAATCCGAACATGCATCACGTCGTGTAGTTGTAAAACACCCGTTAGGTGTCTTCATCATCACATCCCCTTACATTTCGATCTTCAATGGTCGACCATCACCAAGATAGAGAACCCCAAAATCTCCAGGCTTTATACCGCTTCATTGATTCTCGCATCCCAGCTAGCATGACAAGAAGCTCCAGAATCCAACACCCAATCTTCACCCGATTGCTCCTCTCCTAGATTAATACATCTCCACCGTCATCCACCACGTGTGCACCACCATCTTTTCCCTGACGGCCATAACTGATATGACCTAATTCGCCACAATTGTAGCACTTGACCTTTTTCCCCTTTTTCTCTCCACCCTAAGTGCAGCCCCATCTACGGAAGATTCTCCCCTTTTCTCTTTTCTTCGCAACTCCTCTTGAAGGATGAGATCTCTAACCTCCGTATACACCAATGCTTTGCTGACGTACTAATCGTTGTGACAGTAACCTCCCAACTATCAGGCAATGATTTTAGTAGAAAACAAGCTAGCACTTCATCGGAGAAAGTAATATCAACACTTTTCAATTGGTCCACCATACCTTTGAAATTGCTGATATGACTTCCCGCTGTCTGCCCCTCTGACATCTTCGCATTCGCAAACCTCTTTATCAAATGCACCTTGTTGATATTAGACGGCTTCTCATACATGTCTGACAGCGTTTGTAGCAACTCCACCGTTGTCTTGGCCTCCATAGCGTTCCGTGCAACGTCGTCGGTTAGAGCACTCCTCACTGCTCCTAATGCCTTCCGATATAACGTCTCCCAATCATCTTGTGACATGTCTTCGGGCTTCTCCTTCAAGGGTTTATGAAGATCCTTACAATAAATGTAATCCTCAATCCTTGTCCTCCAGAACGTGAAATTCACACCGCTGAATTTCTCGATTGAGTTCTTCATCTGATTGCTTCACCAAAGTCCCCAAGAACGCGATTCAAAAAATCAACTAATGAAACTTTGAATCCTCCGAACCAATGCTCTGATACCAGTTGTTGTGAATTTGGTGGTACCCCCGTTGCAATCAAGACAAGAAATCAACACACCCACAAGCACAAAGATGAAAGAATCACACACACAAGAACACAAGAGTTGTTTACCCGGTTCATTCAACACATGAACTACGTCCGGGGGCAATTGCCAAGCCAATATGTATTAGACTCCTTCTAATATGTTGCTACACAACTACTAATCTGTTCTAGGTCGTCACTATGCTTATATAGTAATACAAGGAAACCCTAAATCAAATTAAGAAGAGTTCTAATCAAAATAGGAAACAAATCTGCTGCAGAAAATTCTGATCCGACACGTGGGCGGTCGCCCAAGACACCATGGGCGGTCGCCCAAGCAGAAAATCCCACGAGCCATGACAGTCTGTACACCTGGGCGGTCGCCCACCACCACATGGGCGGTCGCCCATCACAACAGAAAGTCCTTCGCGTTTTTCCTCCTTGATCTCAGCAACTCCTCCGACTTAGACTCCTTTTTCCTCATAGTTTAGGACTCCAATCCCAACATAACCCTCCTAGCACCGTCTCCTATTTTGGGACCTCTACACCTCTACTTTCTAATGCTCCTGATGCTTGCTGTAGCTCGGTTCTCAACACCCTTGTCTCAAACATATAAATTTCACTTTTTTGCCGCTGCCATAGTTGATGGTTCGGTATTGGTTCTCACAGTTTATGTAGCTTTGTATTTGATTTATCGCTTACAAGTTTGTGGTTGTTTGCGGTATCTCATGCTGTATTGTTTATTTCATTAATCGATTTGGCTTGGTATGCCATCTGACGGTTTTTGTGTGTTGTGGTGACTCGCAGATAGGACAATATAGAGCTGAAATCAAGAGGCTACAGGAATCTGAGGCTCAGATTAAGGCATTGTCAGTTAATTATGCTGCTTTATTGAAAGAGAGAGAGGTATTTATTCCTATTTTTTTTTCCTTCAGATTCTTTGGTCTTTTGATGAGTACTTTATGGAGTTTGTCTACATGCTTGACAACAGTATTCTTGACTTGGCTTTGTTTCAAATACTGAGAAAGGGATCTGTCTACTCAAGACATACCCGTGAGCATGTGCATATACTTAACATGTCTAAATCGTACTCCCTCCGTCCCACGAGAGTGGAGACCAAAAAATTGGGCATAAGAATTAAGGAAAAGTAGGAGAGAGAATGTGTGGGAGGAGGTATATGTGAGTATGAAAAATAAAATAGGAGAGAGAATGTGTGAGGAATAGTAAGTTGATTGGTGTTGTGAGTATAAAAGTAAAGTATGAGAGAGAACGAGTGGGAGGAATATTGTAAAAACTTTGCTATTTTGGGCAGTCTCCACTCATGTGGGACGGACAAAAAAGGAAATAAGTCTCCACTCACGTGGGACGGAGGGAGTATGCAGCTAAGTTTTTATTTTGTTTGCATGAGCACCAGTAATGTTGAGATATGATTTTGCATGAAGCCTCTCAGTAAAATTTTTTTGTTAAGTCAATTTTCTGTCAGTTTCAAGTGGAATGTAGTTGAACAGCCATTTCCAAGCCTTCCATCGATTTTTAAACATTTTAATTCTTCAGGATCAAATTTCTCTTCTAAATGAAGAAAATGGCTCATTGAAACAAAGTGTCCGCGCAACAATGTCCGCTTTGGATGCATCCAGAAGCGAGAGTTTCAAGGCCTCTGCTAACAGCCCAACTGCGCTCAGGGTAGGCTTTTGATTCTGTTGACACTTAATCTAAGATGTATTTATTTGAGGCCTTTCGTTTTTGAATTTTATTTGCAAGATTTTGAAGCTGTCACTGTAATTGTATATGTTGTAGCGTGGGTAATTGGGTTTGATGCTTCGTGGCATGCTTAGATAAGTGTAGAGTGTTATTAATTGCAGCATAATGGAGTGGTAAGAGTAGGTGGTGCTGGTGTTCATGAATTTGTGAAGGAGATAATGTCACAGCCGTGGTTAGGTTGTGCAGGATTCTAAGCGGACCTACTATGAGCCAGTAGACAGTTATGAGCATAATCATTAAACCTTGTTGGCGCTTGGCCGTATGCTCATGATTGGTTAACATAAAGTATTGGTTCTCCAATTATGCACCGTTTACTATATCATTTTCCTGCTCTTAAGATTGTTGGTCTACTGTCATGGCTGTTGTTCATATTGCACGGTGATCCTGTCAAAAGGATCATTTGTTTAATGATATTGATCTTCATAACCTCTTAACCTTTAATTTTATATTGGCTGATGCTGATATATGTTGTTTAGGGTAGTGATCAGTCTACAAACCGTCAGCATAAAGCTTCAGCAAGAAACCGATCTGGGTACCCGTCACAGAATGGTGCTATTACAAAACAGGAAATATTAGGCAATGGAGTTGCGCATTCTATGCAACCCAATGGAACCAGAAGTAAGATAGAATTAAGAGATTCAAATTCAGAGAGCAAAGAAAAGGTAATGGCCAACTTTGTGTTTAGTACTGGAATAATTATTTATCTATTAGGTAGCTTGTTAGTTATGTGGTATTAGATATATGTCAAAGTGATCTTAATGCTATAAATTATAGCTGTTGAATTGAAGCTCATGGTTGGGCATTTGTGATGGTAACGAATATGCATTGCCTTTTTGTGATGGGAACTTGATGTCATATATCTAAATCTTCATGGCTAAACTGCTTTAGTTTTCAAATTTAGGATTTGCATTAAATTTGGTCAGATGCTTGACTTTCTGTTATGAAAATGTGTAACCAACCTTGACTGGATTGATGTTATAGCGATTGAATAAGCTACTGAAATGTTCAAGCATATGGCTTAACTCATAGGTACTGTAGTAGGTAGGGGAGGGAACACTCTTTATGAAGTGAATGCCTAGAGAGTGTTTTCTTTTGCTGTCTTGCCTTTTTTTAATTGGAAAAATGACTAAATGACTTGTCTGCTTTAACATGGATGAGTGTAGAGATCTTCCATTTTTCGCGTCCCTCTTGTCTCTGAAAATTACTCTATTGTAAACTGTCCATGATAAATGAATTTGACAACAGATGTATGTATGACTTCTAGGAGCTTGAAGATTTGCTGGAGGAAAAAGAAAGATCTATGGCTGCAATGCAAGCAACTCACGAACAGCAATTAAAACTTTTGGGAGTGGAGCTTGATAAAGAACGTGGCAAGATTGCAAGTTTAGAGTCCAGATTACAAGGTATTCTCGCTTTTAGATGGAAGATTATATTTTACATTGTTTGTGACCTTGAGCCTGAGTCTAACTTTAGATTTTCATTTTTAGAGGAGCAGAAGGTGAACAGATCTTTCCAAGAGGAGCAGAACACCTTAAAAGTGGAGAATAATAAAGTGAGTTTGACTTTCCACCTTGTCGTATGTAATAGTTCTGTGACATTTTGGGATCTACATGACTAAAGTTGATCGCAACCTCTCTGCATACATTTTATTTTTCTGGATCTCATGTGGACATCAAGTTAGTAAATATTATGAATCAAAACCCTGTACCTTTTTCTTTTCACTTTACTTCCACAGTTCCACTCATCCACCCACCCACCCCAACCTCCCTTTTCCTTTCTCACTTCTTGAGATTATAATAGGATAATGATTCTGCCACAAAATTTATATACTCCGGAGTTCTTTTATTTTTATCTTGAGATTATACGATATCAATCATAACTTTTTCCTTTTAACTTTGCTTCCACCGTGTCACCCTTTTCTTTTCGCACCTTTTGAGATCCTAATAGGTTAATGATTCTGCCAGAAAATCTGAAAGCTATGGAAATATTTTCTTTGTATCTTTAGATTATAGGATATCATTAGTTGTATCGTGTCATGGTTCTTTATGGAGTTAAGTACTCTTTTAGTCCTCAACCTATTGACCATTTTTCCTTTTGGTCACTAGAACATTTTCTTACCTTTTGGTCATTGTCGTATTCACTATCTATGTAATTCTTCCGTCAATAATATGTCAATTACTCTGTTAAAACACACTTATGTATTATAGTGACGTCACATTTTTGCTTAAGTGGAATCATATATTGATAAAGCATGCTGTCGAAGAAGGTCAAGTCATCTTCCTCATCTGCCGCTGTCGAAGTCGCTGCCAAAGTCGAAGGCGGCGACGGCGGCTGCGGAAGTTCTAACCAGGTTGGTTTCTCTAATTGTGGCATTTTCGCGTGGGTTGAAAGGGATTAAAACAAGATTGGGCCATTGCAACAAATCGCCAGGTTTTTTCAGGTCCTTTGTAAACTGAGCTTGCTTCGTTTACGTCACTTTGGACTAGCGAGCACGGTGGTTAGGGTGTGACGGTGGAGGAGTAGGAGTGGGAAAATTAGTTGAATTGACTGTAATTCACTGAACTCTCTAAAATCCACTCATCTGGAAAATTAGTTGAATTGCCTGTAATTCTGGAATATCAAGGCGATGGACCTTATTCTCCATGATACTAAAAGTGCTGCAACCTTGACATCGCGATTGACATGGATGGTCGTGGTCATGATCTCCGTTATTTTTTTCACAAGTGTTAGTCATGTGTCATCACGTGACCACAATGTGTTAAATAACTGGCGGCTTCATTACGGAGTGAGAACATTGCAAATAGTGGATAGTTGGGTGAGGAGTTGATGTAAAGCAACGCAGCGGAATAGTAACAATAGGCTTGATCGAAATCAAGACCTTCTGCAAGGAATCGCAATTCCTTAGATAACAAGAACTTCCGAAGAAATCCTTCTGCAAGCCAATAAAATTGACCAAGGGTTTTGCAAGGATGCAAACTGAAATTTAATTGATAAAAGTCTAATTTTCGGAATTACAATGAAGGCCTATAATATAGTGCCCAAAAAACTTGAAAAAGAATCCTAAACCTTCTAAAATTATTCCTAACCTATATAGTAACCTAATAGGACTTAAAAACTAGTAAATCTTCTCAAAATCTATTCTAAAACTACCTATAATCAACCAATTAAAATTAAATCCGAAAATACAAATGAAATAATAAAAGATACAAAAATAATTAACATCCCCATTTACATCATTCACCACCACTTCAAAAGAACTCGTCCCCGAGTTCTCATCCGATGTTTGGAAGAGTTTGCCGTCCCATTTAAAAAGATACTTCGAATAAACTCGACTTCTTGGCATCGTAAGATATAGAAAAATATTTTCAAAATCAAATAATATACTTCCATTATCCGTTCCATATTCTTCATCAATTTCCTCCACTTTCTCTTTTTTTCAATCCAGTAGCGATCGCGTAAATAACCGGTTAATCCTCCTCCGGATGCTCTAGCACTAACGCGGACGCCCTCGAGTGTTAGTGCAGGCACGCTATTAGGCAGATTTTTCGCCAAATCTTCCAAATCATCATTAAAAATCTCCTGAATTACTTCATCCTTTGCACATAGATCCACCTCTTTAATGCCCAAATTCCCCTCTTCAACATGTTCTTCTTTGACCGTATCAACAATCGCTTCAAAGAACAATATCTTCTTGCGCATGAACTTCTTCAATAGACAACTCACCATTAAAGACAGGAATAACCGCCCTAATCTTGGGTCGTTGATCTTGAGGAGGCACCGCCCGGCCTCACCTTCAACATTATCCGAAGTATCCCGCCATCGGATCATCACGGTGGAGATTTTCCCGCGAGGACTAGCCCGATTTCGTGGGTTGACATCACCACCACCACCTACACGCAATCCGACCAAAGCTGCCATGAAGTTCCGTATGCCGTCGATCTTGAGGGCCGCTCTGTGCTCTCTAGCCTCTTGATCCAAACGGTCCATACGTTCCCTAGTTGCTTGATCCTGACGCTCCATACGCTCCAAGATTGCGGTAATAATGGTTAGGTTGTCTCCGTTGTCTCCACCGGAATTGGCCATCGTCCAAGGATCTCGCCTTTTCTGATACCAACTGATGTAAAGCAACGCAATGGAATAGTAACAATAGGCTTGATCGAAATCAAGACCTTCTGCAAGGAATCGCAATTCCTTAGATAACAAGAACTTCCGAAGAAATCCTTCTGCAAGCCAATAAAATTGACCAAGGGTTTTGCAAGGATGCAAACTGAAATTTAATTGATAAAAGTCTAATTTTCGGAATTACAATGAAGGCCTATAATATAGTGCCCAAAAAACTTGAAAAAGAATCCTAAACCTTCTAAAATTATTCCTAACCTATATAGTAACCTAATAGGACTTAAAAACTAGTAAATCTTCTCAAAATCTATTCTAAAACTACCTATAATCAACCAATTAAAATTAAATCCGAAAATACAAATGAAATAATAAAAGATACAAAAATAATTAACATCCCCATTTACATCAGGAGTTGAGGACATAGCAAAAACAAAATGATAATAATAAATTAGTGACTCCATTTGAAAAGCATGTATAGTTAAGTGACCAAAATATTAGTTTTGCCTATTATTTAATATCCTAGACAGTGGCAAACCTTTGAAATGTCATACATAATTTACTATCTCTCCTACTCTCAACTTGGATCTTTGTGTAGTTGCTTTTAACTTATTTGAGTGACTGAATTTGATGTCAATAATATGTGCTAATGCACATTGCAGATGATTGGGACATTGAAAATCAAATATTTCTTCATTAATTGCATAAGATTCTGTATTAAATGTGGTTATCCATGTCTGTGGTATTGTGTTATGCCTACTTAAGCTGTCATGGTTGGAAATCCTGTTTAACATTACTAGAAGATAGCACCTTTATCTGGTGTTCCTTTTTTTTCGTTGTTTTTTCCTCATCTCTTCTTTTCTGGTTGCAATATATCGTTTCATTTTGCAGCTGTTAGCAGAGATGAATCAAATTCAAGACGAGTTGAAGAAAAAGTCATCTGAAATAAGACACTTGCAGACAGAGATAAGTAGGAGGGACAATCCAGAAGCAGATGCTGGAGTGGAGAGTCTTAAACGAGTAGTTTCAGCCTTGGAGAAAGCAAACCGTAATCTCAAGGTTTATTCCTTTTTTTTTGGTCCATCTGGAAAACTGTGAAGCTTGTCACATGCAATTGCTTAAACTCCTTAGAACTTGGTGTTGATCGAAGTTCAACAGACAGATTATTACTGTTAGCAGTTTTCCTTGTTAAATCTGATTTTAGCTTTCTTCTCTCGTTTTTTGATAGATGGAAAAAGATGAACTCAGAGGTTCTCTAGAAGCGGTGAGAACAGCTTCGGCCCACAAAAGCACTACCGGTGGTCCAGAGACTTCTGTTAAGCTTCTAAATGGCATCAGTGAGGTGAGTGTTTCAGGGCCTCAATATTATGGGGCACAGAAATTGTATTTGACCGTTTCTTCTATTAATGTGTATGTCCACCCTTTTTGTGTGGTTTTAGTTTCTCATTGTCCTCAAGTATCTTCATGTTGAAGGTTCAGTCATCAGGAGATTTTCCTGGAAGAAAAGAAATGGAATCATCCTTGCAAAAGCTGGAGAAAGATTTGAAAGACGCATGCAGAGAGAAAGATAAAGCATTACATCAACTGAATCGACTAAAGCAGCATTTATTGGAGAAGGTATAGTGTCTAAGAGCTCCTTAGCCATATCAAACACACCTCTCTGTATTCCTGTATTCTTGTGTTTTTATTTCTTGGTGCTCTGTACCAAGTGATGTAGGGAATGTTGGACTTTGGTTAAATAGTAATATCTCAACAAAAATATATTTGGCCCTGCAACGATCAGGTGTGGTTGCCATGATTTAGAAGATTCTCGAGCTGTATTTGTAGATCTTTCTCAAATGAAGTATACTTGATCTGGTCCTTGTTATTTTATAGGCTTAGAACGGTGCTTTGGTGCTCGTAGTACGGCAAGAGATTTTTTCTTTTACAAACTTGCTAAGGCAATTTTATTTTGTCGTTTGTAGCATGAATATAATTTTTTCCATACTATATATTTCTTGGTGAACCGATATTAATTCATCTGAAGTAGAAACTTCTTTCAAACTTTTAGAGTGACAATTGTATGATGGCTGTCTTGCTGATTTCCAGGAATCTGAAGAATCAGAAAAAATGGATGAAGATAGCAAGATCATTGAAGAACTACGCGAAAACAATGAATATCTAAAAGCTCAAATAAGACAGTTAGAGAAATCTCTGGCCCAGGCAATTGCAAGTCAAGAGGAGGTGAAGATGACCAACAGCATTGAGCTTCAAAAGTCCAAGGAAATCATTAATGACCTGAATAAAAAACTTGCTAGTGTTAAAAGCACAATAGATGCCAAAAATGTTGAACTTCTAAATCTTCAAACTGCTCTGGGCCAGTATTATGCTGAAATAGAAGCAAAGGTAAAGATGTCAGCAAGTTATTTTATAAATTTTAGGCCTATCGACATTTTGAGCCATCATACTTTACTTGAGCTCCGGTTTTAACCATTCATGTTTTTTTTTAGCAGTTTTAACCATTGTACTTTTGGTACGCACTCATTAACCCCAAAAGGATGAAAGTAGAATGGTTAAAATTGCTAAAAATATGCACTAAATATCCCTACTTTTGGGGATAGTGAGTGCATATTTAAAGTACAATGGTTAAAACTGCTAAAAAAAATACATGGATGGCTAAAACCGAAGCTTAAGAAAGGTACGATGGCTAAAAATGTCGATGTGCCTAAATTTTAAGTCAATGATATGGTTATGGACTGATTTAGTGGAATATGTATTCATGCACAGGAACATCTGGAAGGAGATTTGGTTTCTGCGAAACAAGAATCAGCGAGACTCTCTGCGCTTTTAAAGGTTAATAATGCTTGCCAATGTTCCTATTGATGTGGTTCCATAATGTTTTTCAAGTGTCTGCAAAAAAAAAAAAAAAAATCCAGCTGCAATCTTGGAAACTATTTACTTTCCAGCTTTGACAAGATAGTCTTATGGATTATTCTTTTACGTTCTTAGGATCTACATAAACTTTCATCTTTTAAGCCCAACTTCCACCCTATCTCGCCCTCACATACACATGCATTTTATTGAATCTTCAACTATATGAATAGTTTTAGATATTCTAATTTCTACTCCTCAAGTCTTTAAGCAAACAATGTTAAAAAGGGTTTCTTTTATGGCCTTCATGAGTTGGTTGAGAGGTAATTTTTTTAAGGTTAGTCAAAAATCATTTTGGAGCTTATGTCGCCAATTGTTATCTTAATTACTGGTTAAACAAGTGACACTGTTTTGGGTTAGTCAAAGTCAAACTATTTTTTGTGTTTTTGGAATAAAAGTTTACTTGCTTTACCAGGATGCTTATGAACAAGCAGAGATGTCAAAGAGGGAGAAGGAAGATATGTTGGCTAAGCTTTCGCAGGCTGAAAAGATGATAAATGAAGTAAAAAGCAGGGTGAATAAGCTTGAGGAAGACAATGGGAAGTTGCGTCGTGCTCTTGAGCAGAGTATGACTAGACTTAATAGAATGTCAATGGATTCTGACTATTCTGTTGATAGGTAAAAAAAAATTTCCATTGTTTCTGGTGAACATTTGGAGTAATATCCGCATCTCTGATGATAAAGCTACACTCTACAAGATTTTCCTTTTGTGACCCTTGATTTCTGATACATGGATGTTATTTATTAGTTGTAGTATTGGGTCCACAGAGGGCGAGCCTTGGCGCAATGGTTAAGTTGCTCCTTTGGTGACCATAAGGTCACGGGTTCGAACCTTGGTGAACAGCCTCTTGGCAATTGTCAGGGGGAGGCTCTAGCAAATGGTTCCCTCTCCCAACCCCCGCTTGGCGGGGGGCGCTTGGCGCACCGGGGTTTGCCCTTTAGTATTGGGTCCACAAGTTAATGTAAGTGGATGGAATCACTTGAATTTACGCATCATAGGATTATTACCTCACACTTTTGGTGGCGTACATTTGAGGTTTTTATAACCTACCACTACCATAATATCTAAACATTGCAGCGGTCAACTTACAGTATGACCATTGTAGTGCTCTTTTTGAGCTTTTGATTTGGTAAATAGGAGCTTATGTCATAGTTGGTTTTTATCTTGCATGCTACCAAGAAATTAGAAGCTGCATAGTTGAGTTAATATTTTACGTGCATTTATGGCAGGCGCATTGTGATCAAGTTATTGGTGACGTACTTCCAAAAAAACCATAGTAAAGAGGTATTTAATTTCATATAATTTTTTTTCGACCTTCGATCAGTAGGTAAATGTATTCTATTTAAGCAAGTTTGTTTGACCAGTGTTGACGTGTTTTTTTACCATATGTAACTAGGTCAGAAAAAGAATACTACCTCTGTCCCGGAAAGATGGTCCCATTTGATTTTTCATGGTCGACACTAGTGAACTTTGACCAAACATTAATGTCAATGTAATCATCCCAATGAAATTGTAAAAATTATTATTGTAAAAATTATTATTGATAATCACTTGATAATCTATCAATTGCAATGTTTAGAATTCCACTAGGATAAGTAGATTAACATTAATATTTGGCCAAAGTTCAAATGGGACTATCTTTTTGGGACGGAGGGAGTAACTAATTTACCTGATATCAAAAATTCTCTATAGTCTCTTATGTTGTTATCACGTTGTATGGATGCCATCAGGTGCTGGAACTTATGGTTCGAATGCTTGGATTCTCCGAAGAAGACAAGCAAAGAATTGGTGCCGCTCAACAGGGAACCGGAAAAGGTGTTGTTAGGGGTGTGTTTGGTTTACCAGGTCGCCTGGTCGGTGGCATTCTGGGTGGAAGTCCTTCCGAAGCTCCTACTAATATGGCATCAGACAACCAGGTAAACTCTTACTCTTACTAAGAACCTGAACAGTGTTGAGTTCTACCGTTTGCTTGCTTGTTTGTCTAATATTGCAGTACTTGAGATTTGAGAATACCGTACTCCCTGTCCCAAAATGAATGTCCAAAAAAAAATCAAATTTACTCTTGAGCAAGAGCAAATTTGAAATTTTTTTGGACATCCATTTTTGGGACAGAGGTAGTACGTTAATAAACCGAGCTGCTTAATCTCAGCTTGGCTTGGCAGCAAGAGCAAATTTGATTTTTTTTGGACATCCATTTTTGGGACAGAGGTAGTACGTTAATAAACCGAGCTGCTTAATCTCGGCTCGGCTCGGCTTGGCTTGGCTTGGCTTGGCTTCTTTCCTCTTGTGTTTAGATTGGGTTGAACTCGAATTTGATTTACCCTCTAGGTGTATCCGAGGTGAGCTAGGCTCAAGCATTTTTTGTCAATTTAATTGAACTTGGAGAGGGCGAGCCTTGGCGCAACGGTTAAGTTGCTCCTTTGGTGACCATAAGGTCACGGTTCGAACCTTGGCGAACATCCTCTTGGCAATTGTCAGGGGAAGGCTCTAGCAAATGGTTCCCTCTCCCAACCCCCGCTTGACGCACCGGGGTTTGCCCTTTGCCCTTTTTTTAATTGAACATGGACTAAAATCTTATGAAGTTTTAAAGATTTTCATGACACTACAGAAATTGATAGTATTCGTGGTGGTGTATTAACGTAAATGTTTAGAATTTCATGAAGATCATTAAACTTTAATAAATTGTTGGTCAAAGTTCAATCTAGTTGACCAAGAAAGACAAAGTATGACATTTATTTTGGGACGGAGGTAGAATTCAATAAGTGTGTTTATGTGATTTATGGTATCTTCTGACTTGGGATGACTCGAGGCTAAAGCTTAACTTGTTTGTGACTCGTACATGAAAAAATCAAGTTTGAGCTCAAACACAAGTTTCTTGGCTTTTGTTTTATTACTGCCCTAGCTTCACTCTAACTTCATTAATCATCTCTTTCACTCCTAAATCAATGGTTATCTTCCAGTCATTTGCGGATATGTGGGTCGATTTCCTCCTAAAAGAGACGGAGGAAAGAGAAAGAGAACGAAGAGAGGCGCAAGCAACTGTAGGGCCCAGCAGAAACCAACAGGGTACAAATTCCACAGATATGGCTTCATCAGTACCTAATAAAAGATCAAACCCTTCACCGAAACATTACCAAACCCCATCATCTTCACATGGGACCCTTTTCCCGACAACCGAACATCATCCCGATACAGCTTCGCCATTACATGATAGAAGCCCGCCATCTTCTCGTGGGACCCTTTTCCACGATGAACATAATAATACAATATTGAACCCTTCTTTGAGCCAACCATACCACCAAAGTCCACCTTCTTCCTCTCATGGGAGTCTTTTCCAGGCTGATCATTCAGATTCAGAGTTTTCAACTGTTCCTCTCACTTCCTCAGACAGCAATTCTCGACTCTCGAGACTATTTCATGGATGAGCAACATGCATTTACCTGGTGATTATGAGGTATAAATATTTTTGATCGGTGTTTACAGTTCTGTAAATTGTTCAATTTATTCTTTCACTTTTTTTCTTTTTTTTTTTTTTTTTCGGTTTGACGTTGCTTGCCATGGCAGTGGGTATTGTACACAGATGTTAAAGACTTATTTGTATATCAAACAAAACAATAAACTACAGACTGGAATGACAGATTATTTCTATACTCCCTCCGTCCCGGGTTAAGCTTCACCATTTTGGTGAGGCACAAGAATTAAGGAATGCGATGAGTGAAAAATGGGTTGTGAGAGGGAAGAAGTGAGTGGGTATGAAAAGTGGGGTCCACAATTTAAATGTGTGAGGGGAAAAAGTTAGTGGATATGACAAGTGTGACTCACAATTTAAGTATGTGAGAGGAGAAAGTGAGTGTGGTTAACAAATGGGATCTAAATTTGTTACCATTTTAGGATATTATCATTTTAGAAAAGATGAAACTTGTAACGTGATACCCTTTATTTTAGGATATTATCATTTTAGAAAAGATGAAACTTGTAACGTGATGCCCTTTTTTAGTAATTGATGAAGCTTAAGCTGGGACGAAGTATACCTCAAATCCTCCTGTTGTACCCATTTTTGTACCCTTTTATTATGGGAAAATTATATTCTAATCAAGTTATAATACATGATCGAGCCGTTAACCAGATCATTTCAAATTTCAGCAACCTGAAGGGTGCTTTTGGTCAGGCACGTATTGGAAAAATCAGTTTAAAATAAATTTAGAGCTTGAGCCTAACTGCTCTTTGCATCATCTAGCTTCCCCTACAAGCTTGGCTCCGCTCACCGGAGGCAAGCCCAAGTCGACCTCAAGCTGGCTCGGTTCACTTGACGCCCTAATCATCAGCTTAGGGCATTCCACAATTCAATTAATATGTACAAACGGGATTAACTACATCCTCCAAAAACATCATAATTTAACCTTCAGTTAACAAACTAACAGAAATTAAGGGACTTAAAAGTCACAATCCATTAAAACTTCTAACACACCCAAATGGAGAACTCTCTCCGCAAACCTTTTGGGGCATAAACGACCAAATTAAACTACAAGAGACTTCAACAACACTTACGAAAACACCAGAAAAGCTGGGCATAATTTAACAGGTATACATAATTTTGCTTTCTCTACACCTTTTTCTTGTCTTTCAACCCTTTAGGAATTTTACTCAGAACCTTGGCATCAAAGACAGCATACTGCTTCTTGAACTCGATCAATGCTTTCTCACCGAAGGCATCCACCTGGTCCTCATACTTCTCGTATAGAACAGGCACAGTATGTAGCAGAACAAAAGCTGTTACGAGACAAATAGGGTAAGCAGAATTAACATATTGAACTGGTCAAACAATTGTACGGAGAAGAATGCATGGATAAGTTGTTTGTAATTACTTATGTAGAACAACGTCAAGAAATTGCACCAACTCCCGACAACTGACAGGACCCACAATCCAGCGATAACCTGACAAAATATACATGTTTGGGTCAGAACATCAAATTCGAAACCTTATCATGAACATTGTCAGAGCTACATAAGCATAAGATACAGTATAGTATCTACACAACACTCCATCCAAGCTGGAATAAAAATGGAGAAAGATCTGCAAGATACAAATCTTACTGTTGACCCCATAAGAGAAGTAGTCAATAATGTTAAATTTACATGTAAAAATTATCCAGAGTGGAAATAACATGCATCCAGAAAAAGCCCAAATCAAAATCACTAGCATATCGTTACCAACTAATTGAGGTTCCATGTACTTGTTTCACTTCAGATTACTAAAATTAAGGTGTTTGTGTGGGGAGGGGGGGGGGGGAGAGAATAATGAATAAGGAGAACATACAGCAAGGAACTTCTTCACGTCTTTCCCCATTGCAATGTTGCGGAGTAAAATAAGAGCTTGGTTGATTTCAATCCTCAATGCAGCAGCAACCTGAAGAAATGTCTCCTCTGGAATATGAACTTCAGGAATACGGGGAGGTGATCTGTAGCTAAAACAGTCAGTCTATGATACTGAAAGCAAAAATGTAACAATGACTTAGTAGAGATTCAAAAGCCCACCTGTTGATGAAGATGGAAGCATTGGACCACAAGAATAGGACTGCAAATGCAAAAATCAAAATGTGGCAGACTAGAGTGAGCAGGTGGTATTCGAGCAATTCAAAAAGAACCCATGCGGCAGTTGCTCCACCAAGTACACTAGCAGATATCTTCTTGTTTCTCCACAGGAATACATCAGCAGCTGCATTAAATGATGAACAGGGTACATTTCAGAATGGTGATAAAGCATTTGATTTGAAGGATGGATTCTGAAGGCATTCACTACATATATTATGGCGAAGTCAGGTTTAAAAAGTAGCTTGGTCTTCCGAGCAAACTTGGTCATGTATGAACATTAATCAGGTTAACAAAGACCTATATCATAAAAATACTCCCTCCATCCCACGATAATATGCAAAAAGACCCCTTTTGGACGTCCCACAATAATCTGCACTTTCCTAGAATGGAAATAGGACCCACTTCTCTCTACTCACAACACTTTTCAAATTTACTATTCTCTCCACTCATTCTCTCTCCTATTTTACTTTTACACTCACAACACTTCACCTTTATCGCCTTTTACCTTAATTCCCGCACCGACACAAAAAGTGCATACATTTGTGGGACGGAGGGAGTATTCTATAAAATACACACAACTGCCAAAGCATGTTCTACTGTCTTCACCATATGACAAGTACGGAGCAATATATACTCCTTACATTTGCTCTATCTCTTCACTAACAAACTAAGAGGAAAGAAATTCTCGTGGCATCTGAAAACCAGAAGCAGTAACATCCTTGAATTGGAAAGAAGCATTCATAGAGATCAATATAACTAAAACTTCATTAAAGTTCCAATTCCATAATGAAAACAATCAACCAACACTGAACATCCAAGTCATGGAACATCAATCACAAAGAAAGCAAATAGTATAAATGCCAAGAAAAGCACACACTACATAGTGAGAAAATCTTATAATTCCAACCCCTTAAAAGCCATTCAGCCCATACAAATTGCAGAAAAGCAACCAAATTAACAGTATGTGAGTAGCACATCCAGAGAAATACCATAATTCACAAAACTGAACTTCTTAATTGATAAAACACAATTTTCGAACTCATGAGCAAATTCAATTAACAGAAAAGCAACCATGCCAAATTCAAGCGGATAATAAACACATACAGATACGAGCAAAAGTAAGTGTGCATGCTTAAGCATAAACAGATCCAGAAGAAGATCCAATCCAATTGAAAATGCTAAACCTAACTCATCAATCATATAAACGGAAACATCATTGTAAGTGTATTTTAGTTTATGCAAAATCTAGACTAATAAAATTGCATTTCCGTACGTTTACCACCACCGAAGACCTTATGAACAGGCTTCTCCCTCCCGAACAACCGATAGATCTTAGACTTCATCGACGACGGCGAAGCCGCCTTCGTCGGCGGAGACGAAGGAGCCACGTTTCCCACATCGTGATGCTTCTTCACTTCATGATGCTTCTTCTCAGAATCCGAGTCCGACGAAGACGAAGAATCTTCACCGTGAAACTTGTCCGCTATCTTCTCCATCAACGATTCGCCGCCTCTTGGCTCGATGATTTCCTCCGCATGTTCGGCCATTTTCTCCGATTTGAAACCCTAAATTTGAAGATTGAGAGAGAGAGTGAACGGTACAGCTTTTGTTTCTTTATCACGCAGCTTGTGTGTGTGAACTACAGAAATGGTGTGTACAGGTGTGCCCTCTTTTCAAGACAGTGACCCGAGCCTCAGGTTTGGTATTTACGAGCCTAAGTTGAGAGTACTGAGCCAGTTTATAATTATGTGGCGTTTAATTTTTTTAATTGTTAAGTGCAGAAATTTAATTTCATGTCTGAATTTTGCTGAATTGATAAGAGATAGTGTCTGAACATTGATATCTGATTTATTCAAACTGTTTGAATATTCATCTAATGTTTGGATTGATTATTTTTGAAATTACGAGTTTATGCAAGAGATATATATGAAAAAATTCAATTAAGAGGCAAATAAGTTATATTTTTATATCTGAAAAATTAAGTGAAAAATAAAAGACATTCATATCTGAATGGATAAAAAAAACAAACAGTTTGAATTATGTTATGTCTGATGCTCCCACCATTCAGATCTAAATAAGAACCGATGTCTACTTCAAATTTTATTATTATATTACTAATATACAAATTAATAAAACATACTCCCTCCTCCCCAGGAAATTCATCACTTTTTACTCAAAATGGCGTCCCGTTTGAAGCGTCATCTTTCCTAAAATGAAAGTGTTTTATTAATATTCTATTACACCCACTCATTATTCCCTCCACTCATTCTCTCTACTAAAATACTATTACACTCACAACACTTTTTAAATTTACTATTTTCTCCACTAATTCTCTCTCCTATTTTCAAATTATACTCACAACATTTTTTTTCACATTTTTTTTTCTTAATTTACATGTCGAACCTAAAATGGTGACACTTTTCTTGGGGCGGAGGGAGTATTCATTAAAAACGCCGATAAGTCTACTGCAATTTTCTTTTAAAACAACGAAAATACTCCTTCCGTCCCTAAAAGTTTGTCTCATTTGACTTTTTAGTTGAACTTTGACCACAAATATATGACAATTTAATTATGTTCATGAAATTCTAAAAATTCCTATTGATTCACCATTAATAATATTATCAACAACAACTTTTAGAATTTCATGAACATGATTAATCTCTCATAAATTTGTGGTCAAAGTTCACTAAAAAAGTCAAATGGGACAAACTTTTAGGGACGGAGGGAGTAATAAAATTCACAATGTGTCCGGGATTGAAGAAATGATTTTTCCATTCAAGCTCATAGTATATTACTCTATTTAGTTCAAAATATATGTCATTTTCATCAAAAATTTAATTCAAAATAATTATTTTTTTGAGTTAAATATTCAAAATTTCTTTTAGTAATTGAAATGTATTGCAATTAATAAGTATGTATTTGGTATTTTGCCATTAAAATTAGGTCTATCGACATTTTTAGCCTTTGTACATTGCCTAATTTTCTTTTTTAACTGTCATTGTTATTTTTTAACAATTTTAACACTTGTATTTTAGATACACACTCATTTTTCTCCAACGTAGTAACAATTAAGGCATTTATTTATCAATTTTAACATTTATACTTTAGGCTTTTGGTGAAAAATGAGTGTATATTTAAAGTACGATGGTTAAAACTGTTAAAAATAAATAACGATGGTTAAAATCGAAATTTAAGCAGAGTATGAAAGTTTAAAATATTGGTTGGCCTTAAATTAAATGTTAAAGCGACATCGGATGGAGTATTATTCTTCATTTTAATTCGCTTATTTATAATTGGCATTATTTTAAGTAAAAATATATACACAAATCAATGATATTTACATTTCATTTCTCCATTTTAGAAATAAATATTTAATTTTTATGAGCATTTTATAATTTTTATTGTTGTAAACAAGAGGTTTGGGACGATCGTGTAGTGTAACGGCGTTAATTGACGGCAGGGAGTAATGACAATGACGGATAGGCGGATAGCGTTATGTTGAATGGGTCACAGAATACTTTTATGAAACGGGATCGCCGACCTCTGTGAGACAACCACGTGTTTTGATCACAGCCATTCGTTTTTTTTTCGGAGATTTGGACGGCGGATTAGGCCGGTGTGGTGGGGGTGGGAATCTAATTTCTTTATTCAGTAGGAATCCTCCATAGGTTTAGGTGTCTCATACATTTTTAAAATAATTTATTATTCGTGAAACCCATTTGTACCACCAATAAAAATTCACTCATTATGAAATTGTCTATGGCTTGAAACTTGTGAGGCGAAACTCACAAGGTGAGATGAAACTCACGAGTGTTGTCTTTAGTGTTGATGACACTAACAACAACACATTCACCAATTCTAAAAAAATAC
This sequence comes from Adenophora triphylla var. japonica, assembly GCA_022495995.1. NCBI lineage: Eukaryota > Viridiplantae > Streptophyta > Magnoliopsida > Asterales > Campanulaceae > Adenophora > Adenophora triphylla. Next base: position 326,880 of record JAFEMH010001056.1, read on the forward strand.
AAATCAATAGAAATAAATATAAATTGCAGCGGAAGAATTAAAGCAATACACAAGAATATAATTTTTATCAAGTTATATAAATATATAACTTGATGGGTGCCAAGAAGGCAAGACCTTTCTATTAATAATATGAATTCAATACAAGGTCAAAGAAGTTCCTTAATGATAAACGAACCCTGATATAAGGAACAACATACACGAATTCTCTCAGAAAATAAACACTCAAAAACCTCACAAAAATATAAAAATCTATTTGAAATATTCGAGTGTTGGATAAAGTGTTCACATTTGAATGGCAACACTTCGAGAGCGAGAAATTCTACTTTCTTGTGCAGATTTGCGTTTTCAATTGGATGATCTTCAATGAAGATCCATTTACTTGTTATAGGCGCGAAAGTCTTGGAGCTCTTCAAATGATCATTAACGCTGATCTTGAGTTTGTTTCCTCCTTTTTAGCCTTCTCGCCTTTATTGTAGGAGACCTAGTCTTCTCTTGCTTCTCATGCTTGTACCTCTTAGCTTTGATTGTCTTGTACTCGACTTGTTCTCCCCGGAATAGCCGAATAAAATATCTCTTTGCTTGGTCATAAATTAAACAAATAAACACATGTTTATTTGTTAATTCCTCCTCTTCGTAATTCTCGCCTGGGCATATTCTCGTTGCCGATTTCAAGCTCATTTTAAGGTGACTAACTAATGTTATATAAACATTAATTTACCCATTAATATTTGTGAAAAATACGGTAACTAACTCGGTGTCGCCAATTCCAAATGGCAACACTTTTGGCAACACCACTGCAACACCGGTTTGCAACACTGGATGACATTCATGGCAACACATGATCTTAACATTAACAATCTCCCCATAGTTCTTGATTTCTTCACAAAATACCAATGTGATGATCTTTTCAAAAAAAGCTTAGTCAAACTTAACTACAACCACAAAATCCCACGAGATTTTGATAGAGGCAACATCAACCTTCGTGCAATGTTTTGAAATATTTTTCAATCCAAAACATCAACCATTAAGCAAATGAAGTATCAAAATTTTTACAAAAATCTCCCTTAATACGAAATTTAATAACTAAATAAACTAATTTATTAAATTCTAAACAACCAACCAATCATTAAACAAAAACCATCCATCATGTTTTGAAGAAAATTCCAAATTAAACAAAGAAAAACAAAAAAACGAAATAAAATTTGTTTAAGCATTACAAACCAAAATAAAACAAATAAAATTGTTTATGTTCCAAACCACCAAAATCAACCACCATTCAAACCAACCATCTTTAAACCGCATTTCCAGCCTCCTTCACCTCCCTCTCGCCGTACCACTAGGCCCGGCACCATCTCCACTCCATCATCATCATCACGCCTTGGTGGCTTATCTCCCTATTTTGGAAGAAATTAAATCCACCATTTTCATCATGTCGGTGCGCATATCCAACCATCCCCGAATTCGAGTCAATGTGCTTCACTTGACCATTGAAAAAAATTTAGAATCATAGCGGCATCAACCATAACGGGAGCGGTGTTGCCGGAAGTGTTGCCGGTTTCGGGCGACACTGGGGCGACACCGGAAGAAAGGGCGAATTGGAGGAGCATTTGTAACCAAAACCCAAGGTAAATCCACGCCTATCACCTTCGGTAAAATGCTTGGTAGTTGCAGTAGTAAACGGGCCTCTCGGAGATAGTATCGGCATTCCAAGGTTTAAGGTTTTGGTACATTAGGACTTGAAAAATAAGGGAAGGAAAAAGAAGGAGGAGGTCTTTTTCTTCTTAGCCCGTACGGCAGGTGATTGAATACAAGTCTCCCAAAATTCACTCTTTATTTCTTTCCTAGTTTATACAACAAATTGGCTTGCTCAAAAGTTACGGTATTCTCATTTGCCGTGGGAAGCCAATTCGTTATACATATCTTGTGTAGCACACTAAACAAAGAAGTGAGATAGGTAGACTTAAAATGATCAGACCAAATGGTAATTCTCCCTCCAGTTAAAAAGGTGGCCAAGGAATTAGGGTCATACTCCAAACTCTCATCTTCGACATTTGGGAGGCCGAAGGTTCTATTGATGATTAAAGGATTAAAATCATAGATAATGCCCCTAACAAAAATCTTTCCATAATGAGGGGTATTCCTATCATCAATATTATCCCTAAGATGAGAATAAAAGTTCCTAACCACACTCTCAATATAGGAAGACACTTTTACCACCGTAGGTAGAAAATTTCTATCTTCCAAAAACTGGTACACTCCTAACTCCTTAAATTGAGTCACATACATATTTCTTTCATTCAGAATTTTCTTCTCAGAATCTTGAACAAACTTATCTAAGTTTGTTTCACCATAAAATTCATCCGAAAGAAATGGACGTTCATAAAACCCAAAGGACTCATAATCTGACTTTGTATCCTGAGAGGGAGAAGGAGTGTGTACCTCAGGCCATGAAATGGGAGAATACGAAGGAGAACTTGATTGTGCTTTGGTCTTGGCAGCAGGTGTTGCTTCAGGTGTTGCCATTGCATCGGCAACACTTGGGGCGACACCATCAGAAATTTTCTGTTTCTTCTTTATCTTGGGTGAGCTTCGAGGTTTCCTCCTCTTCCAACCAAGCATATTCATCCTCGTGAGGAAGATGATGAGGGCTCCTTAGTCTCTTTAAAAGCGGGGTCCGAACCTTCCTCGGACGAAATGTTGAGCGAAGAGCTTGAAGAATCATCCACATTCTACCGGATCATCACTATATTAGATGGTATCTTCGATACGAACGAGTTTTGATCCTCTCCGATTGTCTACGCACTCCACCCCTAAAAGAGCTAGAGGCATCAACCGCCTTTCGCTTCTTGGTCTTCTTACGAGGCGAAGGTGAGCTCGTGGATGGGGTAGCTTCGGGGAAGATTGATGGGAATGGGAATTTGAGAAGGATCATAGACAACAATGTCTAAGGATGGTGAGGTTGAGGGTGTGGCCGAAAGTGTCGCAGGGGATATCTCCATTGGAACGGCGACATTTGAGGCAACACTAGAGGGAGCTAGAGGCGAAATTTCCATGGGAGACGAAATTTGGGAAGTATTTTTAGGGCTAGCCATGAAAGATTGAAGAAGAATGAGGAAGACGAAGAACTGGGGCAAGGGTTTGGGATTCCGCCTAGAGAGAGAGAGAATACGGTGAGAGAGAGAGGGTTTAGGAGGGGGTTTTAAGAGTGAATAGTGAAGGGATTTAATTGATTTGACAAGGTCAAATTAATTAAACCTCCACTTATCTCTAAAAATCCCAACAATACTCAAGTGTTATCCGCCATTTTTTTTTTTAAAAAATCCTTTTTTTTTTTTTAATTTTTATAATTTTTAATTTCTAAACATAATTTTAGTAATATCCATAAAATTGAGTTTTTCAAAATTCAAAGAGATGAATTTTAAAAAATAGATATTACAAAATTACACTTAGTTTGACAAAATAAAAATTTTTGCTAAAAACCTTTTAAATTTCACAAACTCTAAATATAAGAAAATAGACTTTTGGAAATTTAAAATTTAATTAACAAAAACAAAAACAAGAAAATAAAAAATTAATGTAGCATCTACTAATGTGTTACTAGCAATGTTGCGTGACACTCAAGGCAACATTTTTAAACAAAATCCCCTTGATATTTTTTCAACATATATAACTTATCATTCCTTAAGCAATTTTTAAGCAAGCTTTACACATTCTTTATTTACAAGGCAGCATCGTAGTAGCGAGCTCCGTGCCCCGAGTTTTTTATAAATGTATAAAGCTAAATGTAGTAAGTTTTATACCTTTCAAGTAGGGTACACTGTAGTAGCGAGCTCCATGCCCCTAATACTTAGTATAAAACACTACATTATATTCCCTTTGGGAATTTTCACAAGCTTTGCCTCTTTTTTTTAATATCAACAACAATATGAGTGACTTTGTCACTTTTTAGCACAAAGGGGTATTTTATAAAAAAAAAATGTTAACCTTAAGAATGTACACATACTAGAACAAAAAGGTCAGTAAATGCCCCCCATTTGGAATTAAACTAACTAAATTATTTTTTTATTTTTTTTTTATAAATAATAATATACAACTCATACAAAGTGTTGCGACAGTGTTAGCGGCAACGACGGCGACACTATGATTTATAGAAAACATAAATCAAGAGATTTTTTCAAACTTGAAAATCTCTCATGGTCCAAGGCTTTGGTCAAAATATCAGCAAGTTGATGTTTTGTATCAATATGCTCTATTTGGATCAATTCCTTTTCTACTAAATCTCTTAAAAAATGATGGCGGATATCAATGTGCTTAGTGCGTGAGTGTTGTACATGATTTTTGGAAATATTTATAGCACTCAGTTGTCACAATACTTGGTCGAATATTACTATCAAGACCATGAGTCGTCAAGCATGTGTTTCAACCATATTAGTTGTGAACAACAACTCCCTGTTCGCCAGCATATTGATTCGGCGGTCGAGAGAGAAACACGGTTTGCTTGCGGCGTACCATGACACTAGATTATTACCCAAGAAAAAACAACCCCCACTAGTACTCTTTCTTCGTCATCTATATCCCACTTGATCAGAGTCACTAAAACCAACTAAGTTGGTATTAGTGTCTTTGGTGAACAGATTCCCAAATCACTTGTCCCGGTCACATACTTGATGATTTTCTTGACGGCATTTAGGTGAGAAATTTTAGGAGCGATTGATATCTAGCACAAACACCTACGGCGAACATTATATCGGGACGGCGCGGTAAGATAAAGAAGACTACCTATCATGGATCTATACGAGTTGGGTCTATATCTTCCCCTGCTGATCTTTGGTTACCTTAAGAGATGATCCCATAGGTATTTTTGAGCACTTTGCACTCTCCGATCCAAATCTTTTCACCGGACTCTTAGCATACTTGCTCTGTGTGATAAAGATTCCATCATTCGATTGTTTCACCTGCAATCCTAGGAAATAATTAAGTTCTCCTATCATGCTCATCTCAAATGTAGATGTCATAGCTTCCACAAAATTTTGTAAACATGTTTTAGATGTGGAACCATAAACTATGTCATCAACATAGATTTGAGCAATGACAAGCTCTTTATTTTCCCTAAGAATAAATAATGTCCTATCGGCTTCTCCTCTAACAAATCCATATTCAAGAAGGAAGCTTGTTAGACGCCCATACCATGCACGAGGAGCTTGTTTCAAGCCATACAAGGCCTTATCAAGTACGTATACATGGTGCAGGTGGAATGGGTCTTCAAACCCTTTGGGTTGCTCAACATAGATCTCTTTATCTAAGTACCCATTCAAGAAAGCCGCTTTGACATCCATTTGGTGCAATGTGATTTTTTTGAGATAACGAGCTATAGCAAGAAGAAGTCTTATTGACTCAATTCTAGCCGCGGGTGCAAAGGTCTCGTCAAAGTCGATTCCTTCCACTTGTGTATAGCCTTGAGCCACAAGACGAGCTTTATTACGAACAATATTACCCAATTCATCAGATTTGTTTTTGTAAATCCATTTAGTTCCAATAATGTTAGTATTTAAGGACGTGGAACTAAACACCAAACCTCGTTACGGGTAAATTGTTCAAGCTCTTCTTGCATAGCTTGAATCCATAATTTATCATTTAAGGCCTCAATCACATTTTTTGGTTCAAGAGAGGAAAACGAAACGGGAGTGTTTTACCCGAGAGTATGTGGAGGACATACACATATACCTAACCGTATCTCTGTAATCAAGCGGCTCCTTGTTCCTTGTTCTAACCCCTTCATTAACATCACCAATTACTTGAGTAATGGGATGATAATTTCTAATTCGAGCCGTGGGGGATCTCTCCTACCTTGATGGTACATCAATCCATCTTCTCCTTCTCGAGTCACTGCTCTCGAATTTCCACTGTTTTGTTCTCCCTTGTGTTTGCCTCGGGTGTTGCCATTTCGGGGCGACACTTGGAGCAACACTTGAATGCGTGGCTGCAATGGCCGAATCGGTCTGTTCCGGCCCTCTGTTCGACTTCTTCTAACGAGTCGAGGTATATCATCAAGCGGTTCTCTGTGGCACTCAAGTAATCGTTAAATTCAATATTCACCGATTCTTGGATCACTTTTAACCTCGAGATTATAGACTCGATAAGCATGACTGTTTTGAGAGTAGCCAAGAAAGATGGCTTTGTCACTCTTAGAATCAAGTTTTCCTAAGTATTCCCGGTCATTTAAAATGTAGCACAAACACCCAAACACATGAAAATAGTGAACCGTAGGTTTCTTTCCATTTAAAATCTCATAGGGTGTCATAGTTGTACCGGGTCTTAAGAAAACTCTATTCGTAGTGTGACAAGCTGTGTTTAATGCTTCGGCCCAAAAACCTTTAGAAATATTTCTAGCAATTAGCATAACACGAGCCATTTCCATTAAAGTCCTATTTTTTCTTTCAGCAACACCATTTTGTTGTGGTGTTTTGGGTGCTGAAAATTCATGGTGTATCCCCTTTTTACTACAAAAAGTAGAAAATGAGATGTTTTCAAATTCTCTACCATGATCTGACCTTATTCGAAAAATAGGAGAACAAAACATGTTTTTGATTTTAGAGACTAAGTGAGTAAATTTATCAAAAGTTTCAGATTTTTCTCGTAATAAATACACCCATGTAAACCTAGAAAAATCATCAACTATCACATAAGCATACTTCTTACCTCCCAAGCTTTCTACCTTAATAGGACCCATCAAGTCCATATGTAGAAAGTAGAAAACAATGTGTTGTTCTGAGTGTTGCTCATGGTGTTGTTCAACACTTTGTGAGCAACACGAGTTTGCTTACCCTTTTGACGGTCACCACACGTCACGGTGTCTTTGAGGTCTAGTTTAGGAACACCTTTGACGGCATTATGTTTGAGAATCGTCTCAAGATTGCTATAATGAGAATGACCTAACTTTTGATGCCATAACCTAATGTCATCAAGTTTTGTCAAATTGCACACTGATTTATTATCAACCAGATAGCAATTATCACTTGATCTTATTCCAGTCATGACACAAAAGTTAGTGTTATCAAACACTTCACATGTATTTTTATTGAATTTTACCTCCAAATTGTCATCACACAGTTGGCTAATGCTAATTAAATTAGCAAGTAAACCATCTACGTGCAAGACATTTTTCAAAGGAGGAAAATCAACAATATCCGGTGTTCCTTTACCAACTATTTCACTCTTTGCCTCCACCACCATAAGTCACTTTGAGCCTCCTTGAATAGGTTGGTACTCTGTTAGAAATGATTTTGTTCCCGTAATATGACGTGAACAACCACTATCAAAGTACCAAGTTCTGCATGTTAGTCCTTAAAAATTTGTATAAACAACATAGCATTTTAGTTTTTCCTTGGGTAACCAACCCTTTTTGAAAATCTGGATTTGTTCACCGGTGTTGCCGTGAGTGCCGCCCGAGAAACCGGCGACACTTCGCGGCGACACTGAAGACCGGACATTTTCTTTTGAAGGAAAATGCAATCGATTTTAAATGTCCAGCTTTGTGACAGTATCCACACTCATTGGATAGATCGGAAGAATCACTAGGAGTGCTACCCTTTTCCTTGACACGCTCTTTTACAAAACAATTTTTAGTTTCAACATCGAAACAAGGAAGAGGTAATACTTTCAAGTGATTCTTGGAACCCAAGACCAAACTTTCGGAGAGGCTTACTCAACTTGAGTATTTCATCCAATTTGGATGAACTTGTGTTGAGTTTTTTGAAGGTGGATTCGGCTAGGTTGAGTTTGGCCTTGATTTTATCAAGATCCAAGTCTCTCCTACTGAGTTGAGCTTCTAGCCGAGTCAAGGAGTTCTTAAGATCCTAATTTTCCTTTTTCAAGAAAACCACCATCTTATTCTCCTTTTTCCATTCCATGAGGAGAGATTTATAGAGGTTTTTTAATTAAAAAATGAGCTCATCTTTATCAAAATCATCCTCTATAACCTCCTCGGAATTAAAATCAGCAAAACCATGCAATTTAAGATCATCTAAAGAATCATACCTGCTGAGTGTTGTGCCAAGTGTTGCCAATTCCTGGACGACACTTGGGGCAACACTTTCTGAAGAAGTCACCAATGTTGTGTCAAGTGTTGTCAAATCTGGAACAACACTTGAAGTAACACTCTCAGTCGAAGGTAGCTCCTCTACCGTGGCCATCATGACCACTTGCTCCGTTTTTTCTTCTTTCTCCGTTCCTTCCTCCTCTCCATCACTAAGAGATACCCACAAGTTTTTGCCCGCCTTTCTCAAGGTGTTAGCACATTCATTGGCATAGTGACCCCAACCGGAACAAGCATGACATTGAATAGATTCAATGTACTTAGGATCGGACCGGATCTTTTCCGAAGATGCACGCCTGTAAGTGCTCCAATTTGAGCTTGTTAGAATTTTCGTTAGAAAATTAACGAAAGTTATAACATTTCTAACAATTCCTAACAATCCTAACATTTCTAACAAAGTGAGGGTAAAATGGGCATTGTTATTTAAGGCTAAACCTCAAAAAGAATCTCAAAAAGCAAAACAAAAGAAGAAAACCAAATATAGCAATGGCTGGAAACAAAAAACTGGCTGTTAATTTGAATTTTGAAAAGAAATATTCTTCTTGTCCAAAGCTGGAGCTGCATTTAATGAACAGTGCACGCCAAGCAGTCCCATCCTCGCGGAGATCTTTGAAATTTCCAGAGGGCTATAAATTGAGCCCTCCAGTCACAAAAATAAGGAGGAAGAACACATTTTGCACCGAACCTCTGGCGAAATATAGAGAGAAAACAGTGAGAATTCACTTGAATTGTCACCATTTTCTCTCCAATCTTTCCCAACTCATGCTCATCCACTCACTCTCATATTAAAGCCCTAAACACTCATACACTCAAGCCAAACACTCAAGAACACAAGGAAGATTGGTAAACCCTCCTCTTCCTAACCCTAAATCTCAACCATGCATGCATCTTCAAACTACAAAATGTAGTTCCTTCATCTTCTTGCTTTAGATCTAAGAAGATCACCATGGAAGACCATCTCCATGGATGATCTTCTACAAAGATCAACATTATTTTTAAGCTTTCTTACTTTCTTGCAAAGAAAACTCATTTTCAAAACCCTAAAAAACCATTTTCAAGCATAAAATCTTGATTTCAAAGGATAAAATTCCCCTTCCCAAGCAAATGAAATGCTTAGTCCTAATGTACCCCAAGGATGGTTTGGTATAGTTGATTCACCACTAAAATGTCTAGTGATCACTAACCAAAACCTAGGGAAATGGGGACAAGCATGGATGCAAAACCCCCCTTAAAATCATATTCTCCTTCTTGAAGAAGTTGCTGTCCAGTAGCAATTTTCTCAGATCTCAGTCCATGGTCTTAATTTTTGGACACAGATGAACTCGGAATTTGGTGTTGACTACAAAATACTTTTTGTAGCCAACATCCAGAGATTTCCAGACATATTTTTATCTTATTTTTTGGGTGAGTAAAACTCCTCTTTTCAAATTTTCTTTCAGAGGCTAGTTCATCAGCTTCTGGGAATCCAGATCTCATATCTGAGGTTTCCAGAAGGTTTTGACCCCTCAAATCTTCTCCAAAATGGAAAATTCCTTCGTACAAACTTTATTTAAGGTGTCTAGAACAACTTTCATTCTCTGAGTTTATCCAGATTATGAAGTTTTAAGACCCTTGAATCCCTTTCAAAATCAAAGGTCCACTGCCTTTTTCATTCTGGCAGAAATGGCTCTCAACTTCAAAAGGTCTTTTGAGTACCAAATCTCAATCCAAAAATCTTCCAAAAAATCATGGGATCAGTTTAAAGTCTTAAAAAGATATCCCAATTTTTACTTTTCTGAGTTTCAACTTATTTTGGCCAAAACACACACACACACACACACACACACACAAATGATTTTCAGCTTGGAAGACTCGTTTTACGAGGCGCGTCGGGTGCACACTAACGTCCTTCCCGACGCGTAACATGACCTCCGAACCTAAATCTCTGATCTCGGGCTTTTTTCAAAGTTTTGGCCTTCAAAATTAAAATGGCGTGGCGACTCCGTTTTCGTTGATTTTCTTTTAAACAAAAAATGGGAAAATTTTCGGATACACATCATCACAGTGGCGACTCCGCTGGGGACTAAGCTTTTTCTAAAAAAAATGATATTTGGTATATTGGTGGAAACCACTAAATTTCCCGTTATCGCCTCCTAACACGAGTCGGGGATAAATTGTGGTCTAACAATCCCACGTACCGGTATCACCGTTTTCAAAAAAAAAAAAAGCTTTTGAGGGTCAAGCTTCCGTCCCGGCTTTGAAAATCCTTTTTGTGTGTGTGTTGATTTTTGCACAGTTTTCGTGTTTGTTTTGGCCGCCTCGGAGAAAGTCAAAATTTTGACTGTTGGAATAATGTCCCTAACTGTCGGAATTTTCGTGCTTACGTGCTTATGTGTTCATTAAATTTCAAAAAAAAAATTCAAAAAAAAAGAGAAAATTTCCAAAAAAAAAAAATCATGCATCATATATTTAAGACACATAAAAAAATCTCTATTTTACTCAGAAAAAGAATATAGACTGCTTGCACACTACGCGCACGTGACCGTACACTGCACACTACGTCCTTAACCCGGGGAAATCCTTGTCGCGGTCCGTTTGGTCTTATTACGCCTCTCGGATGAGCACAGGACTACCCAAACATCCCATGGAGCCTCGTGTCGACCATGCACTTGTCCGTGACACACTTTGTCCAGAGACCCGGTTGGTTTTTAGTCTTACGTGTCATGCCCTGTACGTGTATAGACCTTTCCTTTCAAGCCTTTGTCGGCATACCGACTCAATATATTTCGGGGACCCTAATCGGTCGAAGTTACGCCGGTTTTCCGCCGCGAGACTTTGACCAAGATATTGGACCGGCGCCTTGACTTCGGCTCTGGTGGCACAAATTATACATTGACTCCCAAAGATTGACACCGAGTCATCAAGGATTAATGATTATTCCATGCCTAATTACGGCTTAGCGACGACAAGTCAAGATCGGTGTGGACGCTTATCGGTCAAATCATGCCGAGCTTTTCGTCGAGCCCCGGATATGATCTTGACTTTTGACGTCGGCTTTGTCCGTAATTTACATCGAATGCTCGTTAAGACTCGATTACCCGCGTACTTTTAGGATCGTTTTTCTTTCGGTCGGTGGGACCCGCTTGCCCTATAGGACCCTCGCACGGGCCGTCCACCCCTGGGAGGTCGAAATACGGGTGGAATACGAGGGGCTTATAGACGTAGTGACGGGGCCCGCGATCCAGGGATCTGAGTAGTTTGAAAAAAAAAAAAGAGAAATCTTTTCCAACCGATTAGGTTAATAAAACGTGTTTTAAGTAAACATGAACAAATAACTGCATGTTGCATGAGCCCTAAGCCCAAACACCAACCTGTTTCACTTTCCCGAGTCTGAACCACACCCTTTTGTGCCTTCCACAGTAAGCAAAGTTTGGATCGAGACCCCGGGTCATCGTTTGTTCGGCTCGGTCATTCGAAGTCGAGATACTTCATCGGTTTCCTCCTTCGCTTCACTCAAAGTTTCGGAATGACCAACTCGAGAGGAGAACGGTGGGGGACGTACAACTCCACACCCCGAAAATCCGCAAAATGCCGAGCAGTGGAATCGAGATGTTGGAACGAGATAAGACAAAATCAAGAGGCTCGGATCGATCGGTTATTGGAAAGTATCAGAACCCGGGGCTAGCAATTGTTCACCACCCTAATAGAACCTTTACGGTTGAGGCGAAGATTGGAGCTAATTACCCTCCAGGGCATGCCAACTACCATCAAATGCCTGTTCCCTTTCGTGTGGAACTACTAATGGGCCAAGCATCCCCAAGCCTATCACTCTCTGCCTCTCGGCCTCATCGTATCGATCTTGGTCAACTTCCCCGCGCCTCTCGGTTTTCACCTTTGGGTTTCAATCGGTCTGTTTTACGTTCGCGGCTTGGAATGGGTCGGTTCGCTACTCCAAAACCTCGATGCAGTCCGGCCATCAATGCGGGTGGTCGATTCGGTACATCTCGGCCCTTGCTTGCTCGATACTCCTCAGCAGTCCGATCTAGGTCAACGCCCCCGGTGCCTCTCGGGTCTCACCACCAGGATTGAATCGGTTGGCTTTCGCCCGCACTTGGAAAGGGTCGGTTACTACTTCACCGCATCGGTCGCTCGGGTCACCATCTCGGAATGGGACGGTTCGTTTCTCGGGCTCCATGGTTCGAGAGGGGGCCGGCTTGCTTCCTCCAATTCTCAAAGCACACCGGCCTCTATGATGCTGCAAGATCACGTGGGCCACCGTGCTTTATCACCACTTCATCGGGCTCTACCCCGCCCCTCCCGGTTGGGAAGTCCGACAAGGTCAAATGCTCCTCATCAAATTCTCCACTCCGCCGTTACGCAAGCTCCTCCACCCTTTCATCAAGTACGGTATACACATTTCCACTTTGCGGTCATGTTCCTCGGTGCGGTCAAGACACATTCAATCCTGCTGTTACGATGCCTCGAGCCTCATGTTTTCGGCGGCCTTACGGATCCGCACTCACTGCTCCACAGTATCCACCCATTACGAGCCATATATCTTCATCTTGCGCATTTGCCGGGCCTTATGAGGAAGATTACGGTCATGCTTTTAATGCTCGGTGTCATTCCTCCCACCCAGTACTTCCTACCTGGTTTCGTTTGCTAATGCCAATCTTGTGGCGGGGTCATGCAATCCTAATGTTCCTATTGACTCGTCCAATGGATTATTGGTAGAACCAATTAAGAAGGTACAAGAAAAGCCTAGCAACGAGAGTATCGACAATCGCTCGACTCGGGCCATCTCACCATATCAATCTTGTGTATCGACACGAATGAAGTTTACAAAAGGTCGAATCTCGACGATTACATTGATGATTACATCAAAAGGGTTCGTGCACGGGAAAAGACTACGAGTGCGAACATGTCTCGCCGCTATAAACCTTACCCTTCCAACACGGCTCCGACATCGGGTAAAGGAAAGAAGGCATTGTGTACAATTGACGGCCCCCAAAGCAACCAAGAAATGGTGGTCCTTTAAGGCAACGAACGTTTTGATGATCTTGGGATGCCCATGGGCTTAATTTTCAAGGGCTTAGTAAGGGTAGGCCTTTTGGAGCCTCTCAAGGACTACCATCCAAGGAGCTCAAATGCACCTCTCGACATGAGTAAGCCTTTGCGCCTTCCATGATCATTATGGCCACACAACCAAACAACCGCATAGTCTTGAAGAGAGCGGTTCAAAGGTTAATCGAAACGGGCAAGCTTGAGCGCCCCAATGGACCAAAACCGGCAAACCACATTCGGAATGGTGACCAAGTCAATGACCAAATCTCGAATCCAGAGGATTTGGGTGTTCCATAAGCAAAGTTTTAAATAGCTTGCTAGAGCGGGGTCTCCTCGAACCCATGAGAAACTATCGGCCCAAGGATCCCAAAATCCCTTTTGACACCACTAAGCATTGTGCTTTCCACCAGTACCACGGTCATACGGCCGACAACCGTACTGACTTTGGGAAAGGCGATTCGGGGATTAATTAAGAAGGGCAAACTCGAGCGCCTCGGTGATCTCAACCCCGCCAATGATCATTTCCCAAACAACGCGAATGTAAACATGATTGAATTTTATGATTCAAACTACGTGAATTCAACAGACTCGACAAGCCGGATGATTTAGTCGCAACAAATGTTGAGAATGGATGGTTTACTGCAACAAGCATGTGGCCGTGGCAAAGTGGATTTGGTGAAATGCTTTGAACTCTCGCCCTCCGATAAGTTCACGGCGACGCCAAGGTTAAATGGGATGATAATGATCGATGGCGAGATTTGGCGAAGCAGTAAGGATACAAGAAATCCGATGATTAGGAAGGAAGAGTTAGTCCTGGCTTTGGAAAACGCCCATAAGATTCATGAAGAACGGTGACCACCTTTCATCAATGCTCTCCGCCGCCATGGAGTTCGGGTAACGGTTGAGGCTAATGGTTCCACTGGTCATGGTCGAAGATGAGACTTCGAAAGCAGTGATTTCGGTCCCTTCATCCTATAACTCTCCATCCCATGGCCAACACCTCCCTCCATCCACATATGATCCCTCGCCAAGGACAATTCCTCTTGACCCTTTCCGGCTACCTCGGGCCATTAGGGCTCCATCGCCTCGGCTCCTCGAGAACGAGTTGGGCTCCATCACACCTGTTCCTCAATTTGAAATACACTGCCGGTTTATGCTCCAACTTCACATAATCGGTTTGAGCTATGTGGCTATGTTACGAAAGCCTCTACACCCACTTTGAATGCGATCATGAGTTGCTAAAAGAAAATCCGGATGCCACAAGTTTTCCGTTGTCGTCTACCGGACTTAGTGAATTCACCGTCGGTTTCACCGGTCATGTTTGTGTTTCCCTCTGTAGATAAGAGTCTTGTTGCGAGTTCCGGTAACTTGAATGTTCCCGTTGATCCCCATGTGGCAATATTGATAGAGCAAGTGAAACAAATGCGGGAGAAGCTTGATCTTATGATAAGTACTAGCACTCCTTTGACCCAAGATGTCGAACCGAGGCAAAGAAATGATTACGTCGCGCAAAATTCAAGTGCCCGAAGTGAGAGAATCCGATAGGACAACCTGCCCGAGCACACTTGTCTAATGCCGGTTCCAAGCTTGAGAAAGGCCCGAAGACACAATCGCCTAGTATCACCCCTTTCACTCAAAACAACCGGCGCATCGCGAATCCTCCCAAACAGAGCCCAATACCCCTCAAGGTCCTCTCGGGTTCACTTCCTTCCATCAATATGCTCGATCGACAAAGTTCGTCCCCGTGACTTTTCCGACCCGTTTCTTTGGACAACTTGTGCTCACCCAGCTGCTCCACGGCCTCAAACTCCTCCACTCCCCCGGTATCATGGGCACGTGGCGATCACCGCCTCGGTGCGGTAATGGAATCAGAAGTTAACAGAAAGATGGAAAGCTCAAGCGTCTTGGCAGTCCAACAACAAAGAGTAGCTAGACTAGGGGCTACCCATCCTTTAATATTCAAACAGTCTTTTAGTCAACCTTCGTAGGTTCTAGTACTTTCTTCGTTCAATCAAGTCCTCCTTGGACATTATAGTTAATCTTAAGTTTTCTATAAAAGAGTCTTTTTCTTTTCTCGCTAGACTTGAGACATTATTTGCACACCTACATTACATTTAATGAAATGGTTTTATTTTAAATGATCACTCGCATCGCTTAACAAATAATCTCTGGAAATGATTAAGATTTTAATTAATTGGTGCGAGAAAGTCAACTAATGCCCTCCCTATACACTTTCCTCACCTCATAAAGGCCTCCATCAAGCCATACACTTTCCAAAACATATCCCCATCATCACCTTGATCAAGTCAACAAAGGCGGCAACATCAAGGGACAACAAAAGGTCACTCAGCATCGGGAGATCGACCCCATATCGAAAAAACAGAGGGCTTGCCTCCGCCCCCATGCATCAAGAAAGTTCAAGTAGAAGCTTGCCTTCGTCCTCGGGTGCTAAAAAAAAGCTTCAAAAAAAAAAAACAAAAGCTTAAAAAAAAAAAAAAAAGCTTCAAAAAAAAAAGCTTCAAAAAAAAACAAAAGCTTCAAAAAAAAAAAAACAAAAGCTTCAAAAAAAAAAAAAAAAAATAACGGCTTCAAAAAAAAAGCTTCAAAAAAAACAAAAGCTTCAAAAAAAAATGAGGCCAAGGACCTAGCACCGCCGATCGAAGGTTTGACATATGGGCAAAATTAAAGCCCGAAGAACGGAAGTTGTCGACAACAAGGGAGCGATTAAAGCAACGGCAAAAACATATCATAAGCCCTTAAGTGCATCCAAAATCTTTCTCCCCGATGAAGGACGACGATCAAGAAGCAACGGAATCGCTCAAAATGACTTGTCAAGGAATCACCTCAAGGCCCGCACCTTATCATCCAAACTTCCTATCCGAGCCTTTTCACCAAAAGTACCACAAATGTTCATATCCCTTTTCTAAAGCCAAACACGGTTCGGGCTCGAACTACGGCGACTGAAGCTCCTCACAATGAGGGGAACATAGGCAACCGTAAATGGTCCGGTCATAAACACATTCAAATCCCGAAAATCCGGCCTCCCAATAGCCTCTCTTATACACAATCTTTCTTCACCATTCGCCAACTTTGACTCTAGGTATCAGTTGACTTTCTCCTCATGATTGGTCAAAATATTTGTTCATATCGAGATTAGGGGTTGAATAACCTGAACATTAATAAAGGGTTTTAGGCAATCTCGTGATCATTTTGGATAAAACATGTTTTCAGATGTCTCGACATGTCTTCTTTTTCTACATTATAGGAAAAATAGAGCTAAACACTAATTTTACGTCGGCGGGGGCTTCCATACACTTTTACAAACCTTTCTAAACTTATGCTCTCTCAAAAGAGTCAAACCCAAAGCGAGTTCTTTTGTGCCTTCGTCAAATGAGGCCATCAAATAATACAAATCGGGATTCGTCCCCACTTTTCGAAAATACGCCCCTGCAGTATACATTTCTAAATTGTCTTTTCTTTCGGTTGACTAATTGAATAAAGAAAATAATAAAGTAAATATAGAAGGATGGGTTGCCTCTTTTGCTACATGATAATTCAAGAACGTTGGTTCTTCACTTTGCTACAAGATGGGTTGGGTCTCTGTTCGGCATCGTCTGCGGTGCCTACCAGGTTGAAGCCTCTCTAATTGTGTCGATTCATAGTCGTGAGACCGAGGCTTTGCCAAGTCACTTCTTCCGAATCAAGACTTCGCAAATACATCTCTTCACCAAGGCTCCACCAAGCAAGATGAGATTTGATCGCCATGTTGGTCATGGGCTAGTCAGTGCGGTTCTTTGATGTCCAAGGACGAGGACGGAATTTTAACCAAGACCAGAAATTCATCATATTCCTATGACTAATATTGGAACCCGAGTCCATAAAACTCCTTGTGCCAATCGGAATGAGGTTTCGATGTTCGTCCTTGGAAGATGTCAGAATTTTGGTTTGACGATTGCCCTCAACCCCGATGGAACTTTCACGGTAGAAGAGGAAAAGGATCCCCATCCCTATCTTGGCCGTACGGACTACCACCACCTTCCTCACACTCTTCTCAACTTGCGAATCGGCCATCCTTTCATTTCGGTCCGATATACATTCACAGTTCGGTTTGGGACAGTCGTTTGGGAAACAAATTGACTTCATCGATTTGGGCCGAGTATGGTATGCCTCAGCGATCGGGGTCGGCTCGGTATGTCACGACGGTTTGGTATGCCTCGCCAGCTCGGGCATGCATCGCCCAGGAGCTTCTCAGCCACATCGCTTGAAATGCCTTGACAAAGAACCCAGCTTCAAGATGTCCAATCCCCGCACCGCACAAGCCTCACAAGATTCCTTCATGACCATCTCAACGGGACAAAGAAACCCCAAATACGTACTCACTGGACCCATGCAGCCTAACGTAACCGATCGGGGGCAAAATCGGTACGGAATGTCTCCTCATGGTTGGGGATACCTCGAAATGCCACAGCAGATTGGAATCCCACCTCGCCTTTGGAACCAATCTATCGTGGCCTTCGCAAAGAACAGCTTGGAATGCTTCCACAGCCTGGTCCAGGGCAACAGAAGCCCTTCCTCGAATGATGCTAGCTCGGCCGCTCCTCACAGCCTTTCACAAATCCATTCCTCACTCCGGGCTTCGATGGGTTACCAAGCCTCCATCCCGGTTTCATCGGAATCATCGGGACCGCAGTACCCTGGTCACGCACCTTCGTATGCAATTCAACAATCGTGACAAAGCCCCACACTTAAGCCTACTTATGGGCCTCACTCCGGAAATTCTAGTTACCCAGCCTACATCGAGATCGCCTTTTCCCTCTTTGCGGTTGAAAATCAACAACAAGCCGCAAGGTTCTATCCCTTTGCCCAGGGTCCTACTCAAGCTCCCCGGGTGATTCGGGCCAAGGACAGGATTTCACCTATGTCCCCAGATCGGCCGTTCCTCCACCCGTATGCCGCCAGTGGTAGCTCCTCTCTCTAGCTCGCCGCCGGTTTGAATGCCATGGTTCCACCACAAGACCCTCATTTGGCTTGATTCGTGGAACGACACAAGGAAATGAAAGCACGGATTGTTGAATTGACCGTTAAGAAGTCTCGCTTCCGACCAACGAACCCGACTCCTTTGTTCCCCACAAATTCGTGATGCCTAATTTGGATCTCTTTGATGGCACCGCATGCCCGAAAACCCATCTCGGACACGTATACCTTGGCAATGAAGGTCAAAAGGGGCGCCAATCGGCGGTTGGCCGACTATTTCGATCTCTTTGAAGTCCAAGTGCTCTAAAATGGTTCTTCCGCTTAAAATCCAAGGCCAGGGCTACATGGGACCAGATTACTAGCTAACTTGGAGTGGGAAGCAAATAGATTTGACTGCAGACAACAATGCGGCGTCCGACGAGAACATCGGGGACTTTTACAAGCAAGATGGCAACTCACTCCTTTTGAAGAGGAACAACTAGACATCTTTCGGTCACGCCCGAAACCACATCCGAGGGCCTCACTTAGCAATTTCCCCTATTCGGATCTACGGGCAATGATCAATTCCGGGCTAAATTTGAGAGGGATTACAATCGCCAGCCGAGTTGTCGCACCTGCTACGGATACCGGTTTCTTCCACCTCCAACACGACTCCCGAAAAGGGCGGTGAGAACCGATCGAAAAGGGGACCCCAAGGACCCAATACGACCAACAATCCATTCCACTAAAAAAAAGTAGGGTGAATATGATTGAAGCCACGAACAAGCCAAGTGCCACTACGGCTAACAGCTCCAATATGAAAGACACTCTTCGAAGAGAGGATTCTAGTTTCATAGTCGGTATCAAAGATGGGTTTCTCCCTTCATGACAACTTCCCTTGAAGGCTCTCACGTTGATCGATTGGCTCGGTACTTCATTAGTATGTCGGTCAAACCTTTAACTGGACCTCTGTAGTGACGCTTTGTCAAACACAGGGCTTCATCAAATCATTCACGTAAAGATTCCGTGGTTTTCGCCATGTCTTTTCCATGGAATGGGGCTTTATCAAGTCACACCTATCTTCGTAAGAAAGGTCCAGTCACCTCAACAACTGTCTTGGAGTTTCAGCCTTTAGAACTTGGCATATGGCAACTCCTGCATCATCGAAGTTGAGAATTGGGAATCTCCTCATATCGGCATTTCGTAAAATCACAACTAACCCAAGCAAAAGAGGGCTCATTCATGTCAACATGCTTTGATTATAGAGCCCGTCGCCGTCGCCTTCAAATGTCCGAGACTGAAAAGAAATTTCAATCGAGACCCGGGGTTCAAATCCAACTTCATCCCAAGATCAAAATTGACCTCATCAATAACATGCAATTCAGTCCGCGACTAAAGGATATCACCCCACCAGCTCAAAGCTTGTCCCAAACAGTCAACAACACATATATCCCCTCTCATCACCATGCATCCCCACAAAAATCTCCCCAGGGCTCATGTAGCATCACTACAAGAAAAATAGCCTATTGTGACTGCTTTTTGTGATTGCTAAAAAAAGCAGTCTCTATAGACCAGATAAGGAGACGGGAATAAAAAGCAATCACGTTACCTTAAGGAGATGGCAGTACAATCACATGTGCAATCACGTTTGGTAATTTCGTCTGGAGCGCCAATGTGGGAAACGGGCGCCAATATGAAAAAATCAAATGTGACTGCTTTTTTGAAACTGTGATGACTTTTGCAATCACGTTTGATTAATTATATAATTTAATCAATATAAATACATGAAAAAAGTAATTTTAATAAAAGGTGACTACTATCGTAATCACATAATACCTTAAATGATATAAAAAAAATTAAATTTGAGATACCTAAATTAAAGAACTAAATCATAAATAAAATAAAGAAACAAAGGCTCTCTCTCTCTATCCGCTCTCTCCCTCTCCCTGCTCCGCTCCGCCTCTCTCCGCTGCGTTCGTCTCTCCCGCTCTGCCTCTCTCTGCTCCGGTCGTTTCTCCGGTCAGCCTCTCTCCGCTTCGGTCTTCTCTCCGCTCGTCGTCTCTCTCTCTCCGATCTGAAACCGAGCCAGTTCAATCAAGAGGTATAATTCCCCTCATTTTGAGTTTTTAACATGGATTTGACCATTTTGATCCGAAATTGGTCTATAAGTATACAAATATTGCGTGTTTTGTATGAATTTAAGATAGTTTGATTTGATTTTAAAAAGTCAATTTCGACTGTTTTGGTATATTTTGTCTGTGTATTTTTATTGATTAGCTATGTTCTCGATTTGGGGTTTATTTTTAACCCAAAATTAGGGTTTAATTCCTGGTGTTCTTCCCCTAAAAATGAAAGAGGATTCTTTGCTTGGTACATTGATGGATCTGTTTTTTTGGGTATAATATCTGTTACTTGTGTGATTGGTTGTTGACAGGTTCTTGAAATTATAGTTTTCTGTGGGCATGGGGTTTGGTCTAACCACTCTGTTTGGAATTTCCATGGTTAGCAACCCAATTCATGACTAATAAAATTTTCAAATACCATATTGGGTTGCTTGTTCGTTCTACTTATGTTTCATCAGTCCAGGCAGACCTGATGGAAACCAGGAGAAGACGCGAATGTCGAGCAAAATCTTCAGCTGTGACTAACCAAAGATGTGTGAATCTTGAGCCTTTGCTTGCAATGGATTGGCTGGAGATCGCTTGGGACGAATTGCATATCAAAGAGCGTGTTGGTGCTGGTAATTTCCCATCCAGTTGTGTTCCATCTATCATTTTCCTATGTTGAGTGTCTCGCATCTATGGATGGCAAGAGTAAACTGATAGAACTATTTGCTTGCTTCACAGACTCCTTTGGTACAGTGCATCGTGCAGAATGGCATGGATCGGTTAGTACCATCTACACCCAGCTTTTACCATGTAGAGATGAAATACAATGTTTTGCTGATTAATTAAGCAAATGTTTGGGCCCTGCTAAGAATGTATTCTTTTGAAATCCCACACTCACACCCACGCTTGATATGCACGTTAACTTTCTTAGGTTTTTCAAATCTCTTGCTCTTTCTGCACATATTTTCAGATTCAATCCCACACTCACACCCACGCTTGGTATACACATATATTGAGTTTTGAAATGCGTTGATGGTTGTTAGGGTTTTCAAATCTCTCTCTCTCTCTCTCTTACTGTTAAAAATCCAAAAGCCATCTGACAGTCTTTTTATACAACTTGATTAGATTGATAAGTTGCAGTCGACTTTTCACCAATGGGAACACACAATTACAAATACTGAAGAGCGTTTCCGTCTCACAGAGGAGCTCCATGCCAGTTGTGAGAGCACCGAGTGGCAGGTATATGTTCGAAGTATGATATTTTGGTTGCACAAGTTTTACATGTTCTGTTGTTTCTGTGAAATATGAGTATGCACTTCCCTCTTATAATTTGATGTAGTATATTGCAGCAAGATCGTACCTTCATGTTGATTCTTAACCATTTACAACCCAATTATTACTATTTAATCTTGCATATCCCATATTTGATCTCATATAACCAATTTTTATTTTTGTTTTATTTTTCCACTCTGAATGGAAAAAGGCTTCAAGTAACCTCTTGGTTCAAGGACACTTTTTCATGTTTTATTTAGGCTAAACTAATATTTTGATCACTAAACTATAGGGAAAATTCCAATGTCTCACTGTTCATTTCTTTTTTTGATTGTCCTCACTGAACTTTTTCACTTTTTTTTTCAATGTCACCACTCCATCCAATAAATTATCATAAATCTAACGAAAGTTGGTTAAGTGACCTCATATGATTAATTTAAATTAAATTTTGATGACATTGGAAATTGGCCAATAGTTCAGTGACCAAAATATTAGTTTTGCCTTTTATTTAAATCTATTATTATGATCGGTAGGTGGATGAATTGGACAAGACAATATCTGTGGCTGCTAGAGACCCTGCTTGGTATGGCGTTAACGAAGTGGAGCTTGAAAAACGAAGGAGATGGACCAGTACTGCTAGGACTCAGGTTACTTGTGATTCTCTTGAAAAAGTTTAAGCTACATTCACTGCATTCTCATTTTTAATATTTGCTTATACTTTCTAAAATTCCGCTTCTAGGTGAACAATGTTAAGAATGCAGTTGCTGGAAAAGAGTTTAATGGCACAAGCACTTTCGATCTAAGTGGTATGCGACTAGAACTTATGAGGCTACCTAACTCTCATCAGCAGGACAGATCGAACCACAACATGTCCAAAGATAACGATGATTTCATCTCCTCCGAGTCTGACAGACAGTTGCTTCTCATAAGGTAGGTCTTGTTTCCATCCGTTCTTTATTTTTGCCGTCCCTTGCCTCATTAGGACCTACGCATGGCTACTATCATCGTACAGGGAGTAACTAAGACACTTGACTATTTTGCTATCATAAATTCATATGGGGTTGTCTGTTGCAGAAGGCACAAAAACTTGTATACTTATTTTGAAGCTCTTACTTTGTCACAATATTAGTAATAGGGCAAACTCCTTTTTAATCCATTCTACTTTCATGTTTCACTTTTACCATTATACTTTTTTTACCTTTCACAAAATAACATTGTAGTATGCGTAATGTGTCAAGTTCAATATGGGGCTCATACTTTTGTGTGTACAAGCTGGTGATCTGGAGCATGTCATTCTGGGACTTCGTGTAGTTGAAAGAAGCTTTTTATTTTTCAATAATAAATTTCTGATTGAAGGATGCCATTTTTTCCTTTCATATAAGTACTTTTTGAGTTTATTTTAATGCCCTAGGATTCTGGGAAGTCAGCTAATTTTTTACCTTACTAATTAAATATTTCCTAATCTGCTCTCATTTATGCTTTTCTTCAGTTTTTCCTATTTGGAATTTTCTCACTATTTGATGTAGGAATGGGATGGGCTGATGCTTGCTAACTTCGCATTGGAGCAACAACTACATACAGCAAGGCACGAGCTAAGTCATGCTTTATACCAGGTACTGATAAGTGGCTATTTCAAAATGCTTTCCCGTTTCCTACTCGTGTTGCCTTGTAAATAGGTTTATTAGGTTCATGACTCATGTAGTTTAGTGATATTCTCTAGTCAATGCTTATTCTGTCAATGTTTTTTTCCTCTTATGGTTTCCTCTCATTTTTTCTTTAGTCTTACTGTACAATACAACTGGTTTCTGTCATTGTTTTTGTGTCAAGTGAAAGCTTGGTTGAAGATTATGTATTTGTGTTGGCAGCATGATGCTGCATGCCGTGTAATTGCTAGGCTTAAGAAAGAAAGAGACGAAGCTAGGTCATTGCTGGCACAGGCAGAGAGACAAATCCCAATGTCTGCATCAACAGCAGTGATAGCAAGTGCTCTAAGCAATGGGAAAAAAAGTGCATAATGAAAAAGGTATTTAACTCCACTTTGGGTTGGGAGCAGCACGAGGAATCATGTAAAGAAACATTAAAAAAACAGTAAATGAGAACTCTATGACGCATAAAGCATGTCCCAAAAAATGGAATGTCCATTTTATTCTTGGTTAAGAACAACAATGGATTTTTATTGGAGGGTATAGGGCAGGGGGAGGTAGGAGAATGGTGTGGATTTCGTAGGAAGTTCTTGTTTGGTAATTGTCGCATAACTTTCCTTTCATTTTTTTAATTTAGTACTATTATAATTGAGATATACATGGTGTGGTTTTGTGGCATTTTGATGAATGCTGTAAACATACATATCTAAGTTGAGGATGTTACAGTGGCTGGACAAGCCAAAGGATTGGTCTCCAATATGTTATAAGTCAACTAATACGTGTACATGTATTTATCTGGGTGTATAATATTTCCATATCTTGCACTCGCAGGAAATGGAGAATGATGATGACTATGTTGAATATGTTCCGGTTGCAAAACGCAGAGCAATGGAGCGCAAGGGAAAAGCTTCAGCATTTGAGGATGAAACAGAAAAAATAAAAGAAGTAGAAGTCAAAACTAGCTTGCTTGTCCAGGCCACTCAATTTAAGCGTGATCAGTCTGAGATTACTCCAACATAACAGATGGTTCAGCAGGAGTATATACCCTTAGACTATAGTTAGTATGGTTACTTGATCTTTCTTTTGGTTTGTGCTCTAGAGGGAGTATATACCCTTAGACTATTGATTTTTGAACATAATATGGTAGCTAGAATGGTTCTTGAACAAGTTTAGTAGGACATGAATAGTTTGTTAAATGTAACGGTGAATGTTATTTTGAGACAATATATTTAGTTTTAAATGATTAAAAGTTTGTTTTCAATTAAGTTTTGGAAAAGTTTGTTGATTTATCAATATTAATTCATAATATTATGTAGTAACAATTATATTATTGTAATGAAACATTTAAGAACTAATGTGATGGCAAAACATCATTTTCATTCGGGATAAGGTGATTGCATTTTCGCCGCCCTTCTCAAGCAAAGCGTGATTGCATTTTCAGCTTTTCTAAGCCAAAGGATCGCATTTCCACGCTCTTCTCTAAGCAAAGGTGATTGCATTTCCAGTCGCCTTACACAAGCTAACGAGATTGCATACCCAGTCGCCTTATACTAGCTAACATGATTGCATTTGTGATTTAATTAATTAAATAAATAAAATTAAAAAACCCTTTACGTGACGGCCAAAAGCAGTCACGGAAAATAAGTTTCTAAGGTGACTGCTTATCCCGTCGCTTTAAGCTATTGCGACAAGGGTTTACGTGACTGCCATGGCGATTGATTTCCCGGTCGCCTTACCTTTTCGTGACTGCTTTTCGCACATACGTGACGGCTTTTAGCAGTCACAAAAAGCCTTTTTTCTTGTAGTGCATGCACAAAACTTGAATCAATAGGAAAAATCCTAAGTGATTGAAAATCATAAATCGTAATTTCCCTGCCAAAAGCTTAGGCCAAGTGCATCTTCGAAAGCAAATAAACGCATCATCTCATAATCATTTTTGGTTCTATGCATGCATCCGCCATCATGAATGCCATATATGCATCTTCCTCTTCACTAACAAATGCAGGAATTCAAACGTAATCCCCCTTTTCGGCAAGGATGATCTTCACCAAAGACGACCTCAAATGGATGAAAACAAATTCCCAACATCCACAAACATATGAAGACCGCCTCCAGTGTCTACAAATCGGTCGGGACGCCAAGTTCTCCGTACAATTCGGTCGGACGCCAAGTTCTCCCAATACAATCCGGTCCGAGACGCCAAGCTCTCCAATACAATCGGGTCAAGGACGCCAAGTTCTCCAATACAAATCGGTCAGAGACGCCAAGTTCTCAAAACGTAAATCGGTCAAGGACGCCAAGTCCTCCAATACAAATCAGGTCAAGGACGCCAAGTCAAATCGGTCAGAGACGCCAAGTTCTCAAAACGCAAATCGGTCAAGGACGCCAAGTCCTCCAATACAAATCAGGTCAAGGACGCCAAGTCAAATCGGTCAAGGACGCCAAGCTCTCCAATACAAATCGGTCAGGGACGCCAAGCTCTCCAATACAGTACGGTCGGAGACGCCAAGTTCTCAAAATGCAAATCGGTCAAAGATACCAAGGTCTCAAATACAAGACGGCCGAGACGCCAAGTTCTCCAATACAAATCGGTCAGGGACGCCAAGTTCTCAAATACAAATCGGTCAGGGACGCCGAGTTCTCAAATACAATGCGATTAGAGACACCAAGTTCTCAAAAGCAAGAAGTCCCAATGTGAAGACAAGCTCAAAAAACCTCTACAAGTTTGACGATCACCAAGAAGATGCGGACTCAACCAAACTCCTCCTTCAGGTCAAAATGCCTCCAAAGACGGAAATCGTCGGCGAAACCGTCCCACGAACGGCAACCTAACAACTCTTCATCAACATCAGTAGTAGCCTCAGCTACAGGTAAGCACATCACACGTATGAAAGCATATCTTAATCAACTACTTTTCTAAAAGAACATTATCATCAAATCTTAGGGCGACTTCCCAAAAAAATAGTCAAACCTCAAATACTGTCAAACCATCAAAGACCATCCCCAGCTATTTTCGAACTACGACCGGCTTGATTCCCTCTTAAGGATACGTAGGTAGCCTATCATTAGGTCCAGCCACTCGACCAGCACGGTCATCCTTTCCTTCGGCAGCAGACGTAAAACCGATCCCTTCAAATGAAGTCCACTAGAGGACCATCTATCCTAAACCATCAAAGGAAATCATTTAAAATCAAGGTTCGAGGCACCTAAAACGCCATCATCGAGGTTCGAAGGAACCTAAAACGCCATCATCGAGGTTCGAGGCACCTAAGACGCCATCATCAAGGTTCGAGGCACCTAAAACGCCATTATCAAGGTTCAAGGCACCTGAGACGCCATCTCCAAGGTTTGAGGCACCTAAGACGCTATCACTAGGAAAGCGATAAATCGCAATCATCCCCAGCAGAGACCGAAAATGGTCATTCCTATCCCCAGCAGAGCGGATAGCCATCAGACCGAAAATGGTCATCTCTTATCCCCAGCAGAGTTTCTTTCCAGCAAACGACTGTAGAACTCGCTCATCAGGTTCGAGGCACCTAAAGCGCCATCATCTCCAGGGTCAAAGACCCGAACTACGACTGGCTTGATTCCCATTCGGGATACGTAGGTAGCCTATCGCTAGGTTCAGCCACCCGATCACTCGATCATCCTGCCAAATATGGAGCCTTACTCTTATCGACGACCCCGCTTCCTTCGAAAGCGCCGTCGCCGAGGGGCTACTGTAAGTGCTCCAATTTGAGCTTGTTAGAATTTTCGTTAGAAAATTAACGAAAGTTATAACATTTCTAACAATTCCTAACAATCCTAACATTTCTAACAAAGTGAGGGTAAAATGGGCATTGTTATTTAAGGCTAAACCTCAAAAAGAATCTCAAAAAGCAAAACAAAAGAAGAAAACCAAATATAGCAATGGCTGGAAACAAAAAACTGGCTGTTAATTTGAATTTTGAAAAGAAATATTCTTCTTGTCCAAAGCTGGAGCTGCATTTAATGAACAGTGCACGCCAAGCAGTCCCATCCGCGCGGACATCTTTGCAATTTCCAGAGGGCTATAAATTGAGCCCTCCAGTCACAAAAATAAGGAGGAACAACACATTTTGCACCGAACCTCTGGCGAAATATAGAGAGAAAACAGTGAGAATTCACTTGAATTGTCACCATTTTCTCTCCAATCTTTCCCAACTCATGCTCATCCACTCACTCTCATATTAAAGCCCTAAACACTCATACACTCAAGCCAAACACTCAAGAACACAAGGAAGATTGGTAAACCCTCCTCTTCCTAACCCTAAATCTCAACCATGCATGCATCTTCAAACTACAAAATGTAGTTCCTTCATCTTCTTGCTTTAGATCTAAGAAGATCACCATGGAAGACCATCTCCATGGATGATCTTCTACAAAGATCAACATTATTTTTAAGCTTTCTTACTTTCTTGCAAAGAAAACTCATTTTCAAAACCCTAAAAAACCATTTTCAAGCATAAAATCTTGATTTCAAAGGATAAAATTCCCCTTCCCAAGCAAATGAAATGCTTAGTCCTAATGTACCCCAAGGATGGTTTGGTATAGTTGATTCACCACTAAAATGTCTAGTGATCACTAACCAAAACCTAGGGAAATGGGGACAAGCATGGATGCAAAACCCCCCTTAAAATCATATTCTCCTTCTTGAAGAAGTTGCTGTCCAGTAGCAATTTTCTCAGACCTCAGTCCATGGTCTTAATTTTTGGACACAGATGAACTCGGAATTTGGTGTTGACTACAAAATACTTTTTGTAGCCAACATCCATATATTTCCAGACATATTTTTACCTTATTTTTTGGGTGAGTAAAACTCCTCTTTTCAAATTTTCTTTCAGAGGCTAGTTCATCAGCTTCTGGGAATCCAGATCTCATATCTGAGGTTTCCAGAAGGTTTTGACCCCTCAAATCTTCTCCAAAATGGAAAATTCCTTCGCAAAAACTTTATTTAAGTTGTCTAGAACAACTTTCATTCTCTGAGTTTATCCAGATTATGAAGTTTTAAGACCCTTGAATCCCTTTCAAAATCAAAGGTCCACTGCCTTTTTCATTCTGGCAGAAATGGCTCTCAACTTCAAAAGGTCTTTTGAGTACCAAATCTCAATCCAAAAATCTTACAAAAAATCATGGGATCAGTTTAAAGTCTTAAAAAGATATCCCAATTTTTACTTTTCTGAGTTTCAACTTATTTTGGCCAAAACACACACACACACACACACAAATGATTTTCAGCTTGGAAGACTCGTTTTACGAGGCGCGTCGGGTGCACACTAACGTCCTTCCCGACGCGTAACATGACCTCCGAACCTAAATCTCTGATCTCGGGCTTTTTTCAAAGTTTTGGCCTTCAAAATTAAAATGGCGTGGCGACTCCGTTTTCGTTGATTTTCTTTTAAACAAAAAATGGGAAAATTTTCGGATACACATCATCACAACGCCTAGGTGGGATATCCTTTTGATTTGGAGGAGGACCTCTCCTTGGCACAAAACTAGAGGTTTTGGCCGTTTGGTCCTTAGCTTTTACCTGCACTTTGTTAAATTTCCTAACCATAGAATTATATCTCTTTGCAAGTAAAGCTACACTAGTATTTTCATCTTACTCCTCAAAGACTTCATCTTCATCGTCCACACAAGTGTCCGAAGATTCGATTTTAAAGGCAATATTCTTGCCTTTAGAAGCCTCCGTTTGTTCATTGAGATTCAACTCAAAGTTTTTCAAAATACTCATTAAGGAGTTGATGTCCATTGTTGAAAGATTATGAGCCTCTTCAATAGCTGAAACTTTAATATTAAAACGTTCGGGAAGAGTACGAATAGCTTTTGAAACAAGTTGTTTATTTGTAAAAGGCTCCCCTAATACTTGACAAGCATTTGAAATATCAATCAACTTTTCAAAATAAGACGAGATGTCTTCGTTTTCACCCATTCTTAATCTTTCAAATCTACTAGTGAGACCTCTAAGCTTTGTTTCTCGGACACTGCCATCTCCTTCACAAAATCTTTGTAAAGTATCCCAAGCATCTTTTGCAGAGGGACTATTTTGGATGAGTTTGAACATATGCATGTCAACCCATTCATAGATGGCATTCAGTGCCTTTTCATTGAAACTAGCAAGATTATTCTCTTCAATTGTCCACTCGAATTCAGGTTTGACTTGAACGTCACCATCGTCATCCGGAGGAAGCATTGGAACGTAATAACCATTTAAAATAGATCGCCAAGCCCGAAGATCAATTGATTTGATATGCGAGCGTAGGCGAATCTTCCAATAAGCATAATTAGATCCGTCTAAAACCGGTAATCTCTTTTGATTAGGGTTTGCAGGATCATAAGCCATGACAAAAGGATCTAAACACTTAGTATATCAAGTGCTAGGCTCTGATACCAATTGAAATTGTCTATGGCTTGGAACTTGTGAGGCGAAACTCACAAGGTGAGATGAAACTCACGAGTGTTGTCTTTAGTGTTGATGACACTAACAACAACACATTCACCAATTCTAGAAAAACACAAATCAATAGAAATAAATATAAATTGCAGCGGAAGAATTAAAGCAATACACAAGAATATAATTTTTATCAAGTTATATAAATATATAACTTGATGGGTGCCAAGAAGGCAAGACCTTTCTATTAATAATATGAATTCAATACAAGGTCAAAGAAGTTCCTTAATGATAAACGAACCCTGATATAAGGAACAACATACACGAATTCTCTC
Organism: Adenophora triphylla var. japonica; assembly: GCA_022495995.1. Taxonomy (NCBI): domain Eukaryota; kingdom Viridiplantae; phylum Streptophyta; class Magnoliopsida; order Asterales; family Campanulaceae; genus Adenophora; species Adenophora triphylla. The sequence goes on from JAFEMH010001056.1 coordinate 356,738, forward strand.
AGAAAATAAACACTCAAAAACCTCACAAAAATATAAAAATCTATTTGAAATATTCGAGTGTTGGATAAAGTGTTGCAGCGACACCGAATGGCAACACTTGAGAGCAGAATTCTACTTGCTTGTGCAGATTTGCGTTTTCGAATTGGATGATCTTCAATGAAGATCCACCGCACTATTTATAGGCCACAAAGTCTTGGAGCCTACTCAAATGATCACCAATGCCTTGAGTTTGTTTCCTCCTTTTTAGCCTTCTCGCCTTCATTGTAGGAGACCTAGTCTTCTCTTGCTTCTCATGCTTGTACCTCTTAGCTTTGATTGCCTTGTACTCGACTTGTTCTCCCCTGAATTTGAATAAAATATCTCTTTGCTTGGTCATAAATTAAACAAATAAACACATGTTTATTTGTTAATTCCTCCTCTTCGTAATTCTCGCCTGGGCATATTCTGTTGCTGATTTCAAGCTCATTTTAAGGTGACTAACTACTGTTATATAAACATTAATTTACCCATTAATATTTGTGAAAAATACAGTAACTAACTCGGTGTCGCCAATTCCAAATAGCAACACTTTTGGCAACACCAGTGGCAACACTGGTTTGCAACACTTGGGATGACATTCATGGCAACACATGATCTTAACATTAACACATTATTCTCTACCTCACATTCTATCTGCTACATCACTTTTTATACTCATAATATTTACTACTACACTATACTCTTGCTTAATTTTCGTGCAAAATCAATTTTGTACTTTTTTCAAATGAAATGCAGGGAGTATTATTTTGGACCCCACACACTATAACTAAAATCACCAATTCAACTATAACACAACTTTTTTGTAAATCAAATTTTGTGGCTTTTTTTTTTTAAACTTAGTATTACCCATAAATTTAAACTTCTTTAAGTGTAAGGAACCTGCTCTTATATCATTTTAAATTGTGAGGTGATAAGGGGAGTAGCCCATAATCCAAAGACTTATAGCTCATGATCTTCATATAGTTAATGATTGGATAGTTAATTCCCGATGTGGGATAATTGCTCCAACACGCCACCTCACGTGTAACCGAATTTTTGGGCTTACGCGTGGACATATGATTGGTTGACGTGGGGATAGAACATCGTGGGCCTCTTTTGAGCTCGCACGTACAAAGAACCAGCTCTGATATAACATGATAAAGTCTGAGTCTCAATCTCAAAACAATTGGTGATAATGGGAGTATCTCAGGATACTTATATGTTATAAACAATGTTTGTCAATTTTCGATGTGAGATAATATCTCTAACACGTCCACTCACGTGAAGTCGGGCTTTGCCAAAGGCTTATCGTGTTAGAGATATTATTTCAAATCTAAAATTGACAAATCTTGCATATAACATATAAGGATCATATGCTACTCCCCTTATCACCAATTGGTATTAAGGTGGAACTTCAGACTTTAAGACGGTATCAGAGCAGGTTCAACGGCCCACAATGTTACTCCACGTTATCCGATTAGTAAGTTAACGTTATAAGCATTTGACAAAGTTCGACTACACGTGAGGGGACGTGTCTCTCTAGCACCACCAGTTGGTCTAAATGTGAAACCTTAGATTTTAAGAAGACAGATAATAAGACTATATTTGTTTTATTTATCAATAATTCTGACAATTTTATCTATTACTATAGAGTAGTATTTCAATAACTAAATAAACAATAAACAAGAGGAGAAAATAAAAAAAAAAAAAAGGAAAAAAAAAACCTGATCATCAAAAGGGCCTGGGAGGCTTTTCTAAAACAGCAGAAAAGAACACCTCTCTATCATCCTCTTTATCCATCTTAGGTACAACTATCCATTTATGTTGCTTGTACCTCAACATCCTAAATGCTTCCAAATAATCATCCAAATCCTCCTTCAAGCAAAAAAAGCTATCAATCCACAACAATCCTCCTGGCCTCAAAACCCTATCCCAATCATACAACACAAAATCCAACAGCACAAAATCGATCCAACCGTCGAGAAACCTCGTCGTGTGGATCAAATCGAGCGTGTTATCGAAAAACGGAAGCCTTTGATTGATCGTCAGGTAAAGTGGGACCAGCCCACGTAACGCGATCATTTCATTAAACGGGGCCCCTAAATTAATACTAGCAGAAACAATAGTGACATTAAACTCGCGCATTCTTGCAGCAAATGTGCCCGTCCCAACACTAAAGTCAAGCCCGATTCTGATCTCTCCGGGCTTCAAGTCAAGAACTTCTGACATCACAAAATCTGCCGTCAGATTCGAGTTAGGAACTTGGTAAACGGGTATGATCCATCTTGGCATTTCATGATCCACGAGATCGAAACAATCTGTACACTTGAAAAACCCTTTACGCGTCTTGTTGTTTGCAAGACAATCAAAGTTCTTGCATATATACTGATTCCAACGTACATTTCTATCATCCGGAAGCTTCCACATCGACTCGTTGACAGGAAATGGCTTACCGTATAAAATAGGAGATCTCGAAAAGCACCTTCTTCGTGGCAACGGATCACAACCGTGGATCATTAGGGTTTGAGCTAGCCTCCAATCGTCATTGCATATATCACCAACATCATAGTCCATATATTGCTCGAGTTCTTCCTTCATAGAGAAACAAGCATGGCCAATGCTAGAGAAAGTTCCATTAGCTCCCATGAAGTTCTTCTTTCCTAATCTGTTTGGTTTGATCTTCACATACTTCCGAATCTCCTCTATCAAGAAGTAATCTGGATCCGAATGAACTGGCTGTATACGAACTTGAGACAGCCGGCCCACATTATTCTGTATATTTGATTCCTGCAATAACTCGAGTAAGCCCAAAATATCAGCGAGAAATGAGCCATATTTCAACATGGATGATGAATCTTTCGTTGAGTTCCTCATAGCATTGATTTCTCCTTGGATTTTTTGAATGACTGTGTTTAATACTTCGGTATGATCAAATGCATCGCTTGTAGGGTTACGATCGTTACAAATGGTATCAGATATGAGAGAGTACGAATTCAATAAGGTAACGACACAAACAAGCAGAGCAAGGGCACCCAATAGAACAACAAACTTGGGCATTCCTCTCAAAGAACCAAACTTTGCCATCCCTTTTAGGGAAATGAATAATAGCAAATCAAGTACTTCAAAGAAAAAAAGACTTAAAGACTTGTATTGTTATGTACTTTTCTCTGATGCTCGTACTCTTTGGTTTACCCCGCCGTATCCGTGTCGGACACTCTTATTTTAGTCTTGTTGAGAAGGGTGAGTCCGAGCATCGTAGATGTACTTGAATGAAAGATTTAAACTAAAATCAACTTTGCGTTTATAAATGGAAATCAATAGTTTACGTAGGTCAAGATGCAAACCAAAAATCAATGCACATGCTCTACAGGCTATAGAAGAACGAGATTAGAGAAAATAATTAAATAAATAAAGATTAACAAAAAAGTAAAGCAACTTGCGACTTAGGCGAGGAATAATGCAGAAATAACGGAAGTCAGATCACTTATAAGCATAGGAGCACAAAATGCTGCAGAAAACAAGTGAATCTGAAATTAACTACTCCCTCCGTTCCAAAAAGAAGGTCTCATTTTCTATTTTTTGTATTTTTTTCTTTCGTCCCTAAAAGATAGTCTCGTTTCAAATTTTGACGGGTTAAAACGATTACATTTCAAATCTTACCCATGGGAGTAAACTGCTAGAACTTCTTTTGGAAACTAATGAAATTTGATGTGATCGTGAAAAAGAGATATGGACCCAACCTAATAATATGAGGCTCAATATGGCAATTATGGATTGAAGATCATAATAACGGGCCCAAGTTAGATAAGGATGATCGGCAACTTCTTTAAGTGTATTGGCGGGAAACAAGGCCGGCGAGAAGCCCATCAAAACCCATCACTATACGAAGCGGTATAATCTCAAGGCAGACATCCCGTATCAATATGTTCATACCGGCGACAACCAAGGGTTGACACCTTATCGTGGTTGCCGCCTATAGGTGACATATGGATTAGAAGCTATGCAGAGGCCGGTAAAATCGTTATGTTTGGGGCCCACGAAATCTATTATGATGATGAGCTATATATGTCAGGTAAAAGTCGGCGTCTCCACTTGCTTATAGGTGCCATGCACACCTAATGGATGATCGATACGTGTCCAAGAGCATGTGACTTGAACATGACCTCAAGTAAGCAACATGAAAAAAAGATATTTTGGGTAAGTTCTAAGTACATTCTCTGCATATTCTACCATTTTTTCATTTGACATTTAGTCATTTACTTTGCTTACAAGAGCTTGTACAAATTTCAACATTACCTCAGTTGGTTAGGGCTTTCATATTAGCTTTCTTCAGTCAAGTACTCTGACCTTTATATTTGACATGTCAAGTCAAAGAAGCAGAAGAATCCCATCGCAGTTCTTGTTCTGGTACGTACCCTAACCAAATAAACTAACCAAGAATAGAAAACGGAGTCAAGTGTCAACAAACAGAAAAAGAGATTGTTAAGTTTATTCTCAAAACTAACAGAGTTAGTTAGGAACTTAACAAAGTTGATATCAAAAGTTCACAAATTTAGTCTATGATCAGGGGCGGATCTAGTATGTAATTGCCGTGGTCTCCAGCCCACCTCAGTATTTTTTTTTTTTTTACCTAAGTCACCGACTATATGTAATTTTTTTTATATATATGAAGTTATTTTTCACTGTTATTATTGTTTATAATATTTTTTAAATAGCAAATCCACGCAATTTCAAAATCCTGAATCTAGGGAGAGAAAGCCTTCCCTCTAACTTCTGGGGGGATCGAACCCATAACCTTCAGGTTGAAAGCTATGAGCTCTAGCCAGCAGGCCGAATTCCCATGTGCATGAATCTATCCATGTCTATTATGATGACAATGTGATCCAATCAAATATGAAACCAAGACTATACAAATTGTATTTCCATTCACATTATCACAACATGATAACATATGTTGTGAATTTGGTGCTCCCCCGTTGCAATTTAGATAAAGAATCAATAAATCCACACACACAAGAAAGAAATAATCACACACACAAGAACACAAGAGTTGTTTACCCGGTTCATTCACCAACTCGTGAACTACGTCCGGGGGCAATTGCCAAGCCAATATGTATTAGACACCTTCTAATATGTTGCTACAATCAACTACTATATGTTCTAGGCCGAAATTATGCTTATATAGTTATACAAGGAAGCCCTAACTCAGTTTAAGAAGAGATCTCATCGAAATAGGAAACAAAATCAGACCAGGAATCCTCCTCCCCGACGCCAGCGCGGTCGCGCACCCTAGCAGCGCGGCCGCCCTCATTGGCCGAGAATTCAACACCCAATAATGTTCACCAGCGCGGTCGCTCTCCACCACGAGCGCGGCCGCTCTCCTTTGCAGAAGCTCCTCCAACGTTTTTCTTCCTTGCAGTTTAGGATCCAAACCCAACAATCTCCCACCGGAGACTAAACCAACAAACATAAAATCACCCATCAACTCCCACCACGGAGTAAAGACCTTCGAACACATTTCCCCCTCCATATTGGCTTGACACTACCTCTCATCTCCTCAAGTAATAAGGCGAGTTGAAACCAAGCGACGTTTCAACCTCTCCGTGTTAGATGATTCTTGCCTTCCCAAATCAGCTTCTACCTTGATTTCTCCCCGCAAGTCTAACTTCACCTTCTCCCTCCAGAACCACCTTCCTCGCAATGCTTCCCCTTGAAACTCGGACACACCTTGTTTCTTGCATCGTCTGTTTTTGGTCTGAAACCGCTCTCTGTTAGGGCACTTGGACTTCCACACCACGTTGATCAACTTTGAGTCCCCCCTAACATACCGTTTCTTGATGTCTCCCCTTTTCACACCAACAGGCCGGTTCTCTAGCCTCTTGCTCCCACCGGAACGAACATCGACATTGTAGGTAGAGTACAACATCTTCCCCTTAACCCCACGAGCCAACACCTTAGCCCCTTTTGTGACTTCCCAAGACCCATCAATGAAAGAAACACCATACCCTTCACTGTCAAGTTGTCCCACAGAAATCACTCTTCTCCTCAAATCCGGAACATGCATCACGTTGTGTAGTTGTAAAACAGCCCCGTTAGGTGTCTTCATCATCACATCCCCCTTACCTTTGACCTTCAATGGCTGACCGTCACCAAGATAGACAACCCCAAAGTCTCCAGTTTTATACCGCTTCATTGATTCTGCATCCCCACTAGCATGACAAGAAGCTCCCGAATCCAACACCCAATCTTCACCCGACTGCTCCTCTCCTAGGATTAATACATCTCCACCGTCATCCACCACGTGTGCACCACCATCTTTACCCGGACAGTCATAACTGATATGCCCCAATTCACCATAATTGTAGCACTTGACCTTCTTCCCCTTTTTCGGTCCTCCCCTTTTTCTCTCCACCCTAAGTGCAACCCCATCTACGGAAGATTCTCCCCTTTTCTCTTTCCTTCGCAACTCCTCTTGAAGGATGAGATCTCTAACCTCCGTATACACCAATGTTGTTTTCGACGTACTAATCGTTGTGACAGTAACCTCCCAACTATCAGGCAATGACTTTAGTAGAAAACAAGCTAGCACTTCATCGGAGAAAGTAATATCAACACTTTTCAATTGGTCCACCATACCTTTGAAATTTCCGATATGACTTGCCGCTGTCTGCCCCTCTGACATCTTCGCATTCGCAAACCTCTTTATCAAATGCACCTTATTGATATTCGACGGCTTCTCATACATGTCTGACAGCGTTTGTAGCAACTCCACCGTTGTCTTGGCCTCCATACACTACAAGAAAAAGGACTATTTACGGCGGTTAAAATCCGCCATATATAAAACGCGCCCCGCCGTAAATATTATATACGGCGGACATTCCGCCGTAAAAAGTCCACCGTATAAACCCTCGCCGTAAATACTATATACGGCGGTTATACCGCCGTAAATACTATATACGGCAGAAATACCACCGCCGTATATAAATGTAATACCATACGTATTTTATGGCATATTTGAGTAATCTTTATACGGCGGTAGATGTAACCGTCGTAAATAAGAGACGAGTCATCCACTGCGTAACGAGTCGTCCCAATTGCACCCCCACCAGGTTCCCTCGTCCCCCCTTTGTAGACGAGTCGTCCATGGCCATTTTATACGGCGGATTTAGTCACCGCCGTAAATGACTTAATAGGGACGAGTCGTCCACCATGGCACGAGTCGTCCCATTTGCACCCCCTCCTGGTTCCCTCGTCCCCCCTTTTGGCACGAGTCGTCTAGGCTTATTTACGGCGGATGAAGGGTTCCGCCGTAAATAAGCCTATATTTTTTCCCCAGGCCTGTATAATTCACTTTCCCCACAAATACGTTCACAAAACCAAATTCAACCCGTACACACACAAATGCAACCTGTATATAACCAAAAATACACAAATGCAATCAATGTTTACAATCTACATATTAACACAAAATTAATGTTGAATGTATCCAAACATAATAACCATTATACAAATAACGTTTGTCGTTTCCAAACATATTAACCATTAATGTTGAATGTATCACAAAAACCAAATTCACCACCTATTGATTACCGTCTTTTCCACGTTTCATCAAATAACGTTTCAAATCATCAATTTGTTGTTGTAACTGTTGTTGTAATCGTTGTCGTTGCTCCTCATTTTGTCGGCGTTCCTCCCGAAGTTGCCTTTCAAAATGCGCTCGACGGATGCCACCGCCTCCAATACACTGCCCGAGTAGTTGGGGATTTACCAGACACCTTAGTTTTGTTAACACTGCCTCCCATACATTGCACTCTCCCGTGGTCATCAGTGCCCATCATACCAACAAAAATCTTTTCACGCGCCGTGGGAGAGTTTTGTTGCTCCTCTGGCAGCTCATCAATTGCATCATTAAGCGTTTGTCGTAACAAAAACAACATGTTCAATATAAATGTTTTAACTTTAATTAATATTATGAAAATGAAGTTAGAAATGAAAAAAGTATTCTATATAATAACAAAACTGAAACAGAAAAGGTTGAAACTTTAACTTACAATCATTTGAGTGGTTTCTTGATCTGCAGGTGTTTTGCCCGTGCGCGTAGCTATGAACAAGCTTACGCGATCAGTTGGTAAACCCTTGTCGTCTCTCTACAATTTATAATAGAACCATTTGACCAAAAAAATATATTTATATACGATACAAAAAGAAACATTAATTGACAACTGAGAACTAAATTGAACGATGACAAACCTCTTTTATTAGTTTGGGATGGGACGTTTTTCCGGTCCGGTTCAGGCACGCTTGCTTTTCTCGATTCAATTTATTTGTTTCTGATATTTCCTGGAAAAAAAAAGATAATATTAGTATTAATTTGACTACTTATATAAGACATTCACGATAATAGATTGAGATTAATTTGAAATATACCCGAGCCTTGTCCGTACCCCACATCGCAACAAGTGCAGCCCATTGATCCGCAACGCACCCACGGGGTGGGTGAGCCAATGCGTCTTGGTCGGATTCATACATCTTATAATGAGATTTCAACTGAGTAATATTCATAACTGAGTCATATAACTGATATAATATTCATAACTGAGTAATACTTATTATATGCTTGTCTCACCTGGTATTTCCAGTCACGCCACGCTTTACTGAGAGAAAGATTCATAACCGGGTAATACTCCGGAGGCGCATTTGTATTGTCCCATCCCTTCATGTACCATTCGCCTCATACAATCTTGCACGCCCAATTCAATTTCAATGCCATCTTCAGTTGTCCTATCATTATTATCATTCTTACGCGCCGAAATGTACTCTTCCCCGTGCCTAATCCAATTCTTGTAATCTTTTTGAAATCCCACTTCAATACAATGTGATCTCACGGTTGCACGGTCTTTTTGGTGACGATTTGCGCATTTTTTACAAGGACAATATATTTCTTTAACACCAACAGACTTTTTTGAGAATGCAAAATCGAGAAAGTTGTCAACCCCAGACAAATACTCATTTGAAATTCGATTATCCAAATCAATCCAACTTTTGTCCATATATGACTTGACTTGATATTTTTAACGTTAAAATACAACCTATATATAAGACCGAGAGACACAAATTTTAGAATAAAAATAAACTCTAAACAAACATAATCTAAATATGTACAACTTTTGTCCAAATATAGATAATATACATTGTTGGAGCCTAGCCTATTAGTCGAACTTGGGCCCATGATATAGTATAACCCTATGACAACATTCATTCGTTCTCTCTCACAACCCCCCCCCCTAATTGAGAAGCTAATTTAAGGAACTAGGTTGATGTGCAAAACAACATCTAGATTGCTAAAAAGATTATGTGCTTTATCAACAAATGGACTAGGGTTGTTTCAAAAGGGAATTTGGCATACCCTTCAAGTTGGCATACCCTTCAATTCCAAACTAACACACTGTAAGGCTATAAAGAGTATCAACAAATGTACAACTTTTACTCTAACTCTTGCACCTAAACAAAGATCTTACAAGGATGATCAAATAGAACAACGTCAAATGAAGCACGTTGATGTTCAAATAGAGAAGAATCATTTGTTACGGAAGCCTAATTAATCATGCATTAACTCTTTCGGCTTCATCTTTGACTAACTCGATGAATCATTGAAGAAAAATTCTGCAATTAGGTCATCAAAAAATGCTATTAAGAGAAACCGAGGCAAGCTAACTAGAATATGATAGTTAAACAATCAATATTCTTACAATTACCCTAAATTCGAAGTGTAGAACACGGACCTCTAAGTGTGATAAACAAAAGTCTTACAACAAAGATAAGGGAAAATGTGATTTAACGGAGCTCAAAACAAGAAGATTTAAAAAAAAAAAAATTTGTCAAACTAGCCATAAAGGCCGACATCGATTAGGGAAATCGGTGTAATCGAGCAATCAACTAACATAAATGCAAGAATCCCCAAATGTATACCAACATAGAACAACCCGAATCTTCTCATTTACTCAAGAATATAAAAATGCAACTAAGACCCACAATCACAAAGAAATGTAAAAGTCAAGAATCAAAAATCTTACCTTAAGTGAACTGGAGCTGACCCACTTTCGATTCAATTTACGAATCAAAAATTCGTGCCCAAGCTAAGGAGAGAAAGAGAGACTGCTGAGATACAGAGATTACCGCAAAACAAAGAATCATCAAAACCACACCAAGAACAACAAAAACCAAAAAAAAAACTTAGAAATTAAAAGTAAATCAGTAAAAGCGCATACCTGATTCGTTGTTCACGGTCACCGGCGGTAGGATTCGTGCCCTAGGTAAGGTAGAGGAGAGAAAGAGAGACAGAGAGCGCGAAACTGAATAGGGAAATTGGGTTTCCCGGTATTTAATGGCATTTACGGCGGATATTGTACACCGCCGTAAATAATTGTATTATTTATGGCGGACGCGTATCAACCGCCGATAATAAGTACATATATACGGCGGCTACTGATATACCGCCGTATATAATTGTATTATTTACGGCGGACGCGTATCAACCGCCGATAATAAGTACCTATATACGGCGGCTACTGATATACCGCCGTATATAACTTCGATCTCGTATACGTACATGCCAAATGTATGTACATTACTTATTTACGGCGGCCTCGTCCGCCGTATATATTATTTATTTACGGCGGCTGTGCATACCGCCGTATATATAAGTATATACGGCGGAAGCGTGTTCACCGCCGTATATGAGCGCCGTAAAAAGCCTCCTTTCTTGTAGTGATAGCGTTCCGTGCAACGTCGTCGGTTAGGGCACTCCTTAAAGCTCCTAACGCCTTTCGATCCAACGTCTCCCAATCCCCTTGTGACATGCCTTCGGGCTTCTCCTTCAAGGGTCCATGAAGATCCTTACAATAAAGGTAGTCTTCAATCTTTGTCCTCCAAAACGTGAAATTCACACCGTTGAATTTCTCGATCGAGTTCTTCATCTGACTGCTTCACCAAAATCCCCAAGAACGCGATTCAAAAAAAAAATCAACTAATGAAACTTTGAATCCTCCGAACCAATGCTCTGATACCAGTTGTTGTGAATTTGGTGCTCCCCCGTTGCAATCTAGACAAAGAATCAATAAACCCACACACACAAGAAAGAAATAATCACACACACAAGAACACAAGAGTTGTTTACCCGGTTCATTCACCAACTCGTGAACTACGTCCGGGGGCAATTGTCAAGTCAATATGTATTAGACACCTTCTAATATGTTGCTACAATCAACTACTATATGTTCTAGGCCGAAATTATGCTTATATAGTTATACAAGGAAGCCCTAACTCAGTTTAAGAAGAGATCTCATCGAAATAGGAAACAAAATCGCACCAGAATCCTCCTCCTCGACGCCAGCCGCGCTGCACAAGCACCCTGGCAGCGCGGCCGCCCTCATTGGCCGAGAATTCAACACCCAATAATGTTCACCAGCGCGGTCGCTCTCCACCACGAGCGCGGCCGCTCTCCTTTTTGCAGAAGCTCCTCCAACGTTTTTTCTTCCTTGCAATTTAGGATCCAAACCCAACAACATAAACAATCTTCAACATCAAATGTTCAGAAATTAATGCACCCCATAACAAAAAGATATCAAACTAGTCCCAAAAGCGTTAATCATAGATAAATCAGATCAAATGAAAGCATAACCATCAAAACCGTAAGCATTTTCATACAGAATAGTAATTTCGAATCATGAATTTGTGGTTCATGATGATGATGCTCAGACTCTTTGATTGGATTTACCCGTCATACACATGTTACACACTCGTATTTTAATGTTTTGACAAGAGTCCAGCAGGTAAATCAAAGAGTCTGCGCCCTTAGGTTTAATTTGTAAAAGTTTTCAATTAAATTAGCTCAATTATGCGGTTTAAATTAGAGCTGCCAATTTGGAATCTTGGGACATCCCATTCCGTCATACAAATGGAACGGAATGGAATAGTATATTCTTATTATCTCGTATAAAAGCAAGCCTATATTGGGCATCCCGTTTGAGACGCGATACTAATCGGGACGGAACATCCCGCATTATTATAATTTTAATTTTAATGCTTTTTAACCTCAAACGTATTATAGCACTTAATTTTTAGTTTTTTTTTTCCAACTATTCATTGATTTTTTGTGTTGATTAAGATTTTTTATAAATTTAACAAGTTTTTTATCTTGTTAGATTGCAAAAAAATTAATCTTATGTTTTCAACTTGATGATTTGGCATCATTCCAGTTAGATTTTAGTTTTATAGTATTAGCGTATTTTTGTACCGAATTGTCCCATATTGTCCCAGGTCACGAGGTGGATGGGACAGGTCGAGGATTTTCTCTCCGGCGAAAAATTTGGGACATCCCGTCCTGTCCCATAAAATTGCGGAATTTTATAATTACGTTCCGTAGCATTTCGTATTTCCGAATTGGCAGCTCCGGTTAAACCATCAAATTGTGCATAGGAAATTCATATCTGCGATGCTTAACCAATTGATCACAAAACAGAAAATTGAGTATATAAAATTCAAGACTCCAATGCTTAATCAATGAATCACAAAAGAGAAATTCAAAAAAGCTCGAAATAATTAATAATCGGAATTTCTCTATTATCAAACAAACATTACAAACTCATAAGGAAAAACAAAATCCAGAAACAAGAGGCGGATCCAGGTCTGAACTTCAATTTAAAAACCTAATTGCTTGCTATATACTCGGTCTACCATCAGAATCGACGGCAAGAACTCCGATGGGAGAGGAGAGAGAAAAAAAAAGGGGTTTTGAGTAGGGCCGGAAACGAGTCAAGTTCGAACGAGTTTTCGATGTTCTAGTTCGATCTCGTTTGATACTTATCGAGTTCGATTAATGCTTCGAGCTCGATCTGGATCGAGTTTCGATATCAAGTTCGAGCTTAAACGAGTCGATTTCGTGTTTGAACTTTTTTTTGGGAAAATTTTGCATAAAATTACTCCCTCCGACCCACTTCAATTGAGCCATGACATTTTTTACGTTTTTTAAGAATTTTTTTTTAAAATGAGTAAAGAATTGAAAGTGGATAGAAGATTAGAGGAGAGAGAATATAAAAATTAAAAACAATTAATAGGAGTGAGAATGAGTGGGAGGAATAGTAAGCTAATGATTGATTTTTTTGTAAATATGTTAAAATTATAAGAGTATAATGAATGATTTTTTTGCAAATATATACTCCCTCCGTCCCGTTTATAGCTTCACCCTTTTGAGCCTGGCACGCAAATTAAGAAAAGAGGATAGTGGATAAAGTGTTGTGAGTATAAAAGTAAAATATAAGAGAGAATGAGTAGAGAGAATAATAAATTTGAAAAGTGTTGTGAGTATAAAAGTAAAGTAGGAGAAAGAATTAGTGGGTGAAATAGTAAAGATTTTTTGTCATTTTAGCAAAGGTGAAGCTTTTAACGGGACACCCGTTTTGGCAAAAAGTGAAGCTATCAATGGGATGTAGGGAGTAAACATTATGAGGATATAAATGTCTGAAACACTGTTCACTTCTTTCCATTTATGGAATGACTCATTTGAAGTGGGACGTCCCAAAAAGGAAAGTGACTCAATTGAAGTGGGACGGAGGGAGTATAATAAAAATTCGAGTTATTAACGAGTTTATCGAGTTATTCAATCATGAACTAGTGAACTGAAAATTCGAGTTTTTAACGAGCTTATCTAGTCTATCTCGAAATGAGCTGATTGTAAGTAAAGATAAATTTGACTTTTTAACGAGCTTATCGAGCCGAATTTAAAACGAGTCAATCTCAAGTCGAGTCTAATCGAACACACGAGTCAAGTCCGATCAACTCAAAATATTAACGAATTTAAAATCATGTTCAAATCACAATTTGAGGTCAATCAAGTTGAATTTTTTCAAGTCGAGCTTGCTGCTCAGTTCGAAAAATATCCATAGTTTTGGGTTAATGGAAGGTGGGTGGGTGGGTGGGTGCATTTAATACGAAAGGACTCAATTAATTGTCCACAAACAAGGAGTTATTGAAATGCAGAAATAATAGGTCCCAACTCAAATTAAAAAAAAAATGTAAAAAATATAAAAAAAAAATAACCTCAAATTTTAAAAAAAGAAAATTAAAAAATACTGTGTGAATATAGATAATGGATTTCACCCTACCATCATATTGGCAGAAGTTTGGTTGTGGTAAGCTTCCAATATTGATTTTTGATGCTCAATCACAATTTTGATTAAATATTAATATTAATTTAATTATTTTATTAAATTTTAAAAATTATTATTGACAATTTGTTACAATATTTTTGAATTATATTAGATTAATTATATTGACATAAATATTTTATTAAAGTTCACTTATAGTTTGTTGCAGCACTCTAGTCATGAAAATCCCGCAATGTAATGTTAAAAGTCCATTACATGATATAAAAATGGAACAATGGAATGTATACAAAAAAGTTTTTTTTTACATTTTTAGGGCCGTTTGGTTTGGTGGAAAAAAATGAAGGAATGGAATGGTCAATGAAATTGAATTCCTTAATAAATTGGAATGGAAAAAAACTGGTCAAACCCCTCAGTTTGGTTGGCACAGAATGAAATGAAATTGTCATTCAATTCCTTGACAAATCATGTTTGGTTTGAAAATACAAATTATATGAATGGAATGAAAGCATATAAAATGTCCAATTTACACTTTTTTTTAAAAAAAATATTATTTTTTTGGGGGGAAGGGGGTGGGGGGTAGGGCAGGGCTGGATGGGGGGTAGGCGGGGGGGAAAAAAATTCGTGGGGGTGGGGGGTGGGGGTGGGGGGTAGGATAGGGCTGGATGGGGGTGAGGGGGTAGGTAGGGGAATTTTTTTATTTTTTTTTTGTGGGGGTGGGGGGGGGGTGGGGGGTAGAGCGAGAGTGAATGGGGGGTAGGCAGGGAAAAAAAATTCGTGGGGGTAGGGGGTGGGGGGTAGGGTAGGGGCTGGGTGGTAGGGGGTAGGGTGGTTTGGGTTTGGGGGTATTTTGGTCAAAAAAAAAATTCAATTGCCAAAGGAATTCATCATTCCTTCCAAAATTGGAAGGAATGAAAATTCATTCCGTAGGGAATGGAAAAATTTTCATTCCAACGAACCAAACGGGGATAAGGAATGAAGTCAACGGAATTGACTATTCCATTCCGTTCCGAAATAGTCAATTACCGCAAACCAAACGCCCCCTTAGTGTAAGTTTTGTTGGAAAAAATGCATTGTACGTGGAGAAAATTGTTTATTTTCATTACATGAATCGTTTGTTGTTTGACAAAGATTATTATGGGTTCATGTTATACTCTAAGCAAATATTGAAATGATATATCTAGATATCCAATTTGAGATTGGATGAAAAAGATATGATAGATTAAAGTTGGTGGGTTGAAATTGTAAATTTTATAATTTAATCACACTATTGATGTGTCATGATTTCCAAATTAATTAATTGATTAATTGAGATTATTACCATGGATTTTGGGGTTATAAGTTGTGGAATAAAACCCAGTGAATACAAGGTAATGACTCTCATATTAATACAAGCATTAATTGAGAATTCATCACATAGCTGTTGAATCTATAACTTGATAAACCCACAACAAAAGAAAACAACTTTTTTCATCAATCTTTCTCATCTCCCTTTGCAATTTGTCATTGTTCTTTCTTTGGCCTTCTAGAATAGTATACAATAGTATGGTGATTTTGTTCAAGCATTGCTTCAATTTGTCGAAGATTCTAGTGTGTAATAATAGTCCAGTTCGTCCGTTTTATCATAGATGACGAACGTCCAAAACAACCTCAATCACAACTCGGTGAGAGTGTTTCACATAGGACTCAGACAACATTAAAAAGACCAAGGGTCCTGGGGTTGGATTTCACGCTTCTTAAGAAATTTTTTAAAAAATGAATAAAAAATTGTAAGTGGATAGAAGATTAGAGTAGAGAGAATGTAAAAGTTAAATGTGGGGTAAGGAATAATAGTTAATGATTGGTTTTTTGGTAAATATGTTAACAATATAAGGGTATAATGAATGGTTTTTTTTGTAAATATATTTAAATTATAAGGGTATAAAAGTCCGAAACACTGTTCAAAATTTGTCATTTATGAAAGGGACTCTTGAAATGGCCAAAAGGAAAAGTAGGATCCTTTGAAGCGGGACGAAGGAGGGAGTATGTTTTTTATATGGTTGTTTGTTTTTTAACGCTGCAGCGCTGCCGTAACAAAGACGACAACGTCGTAGAAGTTCCACGTCCTTTCCATTCAACTGCAGGTAGGGGTGTGCACGGGCCTAACGCCCGCGAAGCCCGGTATGGGCCCATTTAGTTGCGGGCTTCAATTTCAAGAGCCCAACATAACGGGCTTCTTGCGGGCTCAAATTAACGGACTTTTGCGGGCTTTAAACGGACATTGAGCGGGCTCGAGCTTGACGGGCTTACAAATTAGATGTTGTATTTTGAAAATTTTATACCTATTACATTTTGAGCTTTAAATTATTTTCAGCCCATCATTCCATTACCACTTCTGGAAAAAAAAAAGAGAAAAAAAACAAAAAATAAGACAAAACACAAATAAATCATTTAAAGACAAAACACACCAAGCAACTTCCTTAATTAATTCGGACTAAAATACTAAAATGGAAGAAAAACTAACAGATCTATTAGACTATTACATTATACAAGTGAATTGGGCATGATATACACAAGTGAATTGGGCATGATATATTCTGAAAATGGAAGAAAAACTAAGTAAACTAACATATCTATTACATTAAGATGAGAAAAATAGAGGGGGTACCTTGAGAGATTAGGGTGAATATCAATTGGCCGACGGGAGAAGTCGTCGATTTAGAACAATTAGGGCTCGAATTTCCTCTCTTTATCGAATTAGGGCTCGAACTCAAAGGTCGAAGCAGTGAGGTTATGGCGTTAGGCTGGTAGTGAGGCAGCGTGTGGTAGAGGAACGGCGAGAGAAGGAGAGAGACGGAGAGAGGAACGGCAAGAGGAATGATGATCTGGACGAGAGATGGAGAGAGACAGAGAGGAACGTCATTCTTCTTCTTGGCCTGATGATGGATGAACTGATGAAAGAAGTAAATGGGTTTTGAGTCTTTTGGCTTTGTGAGTGTTAAATTTATTTATATAAATTATAAAACGACGTAGTTTTGAAAGAGACAGACCGGGTCGGGCCCTAACGGGCTGTAGAATAATAAAAGCCCGATCTCAGCTCGAACCCGTGGACCTTCAAGCTGTCAAGCGCAGCAGGATTGAAAACATTGCAAGCGTGAGCCTTGCACGTCGAGTTTTTTGCGGGCCTTGCGGGCCTATGGTTTTTTTTTTCACACCCCTGACTAATGGCAGGCAATTTAAAGGGATTTTTCCCCTAAGGCCCTCCTTGACCAAATTATATTCCTCTTAAAGAAAAGATTTTTGTAAATCCCAAATACACCCCTCCGCCTAGCTTGGGCGACCGCCCATCAACATAGGGCGATCGCCCAGCTCAAAAAAATATCCCCCTCCGCCTAGTATGTTATAAGACTTTTTAAAAAGTCTTATAAGTAACTTATAAGACTTTTTAATAAGTCTTATAACATATATAAGACTTAAAAAGTCTTATAAGTTACTCTTATATTTAATAAGTCTTATAACATATATAAGACGCACCAACTCAAAAACTGAAAATTATGAATAAGTCTTATATAAATCTTATTAAAAAGTCTTATAAGTAACTTATAAGACTTTAAAAAAATCTTGTAAGTTAAAAAGAGTTTTTATAAGACTTTTTGTATAAGTCTTTTAAAAAAGTCTTATAAGTTACTTATAAGACTTTTTAAGTCTTATATATGTTATAAGACTTATTAAATATAAGACTTTTTAAAAGTCTTATAAATTACTAGGCGAGTCTTATAAGACTTTTTGTACAAGTCTTTTAAAAAAGTGTTATTTATGTTATAGGACTTATTAAATATAAGACTTTTTAAAAAGTCTTATAAGTTACTAGCGAGTCTTATAAGACTTTTTGTACAAGTCTTTTAAAAAAGTCTTATATGTGTTATAAGACTTATTAAATATAAGAGTAACTTATAAGACATTTTAAGTCTTATATATGTTATAAATAAGCCTTATAAGTTACTTATAAGACTTTTTAAAAAAGTCTTATAAGTTACTAGGCGGAGAGGGGTCATTTTTTTGATGGGCGGTCGCCCAATGTTGATGGGCGGTCGCCCAAACTAGGCGAAGGGGTGTCTGGGAAAATAACTAAATGTTGTTTTTTATATTGGGTTTAAATCTCGCCCAAGGGGCCTAGAGGAAATGGGCCCAATTTAAATTGCTCAAGATTTGAATCAATCCTCCATAAATTGGATTATCC
Organism: Adenophora triphylla var. japonica; assembly: GCA_022495995.1. Taxonomy (NCBI): domain Eukaryota; kingdom Viridiplantae; phylum Streptophyta; class Magnoliopsida; order Asterales; family Campanulaceae; genus Adenophora; species Adenophora triphylla. Next base: position 375,137 of record JAFEMH010001056.1, read on the forward strand.
TTATTTCAACTGCCTTTCAGAAAAATGGTCCCTAGAAACTGCAGAAGAAGTGTGGTCCGTATATATATATATATATATATATATATATATATATGGAGTATAATTGAATAATAGTGACAATAAATTCACATAAAGTCCCTCACATAAGTTTGGTAGAATCAATTAATATCTAGTTATCTACCAAAAATTAACATACCAAAAAAAAAAACCAGAGGCTACATGCCTATAAATAAGATATCGATTTATTAGATTTGAAGACACACATGAATACTTAGCAATGAAGAAAATAATAGCTACTAACTTGGTGGTGTCGGTGTTGGTGTTGGTGTTAGTGTTTGCAACGACAACAAACGGAGGGGAATCAGGCAGTCCGTTTCCCTATATTAAAAGAAAATGTTTTAAAAACTGTTATGATACATGTTTGGCGACACCTGGTGGCCGTAGTCGATCCGATGAACAATGTTGGGATAGATGTTGGTATGGATGTCCTCCCGGAGGTCCGCTTAATATTAATTTCAAGGAATGCTATTATCAGTGCATGGCCACGCCCGGTGGCCAAAATGAAATATGCGGGTACAATTGCTGGTACGGATCCATTCCTCGGGCTTTCGATGTTACATTTAACGGATGTAACGATAAGTGTAATGGCGAGGTTGGGGGTTCGAATGCGACTTGTGTTATAAAATGCTGGTGGAACTATGGATCGTCTCCTTTGGAGAAGGTAATTGGTATTTTTATTATTGAATTTATAGATATTCATTTATTATTCTCGACCTCTAACCTAATCCAAAATAACGAACAAATGTTATCGAAAGTGAACGAAAATTCCATGTCGATTTTGCGAATTCTGAGCTCAAATTTGGATATTTTCTTGAAAATTTTGGGATGCAATGGTCAATTGAGCTCGGGTCGATGAGTTTGCAATTAACGTTCATGTACGATTTCCGTTAACTCTTGTTAACTTTCACTAACTTTAGTTAACTTTTTTGGATGGACTTATGAGCGGGGATAATGAAGTACTCATCACTCTGTCTCGGTTTAATATTTTTGTTTTGATTGGGAACGTGGGAACGAGTATTAAAATGCAAGTTGGTATTATAATTCAACTATAAGAGTTGTAATTTGTAAATTATAAGATTAATTAGTTGTTATTATTGAAAATTTTGAATTTTTTTTGTTGAAAAAATTTGTCTTATATGCCAATATAAGAGACAAATTAGTCTTATAAGCCAATTATAAGAGATAAATTAGTCTTATAAGTCAGTTATAAGAGTTAATTGCTGTTTGACCGAATATGAGATTAAATCGTCGTTTTTATTGAAATTTTTGATTTTTTAATTGAAAAAAAAATGTCTTAAGTCAATTATAAAAGACAAATTAGTTATAAGAGGCAAGTTGTTCTTATAATTTAGCTATAAGAGTTTTAATGTGTAAATTATAAATTATGAAATTAATTAGTTGTTATTATTGAAAATTTTGATTAGTTGTTGTAAAAATTGTCTTCTAAGTCAATATAAAAGACAAATTAGTCTTATAAGTCATTTATAAAAGATAAAATAGTCTTATAAGTCAGTTATAAGAGAGCGAGGGGTGTATATGAAATTTTTATCTAATGTGTCTTGTATTGGGTTTGAATCTCGTCATAGGGGCTTAGAGGAAGTAGCCATAAAGTGTAAAGTAGGAGAGAAAAGTGGGTATGAAATTTTTATTGTGAGAATGACAAGTTGATCTAATTATTCATATTTTAAATAATAAAGCAACTAAAAATCTTAAACTGAGACAAACTAAAAAAAGAAAGTAAGAAAATCAGGACGGAGAGAGTATGTAATTTAGTATAGTGGTTGAAAGTGCTTAATAATTAAAATCAAAGTTTAAGCGAAATAAAATGTGTCAAAAGCTCAATGGACTTAAATTTATATCATATTCCGTTTTTTTAAATTGTTCATTTTTATATTTTAATTTACTAATAAAAATGAACATTCATTTTCGAATTTTCGAACGGAGATGATACTATATTATGCTAGCTAGTTCCATTTAACTTTTTTTTCATTTAACTTATATTAATTGAAATATATATATTTCCATTTTTTATTTTTATTTTGTAGATAAAGGAAAACAATGGAGAAGACATGGTCGGACAAACGGCGGAATACCTCATGGAATTATCTTAATTAGGACAAGTAATCGTTATGACAGGGATAAATTATACTCCCCTCAGTTTCGAAATGATCTTCTCACTTTTTTATCGTTAGTACGAATAAATTATGCTTATTTTTGGATAAATTATATAATGCGGGAACCAAATCGACACTTTAAGTAATAATTTTAACCGATTGAAAATCTAAAATTGTTATCGATAGTACTAATAATGATGTATCGATAAAAAATTTAAATTTTCATTAGGATAAATAAATCAACTCAAAATTATTATTCAAAATATCTTTCGTATTAAAAAAAATGGAAAGATTATTTCGGAACGTCGGGAGTAGTGTACTTGTGTGTGTATTAGACTATTAGCCATGGACATTGCGTGTTGGTCTTGATTGATCTGGCTATGTCCATGGTAATAAAGCTTTGCTTATTATTAAATAATTTTCCAAGTCATGTTGGTTTAATTGTCCTAAAATAATGAATGTTTAAAAGAATTTTATGTTTTTCTTAATTAAAAGTAAATTTAATTTTTCTAGATATTTATTGTGTGACGGATGAAGTATGGTTATTTTTGGATTTTAATTTTTGATTATCCAACTACTCCTCCTTGCATTTACGAATTATCGTTGAAAGAAATTTAATTATAATTCAAATAGCATTTAAATACTTTTTGTTCTCGAGAATATCTCTCAATATCTAAACAAATGAAATTTTAAAAATTCATTTTCTTTTCTTATTATTATTTTGCGCACTTGATATTTATAGGAGTATATTAAATAAAATAAAAAATGTGATCTTTATCTCTATCGATGACTACAGCAGAATAACAACGCATCGACTACTGCAATTTCACTTTCAAAATCAAACAACCTCACCTCACACACACAATCAGGGGCGGATCTAGCCTTTTTTAGCCCGAGTAGGTTTTAGGAGAAACTTGTTTCTCTATAAGTTATAAAAAGTCCACTTTAAAACAGTGAGTTTAGGCTTTAAAACACCAAGTTGATATATTTAAAAACAAGACTTTTTATAACTTATGGAGAAACAGGTTTCTCCCAAAATTTTCTGTTTTAGCCCACCTCAAATAATATATATATATATTTTTTTGGTAAGTCACCCACTATTTGTAATTTTTCTTTTTATATATATGAAGTTATTTTTCACTGTTATTATTGTTTACAATATTTTTCAAATACCAAAAACTCGCAGTTCCAAAATCCTGAATTCGCGCCTTCCACACAACCAACCACCTATAGAAAAAATGAAAAATAAGAATGCACAAATATATGATATATGACACTAAAAGTCTGCAGCTAGGATCATAAGAACAAGCTTTAGAAGAAGCATTACCTCCCTGACAAACACCCACCCAAATGCAAGAATATCTGACATACACCACAAGCCATTCGATTCAAAACCCCTACTTCTATCGGTTCGACATGCGAAATCGACGAACCCTTCGCTCGCTCCTCCGTCTTATGACACCACAAGCCATTCTCTTCCACCATATGCTTCGTCTTCTCCCCGTTCTCTTCCACAATGTGCTTCGTTTTCTCCACATTTTCTTCTATAAGGTGCTTCCCCTTGACCAATAATCCTCCTGCCTCCAAGTGCTTTGTCTTCTCCACATTTTCTTCCACCATGTGCTTTGTTTTCACCAAATTTTCTTCTACAAGGTGATGTGCCTTGTGCAACAATCCTCCAACCTCTAAGTGCTTTGTTTTCTCCGCATTCTCTTCAATGATATGCTTTGTCTTCTCCGCATTCTCTTCTGCAAGGTGTTTCGCCTTGTCGTATAATTCTCCAGGCTCCAAGTGCTTCACCTTCTCTACATTGTCTTCCACCATGTGCTTCGCCTTCTCTAATAATCCTCCCGCCTCCAAGTGCTTATTTGCCTTCTCAACATTCTCTCCTACCATGTTCTTCGCCTTGTCAAATAATCCTCCCGCTTCCAAGTGATTATTCGCCTTCTCCACATTCTCTCCAACCACGTTCTTCACTTTGTCAAATAATCCTCCCGCCTCCAAGTGCTTATTCGCCTTCTCTACATTCTCTCCCATTATGTGCTTCGCCTTGTCCAACATTCCTCCCTCCTCTAAATGCTTATTCACCTTCTCCACATTCTCCCCCACCACGTGCTTCACCTTGTCCAATAATCCTCCCTCCTCCAAGTGCTTATTCACCTTCTCCACATTCTCTCCCATTATGTGCCTCGCCTTGTCCAACAATCCTCCCTCCTCCAAGTGCTTATTCACCTTCTCCACATTCTCCCCCACCACGTGCTTCGCCTTGTCCAATAATCCTCCCGCCTCCAAGTGCTTATTCACCTTCTCCACATTCTCTCCCACTACGTGCTTCGCCTTGTCCAATAATCCTCCCTCCAAGGGAATTTTTTTCACTATGTCCTCTTCCACAATGCTCTTCGCCTTGTCCATTAACTCCTTTAAGTGCTTCGCTCGCTCCATGTTCTCTTCCATGGCATGTTGTGCATGGTTCAAGAATCCAGCCATTGTTGCCTATCAAAATCTATTCTAGAGCTAGAAATTTCCTTTGGATTGGTAGAGAGGGACAAATGTGTGCTTTTAATGGAATTTTTTTGTGTGTGGGCTAGAAATCTGCAATAGATAAGAATGAATGGGAAAGTCCACATTATTGCCATGGCCTTGATCTAAAAGGTGGTGAATTAAACTAAATAACATGCAGGTAGATGATCCCTAAATAAATAAATAAAATAAAAATAACAAATTGTTTATATGGATTTTTTTGGAGCAAAATATTTAGTAATGATGAAATTATTTGAGTATATTTTTATTTTATTTATTTATTTTGGGATCACCTACATGCATGTTATTTAGTTTAATTCATCATCAAGTAGCTTCATCAATGCTCCAACTTTTAAGGCCAATAGCTTTTGGAATGTTGTTTTTTATTTAAAGTTTCACAAAAAATAATAATTAATTAAGTAATTATTTTGTTATTTAATTTAAAAAAAAAATCACACTTAGATTTTTCAAGTAACATTTTGAATAAATAAGGTCCTAGATTAACAGTCACAAATGGAACACTGATTTACCAATGTCATATCCCTGGCATATTAAAAATTGGGAGATGAAGCACCACACATCATATATTTTGTTTAACAAAAAAAGGTGGTGTTTAAACACATGAAATTTTTTTCGAAAAATATTTTCCTTTCCAAACTATCGAAAACATTTTTATCTTATGTTCAGGAAAAGATTTTACAGAAAATTCATTTTCCGAAAAACATTTTACAGGAAATCATTTTTCGCAAGTTATTATACGCAAAGTTATTTTACGCGAAACAAACGAAGCTTCATATTACATTAATTTAGACAATTCACAACAAAAAAGTGGATATTATTGTTTTTACTGCACAAAAATATTTTGTGGATTTTGAGACGATTTGGTGGACGTTTTCTCGTCAACCCTGATTACCTTATATCAAGTGCTAAGCACAAAATATTATCCGAGCGGAATTTCTTAAATGCCGAATTGAGTCACTGTACAAGTTTTATTTTGAGTGAAATCTGAACGTCTCAGGATTTAGATAAAAAATATCATTGTTGCAAATTAAGAGATATAACTTCTATTGAGATTTGAGATGAGCCTCCAACTTTTGTGGTGTCATCTTTCTTTAATGTGAATGAATTGATTTTGTCGTTTTGCTAAAAAAAAAAAAAAAAAGACTAACAAAAACTAGTGCTCAAACTTTACACTTAATTATATCAATATAAACACCAAGAAATCAATAAACCAAAATCGTACAACACAAATAACAAATGTTCCGATTTATTTATTTATTTTTATTTTTAAAAAATTGCAAATATTATTTTTACAAGAAACAACACCAACAACAATTGTAAACCTCCAATCCAAGGCTCCACCTAGTCATGTAGTAGTAATTTCTTGTTGTACACGCAAGATTAAGCTATATTGAACTTCCTAAATAACCACTCAACAAAATTCCATATTACTTCACATATTCGAGTAACTACGTGAACAAAAAATCTCTCCCAAAACTGCAAAATTATTTTGCAAATCTTACGAATCAAATCGCCAAAAAAATGCTCGCCAATATGCCACATTATAGTCAACATGGTCAATGCCAATCGACCAAAAAAACCTTTAAATATCGCATCCTCATCATCTGTATCAGACCCCACAAAATTTTTCAGATTGCCAACCATGTCCAGTAATCCTGACGTTGTATCTTGCAAACCATGTACCAGAAAAAATCCCGTGTTCTTAGTCATGTCCAGTAATCCTGAAGTTGTATCTTCCAAACCATGTACCAAAAAAAATCCCGAGTTCTTAGTCATGTCCAGTAATCCTGAAGTTGTATCTTTCAAACCATGTACCAAAAAAAATCCCGAGTTCTTAGTCATGTCCTCTAACCCCTTCTCCAAATTCTTCGTGTTCTCCACACTCTGTTCAACGATATTCTTTGCCATGTTCTCTAATCCCTTCTCCAAATTCCTCGTGTTCTCCACACTCTCTTCCATTATCTGCTTCCCCATGTGCTCTAATCCCTTCCCGAAACTCCTCGTGTTCTCCATGCTCCCTTCCACGATGTTCTTTGTCATGCCCTCTAATCCCCTCTCGAGATTTATCGTGTTCCTCATGCTACTTTCCGCAACGTGCATTGTCATGTCCTCTAATCCCCTCTCTAGATTTATCGTGTTCCTCATGCTACTTTCCGCAACGTGCTTTGTCATGTCCTCTAATCCCTTTTCGAGATTCTTCGTGTTCTTCACGCTCTCTTCCACAGCGTGCTTTGCCATGCCCTCTATTCCCTTTTCGAGATTCTTCGTGGTCTCCACGGTCTCTTCCACCTTTTTCTTAAAAAGATTGAAGAAACTCGCCATTGATCCTTATTGAGAAAATTATGCTTTGAGATGGGTAAAGTGGGAAATGTGTATATATTTCTACAATGAAGTATGTTTATATATAGAATGGAGATATGATGATCAATTAAAAAATGGCACACATTGTCCCATGGCCATGATACAAGAACATAAATGTAATAGTATACTATTCTAATATTTAGTTTATATTCATTTTTATAATTATTTTTAGTACTTAATTATATCTTTTGATCATAGCCCTTAAAATATTAGGATCGGCCCTGAGAATGTAGGTACGGTAACCTTGCATAGCCCTTAAAATATTAGGATCGGCCCTGAGAATGCAAGTACGATAACCTTGCATGGTTAACAATTTACATTTGTAAACCTTCTAAGGATAGGGCGAAGAGAAGACGACACAATGAAGGTCGTCGGCCTCATCTTCTTCGGGAATGGAAATTCAACAAAGAAAAACGTTCAAAAAACAAATAATCAAAACACGTCTTTCGAATTTTTCGTAAATAAGTGATTATTGAGAAAAATCAAAGCATATCTTTGATGAAAATCAAATTAATTACAATAAAATCCTCAAATGGATTCAAAATCAGTTGAACCGAAGTCAAAGAACAATAACAACGTACATTCTTTGAATAGGGCTCTATAAAACGATGCTTTTGTAGTGACATCTACTACGGTGTGGGAGGTCAAAAGGCAATTCGTGTATAATATTGAACCGAATGACCAAGATCCCGATTGTTACGAGAACGTGGACAGATAAGATCATGTTAGAAACGAGAATGTGTGAAGAGGAGATTGTTTTTTTCACTTCCCTTCGAAATATAAAGTAGGAAAGTAGAAGATATATCTAGAGTAGAATCCTAGTCAAAAGAAGGATTACTGTGTATATATAAGATTGTATTATTCATATTTTGAAGGGAAGTGAAAATAACAATTTCCTCTTCACACATTCTCTTTTCTAACAGATCACGTGTCAAACATTCTTTTAACGAATACAATGGTGTTTATGGATTTTATAATACGCTGATTTTTATTCCTAAAATTTGGCAAAATACATTTTCAATAAATAAATGAAAGATATAAATTTCATTATATGTATAAATACAAACTTTAATTACCACTTATTACATGATTCCAAACCCTAAATATGAAACAACATCAACAACAAATGCAAAGCTCCACCAAGTCGTGTAGTAATTTATTTTTCCACATGCAAAATTAAGCTATTTTGAACTTTCCAAAGAACCACACAACAATATTCCAAATTCTTTGACATATTGGATTAACTATGTGATTGAAAATTGGATCCAAAATTCGCGACATCATACTCCAAATCTTACGTACCATATTTCCAAGAAAAAAGTCGAAAATATGCCACATCATAGTCAACATGGTCAACACCAATCGACCGAAAAACCCTTTAAATATCGGATTCTCATCATTTATACCCGAGCCCCCGAGATTCCTCAGATTCTCAATCATGTCCATGAACTCCGGCCTATTCTCTACACTCTCTTCTCCTATATTCTTCCCCACGTCATCTAACCCCTTCTCCAAATTTCTCGTGTCCTCCTCACTCCCTTCCACATCATTCTTCTCCCCGCTCCCTTCCGCAATGTCCTCTGACTCCTTCTCGAGATTCTCCGTGTTCTTCACGCTCCCTTCCGCAATGTCCTCGATTTCCTTCTCGAGATTCTTCGTCTCTTCCACGATCTCTTCGACCTTTTTCTTGCCGAAGCCGAAGAAACTCATTGTTCCCTAGTGAGATAATTAAGCTTTTAGATGGGTAAAGTGGGAAATGTGTATAATGCTAAAATGAAGTGTGTGTGTGTGTGTGTGTGTGTGTGTGTGTGTGTGTGTGTGTGTGTGTGTGTGTGTGTTATATATAGCATGGAGAGATGATAATGAATGAAAATGGCTCACATAGTCCCATGGCCATGATACAAAGAAATAGTATGACAAAATTAATCTAGTTGGGGTGCCTTTTTATAAAACCATTGTAAATTATTAGGACAAGGAAATTTTGCTCTTCATCCCTGGCTATTTTTAATATAATAAAGGGTGCCTGATTAATTATTAAAATTAATTAGATTTAATGTAATTTCACATTAAAAAAAGACTATTTTAGAATTATATTAAGATTATTAAATTAATTTTTAGAATTATATTAAGATTATTAAACATCATTAATATATGACTTATATATTAATGATATTTAATAATCTTAATATAATTCTAAAAATTATTTTTGATGTTTCATCAAAATATTAGAGACAACATTTTTTCTACTTTCACAAATACTTAGATTTTAGTAAAATTTTGATTAAAATATAATTAAATTGATTTTAAAAAAACAATCAAACCGCAACATTTATTATAAGAAAAAGGAGTATTAAAGTAACCTAATGGGGTCGACCACCTTATAATTAGAGTTACGTTATTTTTTATTTTTATTTTAAGTTTTAAAAAAAATAACATTTTATTATAAAAAACAACAATTTTTATAATTTTAACTCCTTATACTCTCTCCGTCTCAAAGTGTTTGTCCTATTTGACTTTTTAGTTGAACTTTGACCACAAATATATGACAATTTAATTATGTTCATGAAATTTTAAAAATTCGATTCACCATTAATAATATTATCAACAACAACTTTTAAAATTTCATGAACATGATTAATCTCTCATAAATTTATGATTAAAATTCAATAAAAAAAGTCAAATGGGATAACATTTGAATCGAAGGGAGTATTTAGGAAAAAATACCACTATATTACAAGTTCGACCATTCCAACAAACTCGTGGCTTCGTCCCTGCTGCTGATGTGACAGAGTTGTTGATATTTAATTTTAGAATTTAATAATAATAAAATATTTACATATCTTTTTGGGTACAATTTACATATCTATTGTCAAAGTTTAATAAAATTGATAAAAAAAATAAAAATGGGACTATATTTTCAAGAAAAAAAAAAGTAACATACTGGAATTGTAAGTAGTAACGTATTTCTAATAATTACCTTACCCAAGTTTCTTTTGTGAACAATGATAAACATGTTGAATTTTATATATTTCCCTGCATATATTATTAAGTGTCAGTGTAGAATAAAAAAGTGCTAGTGTTAGTATAAAAAAGTGACAGTGTGAAGAGTGTCAGTGAATGTATTATTAAGTGCCAGTGTAAAAATGAATTTTCCTTAATTTTAGAAAAAAATGCATTTTTTATAAGACCAACTCATAATATTTACATATCTTTTTTCAGTACAATTTACATATATATTGTCAAAGTTTAATAAAATTGATAAAAAAATTAAAAATGGGACTATATTTTCAAGAAAAAAAAAAGTAACATATGGAATTGTAAGTAGTAACTTATTCCTAATAATTACCAAGTTTCTTTTGTGAACAATGATAAACATGTTGAATTTTATATATTTCCCTAATGATACCATTTTATAAAAGAAATTCTCATTATGACCCAAAAATGATCATAAGTTTCATTGATTAAATTAAACCTTAAGCATTTTTACACCCATTTATATACTATACCTCATGTGTTCATATTTAATATCCCATAATTATTTCCTTGAAGGTCATAATATCCCATAATTAAGTTTTCATAATTTGAAATTTCCCATACCTTTATGCAAGGTTCTAAAAAGCGCTAGGCGGATGCTAGGCGGCGGAGTCGGGCCTAGCGCCTAGGCGGGGACTAGTCGGGGACTAATTGGGATTAGTCGGGATTAGTCAGGACCTAGGCGGAGTTTAGAACTAGGCGTTGGAGAGGGGCCTAACGCCTAGGCGGGCGCCTAATTGGGATTAGGCGGGATCTTTTAAAACAGAGCCTTTATATATATCCTCCTCTCCTCTGTCCTATAATAAATGTCAAAGTTTTTTTTATACTTTGAAAATAAATATAATATTTCTAAATAAGAAAAACGTCTTAACGTAATTTGACTATTATAAAAACAAAGTGCAAACAAGTAAATTACTTTTTTTTTTAAATGTTAACAAATCAAATACGATATTTAATCAAAATCTTAGGAAAAATCAGTTTTTTTTAAGTAATTTGAAAAAACTAGTTTTTAAAAAATGTGCGGTGACATTTTCGTAATTAACTGAAACTTTTTAAAAACGAACGATGATATTTTTGTAAATAACTAAAACTTTTTTTAAAATGATAACGTGGCATTTTCGTAAATAACTGAAACTTATTAACACCTCAGACACTTTTTAACACTGCACGTGATATTTTTTTAATATTAACACTGTTGCACTAGTTAACAATAACATTTGCACTAGAAAAATATTAATTGACACAGTTTTACATTAGATCTGACACTTAAAAACACTATTACTGTTTTTTGAAAAAGTGTCGGTGAATTATAAAATGTCACAGCACGTTTTAAATAAAATTTCAGTTAATTACAAAAATAACATCGTATATTTTTAAAATTAATTTTTATATATATTTAAAAAAAAAAATGTTTTTTATAAGACTTACTCTGTACTTATGATACTTATAAAAAAGAGTGTATATAGTGAAGTGCTAGGGCTCAAATCTTTTTTTAATGATTTCCCGTCTTACACATTCCCTAAAAGCATACTATAATTATAACTCATTATTTTCAACTTTTACCATAGCCAGCCACCCACTTTAATTAGTGAACTATTTTTGTTTTGTTTTTATTTTTGAAATTTCTAAACACCTAAACCTGCTCAATATGTCGCTTAGACACAAATCCTCTGGTTAATTAGAGAAACGTTCAAAAAATAAGTATCTAGAAAGAAATATTTATCAATGTAGCGAATACATATTTATTGTAAAGTAACAATATTTATGTATATTGATCATATAGTTGACATAATTATCTTTATTTAATGAGTACAAATTTTACTTATTCGCTACATTTATTAATACTCATCAAAATTATAGATTTTCTCATATTTTTCCTTTATTGACCTCCAAAGTAATTTATTTTAATCATGTTAAGATGTCGAAATTTAGAAAAAAAAATATAACGTTTAGGAAAAAAAAGTGTTTTGAAAGAGAGGGGTAACATTTTTACAAATAACTGAAACTATTTTAAAACTCACTGTTAAAACACGCGATAACGTTTTTGTAAACTACCGAAAAATGAACACACTCTTACACATTTTGACACTACCACTGACACTCTTTAGCATTACAACTACTAGATTTTTTAACACTACTACTGACACTCTTATAACACTACCCCTTATACTTTTTAATGCTGATACTGACAGTCTTTACATTATCACATACCATCTTTAATACACACGTGTATACATTGAAACTCTTTTAACACTATCACTGATATTGTTTAACAAACACATCAACACTTATTAACAAATATTAAAAGTGTACGTTTGAATATTTATAAGTATGGATCATTGATACTTTTTAATATTAGCACTAGCACTAGCACTTATGAGGGTGACACATGTTTTAAAAAACAAATAAATATTTTTTTTCAAATATTTTCAAGTTATTGTTCAACAAATAAAAATGTTGCTAAAAATAACATATATAAATATATGTAATATTATTTTCAAGTTATTGTTCAACAAATAAATAAATTTTTTGAATATTTTACTATGAATAATGGAAAGATAAATAAGATTTACATAAATCAAGTTAAAAACACTCTGAATTTTTAAAAGCCAATAAAATGATCCATTTTCTCTATTATTGAAGACACTCCCCTTCCTTACCTCTATTGTTTGTTTTCCTCAATGGCATTTCCTCATTCAATCTTACAGAAATTATTTATTTATTTTACCTCTATTTTGTCTAATTTCATTTTTTTATAAAATTATAAATATAAAAAAATAAAAAAATAAAATAAAAACACACTAACATTGATATATTTCTCATTAAATCTTAATTTTCTCATTTTGAATCTTTTCACCTATGTATACTTATATGACAATATAATACTACCTCCGCCCCTGAAAGATTGTCTTATTTGTCATTTTGACTTGTCCCAAAAAGTATGTCTCATTTCTAAACTTAGGCATGAATGTTAATGCAAATCTACTAAGGTACAAGAAGGTGAAGCTCTTCCTTAATAATTACAAAATGTACAACAGGACAATCTTTTAGGGACGGAGGGAGTATTATTTATCTTTTCTGTAACATTTACTAGTATATCTTCGCTTTTGTATTTTTATTTTTATTTTATTTTTCAAATTTGATGGTTAGTTATGATTTTTTTTTTTTTTAAGAATTTTGAAAACTATTGTATATATAATTTTAACTTCTATGACTAATTTTTATTATAATATAAATCGGTAAATTCTTTAATATATAATCTTGAATTACTCAATTTTTCAATTTTACCGAAAATTCATAATTAGTTTATATAAAGAAAAAATGATTTTAAACTAGACTTAACTAAACATTTTACATTCAATCAGTCAGTCAGTCAAGGTATCATCTACCATTATAAGCAATCAACAATTATTCGCGACCCGGATTAACATCATGGGCCGTAGGGTCTGTACAAGTAAAAAATATGCTCTGATACCATCTTAAAGTCTGATATTTCACTTTAAAATCAATTGGTACTAAGGGGAGTGGCCCAAAATCTTTACATATTATAGGCAAGGCTTGTCAATTTTCAATATAAAATAATATCTCTAACAAATATAACAAATATAATGAACGCCTTACAAGATTAATGGGAAATAAAATGGTAAATCCATTTATTCACTCAATATACATAAATTTGAAATACACACTATCATTCATAAATACACATTCTTAAACTCATAAATTCCTCAAGTTCACACAATAATACACTTGATGCCCCAAAATATATTTAAATTACGGCTTTTTTTTTGCTCCGAATTAAGTTCATAATATACTCGTGTAACGATTCGTAATTCGTACTTAATGTAGCGAAATGCATAACGCTATTTATCATTTACTCTGATCCACCGGTGACCTAGAGTATATCGGACATGGAAGGGAGCTTCATTGTTCCCGAGTGTGTAACGGGAATGCCAATATCGCGTATGAATAGAACATCAAAGATGATAGTCACTTCCATTTCATAGTCTATGTCCCAATCATCAGCAACATCTTTCATTAAGCTCATCAATATATCAAATGGAATCTCCACCGCGACTGCCAACCAAGTCACGGCTCGTGCCGCTAGTGACCCCGGGTCCTCAACCGTACCTGAGCTAATTTCCCTACGCCATCACCAAAAATATGTGTTATAACAATAAATAAACGAAAATGCATGCAAACATAAGAAAGTACATCCATTTCAGAAGTGTTTCGACTACGGGTTAAGCTTACTGGCCTGGCTATAACAATACTTCGGAAAAAAAATCTCTCAAGAAATCTACGCAAATAGAGTTAGGTCTCAACGAACTCTCGAAACTTTAAATAAAGTTAGAATAAAAAAAGAAAACGACCACCCACGTTACAGCATTCCTTTTCTATTGCGCCTAAATGTCTATTTTTGCTAGTATTTAGGTCAATCAGCCCCTAAGTTGGCCTCTCTCTCTCCCTCTCTCTCTCTAATCTATAGTATAAATGGTAGTTGTCCACCTAAGCCAATGAACAGTACAATGAATAGTGTCAACTGCCAAATTTCACATTTTGTCCTCACTAAGTTGTCCCTTTTCCATTTTGCCCTTAAAAAAAAAAAAGCGTGTCCTCAAACACGGACTTTTACTAGTATATATATATATATATATTTTTGATTTTAAATAATAATAATAGTGCAAAATTTTAAAATATTTAGGGGTTTCAAGGTAATTTTTTTGAAATTTATCCTCGTTTGTGTAAAAAATACTCTTTTTTTCAAGAAATTTCTAGCTCCGACAATGTATGTGATCAATGACTAATGCATATAGTACAACTCTTTAATGTATAATGAATGTGAAATATGTTTAGAATGTGATAAAGTATTAGTGCAACATTTTAATGCATATAGTACAACTCTAAATCATATTCAATTAATTTTGCACATTATCCGCGCCAAGAAATAGAGTAATGCTATTTTATACTATTTAAATTACCCCATCTGTTCTCCCCGAATAAATGTCCCACTTTTTTCGTTAGAAATATGTTGTGTCGTGTTACAATTATGACACTTTTCAGCAAGAAAAATATTGTGCTAATACGTATGCACACACACACACATATATAAACACACACGTGTGTGTTTATGTATACGCATATATGTGTATATATTATATATTTTGATCGACCACATTGAAGCATGGGCGGAGTTAAAGCCTTTATATTGGGCAGTTGCTCCTATTTGATCGAAAAAATAAAATGTTTGTGTAAATACACAAAATTTTTTATAAAAATGGGTTTAAAAAAAATACTAATCTATATAAAAAAAATCTTAGTACAGAAAATGAAATTTTGCCCCCATTTATTTAAAGAAAATGCATTTAGAAGTTATTGTAACCCTTTCTTATATTTTAGGTCTTGCATTGAAAATACATATATAATTAAGCAACAATTATTGATGTTTATGAAGCTCTATCATTCAATATATTTAATTTAAGAAGGATTATCTCCACTACAAAATATATATACTTATCCAATAATTTTTATTAAATTTTAATATATCAACAAAATTGATGTTAATAACATATTATTTAAATATAGAAGGCATTTTGCAATATTTAGAGAGGGCTATTTCACTAAAAAAAAAAAAAAAAACAGTATCATACTATCTTCTTTTTCATTTTTTGGAAAACATTTTTCGAGAATAATCTAATTCTCATATTAAAATAAATAAAAAAATAGATAATTAATCATAAAAGAGGAGGGAAATTCAAACCTGCCGCCTGTTTTGAAACTGAAAGTGAACTTTCCCATGGGAACATCAATACATATAGGGTTTTTCACCGGAATCTTAGTATTAAACGTGAAGCCCTTGCTGCGGCTCTTCTCCTTGAGCTCGTGGGTAACCGACTCGGCCGGTTTTATCACATTATCGGCCACAAAACCCTTTGCTTTATGTATTAGGTTGTTCATTGTCGACTCCGACCTAAATCGAGCTTTGATGAACTAAAGAGTTTAGAAAATGTTTTTTTTTTTTTTTTTTTTTTTTGTGTGTTGGTAATGAGGAAATTTGTATTTTTTATTTTTAATTGAGGTGTATATATAGGAGGTTGGAGGGAAGAAAAGGGAAACCTTAATTATGGTTTGGTGATCGGCCGGTCCACAAGAGAATGGTGATCTTGGTTGGTGGTGAATTATTACATATTACTCCCTTCGTCCTATTTGATTTAATATTTTCTCTATCGAGACACGGAAATTAATAAATAATAATATAATAAGTAGAGTTGTTAATTCGGGAATACGAGATGGAACGGGACGTACCGAAATTTTCGTGGGATAGAAAATCCTCGTCCCGTCCCATCCCACCTCGGACACAGACAATCCGGACAATGCAGGACAAAAAAACGCTAATAAGATGATGCAAAAACATTAAATTGAAAACGTAAGATTATTTTTTTGCAATCCTACACGATAAAAACTTGTTAACTCCATAAAATAGCTTATCAACAAAAAAATCAATGAATAGCTGAAAGAGAAAAACTAAGAATAAGTGTTAAAATACATTTGAGGTTAAAAAAATTAAATTAAATTTATAAAGATGTGGGACGTCCTGTCCCGTCCTGACTTGTCCCGCATTCCAAACGGGATGTTTCAAATAGGTCCGTAGAATATACTATCCCATCTCTCGTCTCATTTATATGGCGAAACGAGAAGGGACGTCGCGACGGGACGATCCCAAATTGATGGCTCTAATAATAATAATAAGAGGAGACGGAATGAGTGAATGTGGTATAGTGATTGTGATAAGTAAAATAGAAGAGAGAATAAGTGTTTGAGTTTATTTGGGGTTACAGTTATCAATTTATTTTTTACATGTGGGAGGTTATTTGGGGTTACAGTTATCAATTTATCCTTAATTTTCAGACCACAAATTAACAAATTTCTACAATTAAACCCAATTTGCAAACACCCAGGAATAAATAAGGTAGATCTGCCCCTAAATAATGATACACATGTTTATGTATTTTCTCATTTTTTATGTTCACTATGATGCCTACTCAAACAAGAAAAAATCTAAGCACTTTGCTCACTATGATGTACTAGGACCAAAAATGATGAAAAATCTCAAAGATAAAGATAAGCGGGGCGGATTCAGGATTTTGAGACTGTGTGGGCTTTGTATTTAAAAAATACTGTAAACAATAATAACAGTGAAAAATAACTTCATATATAAAAAAAAATTACATATAATCGGTGGCTTAAGTAAAAAAAAATAAATCAAAATTCTAAGGTGGGCTGGAACCACATCAATTAATACTAGATCCGCCCGAAGATAAGGGATTTGACTAATTGTTTATACTCGTAGTAGGCACCTCGTGAGTATTATTAGCACTTGTGCTTAATGAGCATTCATAATTTAAACGCAATGTGTGATTCTCATTATTCGAAAGATGAAAATAAAATAAATTAAATTGTTCACTATAGTGTCTAAATTTATAATGAACAATTTGCTTTAAATTTATGTTAAATAAACATATTTTTTAAATATTTAAATTATTTTGATGTGATCATGGAAAAAGAGAGTTGGGCCTAGCCAAATTACATGAGACCCAATGCGACAGTTGTGGATTAAAGGTCATGATAATAGTTTCAATATAGCGTAAGGGCAATTGGATCTTCAAGTGTATTGGCGGAAAATCAGGTCGGCTAGAAGCCCACTAAAGCTCGTCGTCAGATGAAAATGACATGACCATAAGGCAAGGCAGGAGTCTCACTTGAAGATGTTCATATCAGCGACAACCAAGGGTTGCCGCCTTATCCTGATTGTCGCCCACAGGCGAAATATGTATTAACAGTGATATTCAGAAGATGCTTGGGATCTCACATCTGGACCCACAAAATCTGTTAAATGATGAAGAATCTGTCAGAAAAGGAAGGAGGCGCCTCCACTATTTTTGGGGGTACCCATGCATATCTAATGGATGATCGACACGTGTCCAAGAGCATGTGACTTACACATGACCTAAAGGAATATATAAACTACATGAAAAAATGGGATTTGGTAAGCTCTCTAAGTACATTCTGCAGATTTCTGTTCAAGTTGCCTTTGTACTTTCTTGTTATCTAGACCTTGTACTTATCCTCACGCCGAAAAAGTAACGCTGAAGACGCCCCTGACCTAGTTTACGTGTGGTGCATATGCAGGAGACAAACGGAGAAGACGCCGAAATATCCACAGCTCAGCTACTCATTCAGCCCCGCACAACCATTTTTCTGTGGTAGCATCATATTTCACTATATAAATATATTACGTTATTTATATTTATATTATACAATCTTTTCATATATATCAAAAAAAAAAAAAAAAAAAGAGAAAGAGAAAAACGAGATATTGCAGCTCAATTCTTTACATCAAATTTGGTGAAAAAATAAAGTTGCTTTATAGTACAGCAAGGTTTAGAGTTACATTAGTAAAGTAAAATAATATTTTATTTTAAAATTTTAAAGTACCGTCGCAGATATTCTGAAAATAAAAAATGATCAGAAATTTCATAGATTTAGTGATTTGAATTGTTTGTACTTTAAGGTACTCCCTCCGTCCCGTAACTTACTTCACAAACACTGTTTGCACTGGTTTTAAGGAAGGAGTATTATATTGAAAGTGTTGTGAGTGTGAAAATAAAATAGGAGAGAGAATGAGTGGAGAGAATAGTAAATTATAATGGTGTTGTGAGTATTAAAATAATGTAGGAGAGAGAATGAGTGGAGGGAATAGTAAAGATTCCTTTCCATTTTAGGTAAGTTTTAAATGTGTGAAGTAAGTTTTGGGACGCCCAAAAGGGAAAGTGTGAAGATTGTTCCGGGACGGAGGGAGTATGTGATGCCGGTGTTGTTGAAAGTTTGGTAGTTTAGATTTTGAATTATTTATATTAATTTAATTGGTCGAGAGTTATTAAAGGGTATGTTTGATATTTTCCATCCTTCATTCTCTTATCTTTAACAACAATGGCCATAAATCTAAGGAAGAGTGATTGTAAATTTCTAAAAATATATTGTAATGTTTAAGAAGTTTCTTTACGTGTTGTATTATTTATATAATATTACATGCAGTAATATATTTACATATATATAAGTGAATATAATATTTCATGCAAAATTTGTATAATAGTGCATGCAGTATTGTATATTGTTGCGTAAAAAAATCGAGTCATTTCGATTTAATTAGGAACTTAAGAATAAGTTATTGCATTACAATCAACGTATGTCCCGCCTCCAATCCCGTATTAGGCACCTTATGAGTTTTGTACTTTTGCTTAATGAGCATCTATACTTAAAAGGATGGTGTAATGGTGGACTCGAATCCAGTGCGGTTGTCCGCGGTGGTGTTGAAAGAGTCTTCGGAGAAAATGGGGGAAATCTAGAAACAAATTATCACTCTGAATGTTTAGTATATCTAGGAAATTAAGTTTCAACGAAACAGAAAACAGATGTGTGTATAAATGTGAGACACAACTGTTCACATAACTAAGATTTGCAGCGGAATAAAAAGAATAACACAAGGTTTTTAAATGTTTACTGGTTTAACTTCGGCAAACAAGGTTTTAAGCCTAAAAATGATTTCACTATTAAAGATCTGAGTTACAGAATCAAATAATAATAAGTGAAACAATAAAGATAAAAATAGTAAATCAAGTACTAACCAACTTCTAAACAATGAACAATATTCCTTATTCAAGTGAAGCCTATTCTAACATAAGAAAAACAAAATGAAATTTATATGTGTGTTCAGATTTAAGACACAACTGCACACACAACAAAATACTCTTGAAATGATATTTCTACTTTTTAATATCGCTAACACGAAGATAATTTGAGCATTAATTTTATGCTGGTTTAAATATCCTCATGAAGCTAAAAACTTTTATCGATACACCATTATAAATACTATCAATAACAATTTTTAGATATTCATTCGAATAGTAAAATCAATCTCAAATTATTGAGGAAATTATTTTCACGTTAACGACAAAAAAAAAATAGGAAGATCATTTGGGAACATAATCTTATAAAATAGGAAAAATAGATGGCATAAAAGAATTAAAACAACAGTGAATTTAACTAAAAATAGTTGTGACCTTAACAAATATATATCAAAAAATCATAAAATAGTAAAAATAAATGTCATAAAAATAGTAAACTTGACTAAAATAACAGTGAACTTAACTAATATGATAGATGATCTCATAAAATAGCAATAATAGAAGTCATAAAAAACTAAAAAGCAACTGTGAACTTAACTAAAAATAATTGTAAATTTAACAAATATGTCAAATAATCTCATAAAATATCAAAACAGGGGCCATAAAAAAGAGTAAAAACAACCGTGAACTTAACATAAAATAATTGCGAACTTAACAAATATATTAAACAATCTAAAAAATAGCAAAAATAGATGTCATTAAAGGCTTAAAAAAGGCTTAAAACTATTGTGAACTTAACTAAAAACAACTGTGAATATAACTAAAAACAAATATAAATTAACGAATTATGTTAGACAATCTCATAAAATAGCAAAAATACATGTCATAAAAGACTAAAAACAACTGTGAATTTAGCTAAAAACAATTGCAAATTAAGTAAAATCAGACATTATCATACGTAAATTATAAACTTGGCTAATACAACTGTGAACTTCTTTTATTTGTCCTTAGAAAAATTGTGAACTACTCAAATATAACTGTGAACTAATTGGAACAATTGTGAACTTTTCAAAATGGGGGATTTATCATATATTTCCTCAAACTTATCAATTTTATCTCACAAGACAAGCAATATTTCATCTAATCATATAATTCCTAGCTTAATAAGTACACCGTCCAATCATTTTACTAAGTTTACCCTCCCATCATTTTACTAAGTCCATCCTATTTATCAATTTACTTTTTTTGCAATCACCATCACCTTAGGTGTCACGACCCTAATCCTAGGCACCATTTTAAGCACAAGTTGAGCACGTGTGGGTGGGGTGCGTGGCATTCCTTTATGCATTTCATGCTATTTGTTAGTTTTAGTTGTTCATTTTGATATTTGATAAGTTATGTGATTTTAGGATGTTAATAAATTTAAGTTAATAATTTAATGTCTAAATGAAATAAATAGGAATCTTGTAGTTGAAATATGAATTGTTGAAATTTACTAAATAAATGTATAAAGTTAGTGAGGTGCTTAAGTGTTAAGGTTGGAAGTTAAGGTTGTTAGTTGTATCATCTAAGGCAATAGAGGAGCTTAAGTGTAAATAGGCCAATGGATATCTCCTTGTATTGAGAAGCTTCATTTCTTTCATCAGCTCAAGTTCTTCTCTAATTCCATGGAAAGCCAAAACCTAGGTTAATATTCCTAAATTCCCCATAAATTCATTTCCTTTCTGTTTCTCGATCCGTTCGCGTTTAAATGTTCGTGAAGCCAAGGGGATCACATCTATCCGGATAAAGTTTTTCTTATTTTCAAATTATTTTGGTAAGTTATTATGTCCCTTCCTTTAATCTTTGTTCATTTGAAGTTTTAAGTTGAGATTGGTGTTATATAAATGTTGCATGGAAATTTGGCACCTTTTCTTGGGTTAAAATGGTTTGGGAAGTAGTATAGTGAAGTTTTTGGGTATGATGTTGTTGTTTAAGTGAAATGATTAAAGTATAAATGTGGAATGGCAATTGGAAACACTTTCCATTGAATTATAATGTATGGAAATGGTTTGATATGAGTGTTAAGGAAGTTGTTGTTTAAGTGAAATAATTAAAGTATAATTGTGGAATGGCAATTGGAAACACTTTCCTTTGAATTAGAATGTATGGAAATGGTTTGATATGAGTGTTAAGGAAGTTGGGAAATGGTATTTTTGCTTAAGGATCAGAGGGAATGAGTTTATGAGCGAATTTGGTTTGAAGTTGCTGATGTGCTGAAGTTTCAGCTCTGTTCTGAGTTTTTGGTGAAGGGCACGAGTCGTGCCCTGTGGCACGAGTCGTCCCCTCAGGTTGGAAGAGTCATGCATTGTGGGACGACTGTATCAGGTTGGGTGTTAAGGTGGCACGAGTCGTGCCCTGCCCTGTTGCCTCTGAATCATTTTTCAAGCAATAAAAACCTAATCTACCCAGTATATCTTTAACCCATTTTTACTATAATCAAAGTACAACAATTAAACTATTCAATGGTGTCTTAACTTGTCAAAAAGGATATGAGGAAGATGTTTAAATATTGTATTGAATATGGTTGAAAGGCTTGATGGGAACTTAATCAAAGTTGGTCAAAACTTGGTAATTCAATCTGGAACTTTTATAAAGGTTACTCAATGTTGCATAGTGAATATGTAGGGCTTGTTTGTGATACATTGTGCCCTTACTTGGTTACATATTCATGGTTTTGTGATTCAAATAGTGTATGAAATATATGTTGCACTATTGTATTGGTTTGAGCATGAGTATGAATACCATGCTGTTGCTTTGATATCCCTATGGTGGATTTATTTTCAAGTATCTATTATGTGCTTGAATATGTTTCAATCAGCTGATGTTTAGGGGTATAATGGAATGCGATCAATTATGAAAAATGTTCTATAAGGTGATCGGATTACATTATACCTGTGACTGTCCCCTTCTGTGGCCACAGATTGGGGTGATAGCTTCTGAATTGAGCCAAAAGTCTTACAGGTAGCTAGTCTCTTATATGTTTCTCTGAAATATGAGTCTTATAAGAGGTGAATATGCTTAAGCAGTTCAAAAATGAAGGGAGTTTTACTCCCACATTGTACGACTTATTGTTCAGACGGGAAATATAAACTGAGGTAACGTAATGTGTTTACCGCTTTTACCAATGTGTTGTGAGCAACCTTGTTATGTGTTGCATTTTACTTGGCATCTTGTTGCATCATAATAGCTTATTGAGATTTATTCTCACCCCTTCTCCCTTTACTGTTTTAGATCGCGCTGAGGCAGGTGGACCAGCCCAGTGAGGTCGGGAAGGAGTTTGGACATCGTTCTTTTGGGATTGTCAGGGTATGTTAGAGTTAGTTGGTTGGGAGTTGTTTGTGAACATTACTCTTTTGGGGAACAACTTGTATATGGAACTAGTTTTGTAAACCTTTACATTTGAGTTTATTTTGTAATTAAACAGGTTGTTATCTTTTGAAAGTTATTTTATAACTTTTCTCCAAGTGGAGGTGTTTATGTTGAAATGTGAAAGTTGGTTTTATCTTTCAAAGTTAAACAAAATTTTTAACTCTTAGGTGGTTTGATTTAGTAAGGGGAACCCCCGCTCGGGGCACGAGCTAGGGTTCCGGGTCGGGGTTCCCACATTAGGTCACCCCTCCCCATTTTCTCCAGTCAACACCTCCGGCAACCATCAGCTACGGCGACCAACTCCGACGACTTCTTCTTTTTTCTTTTTTTTTTTTACGCCGGCTACCAAGCAACTGATAACTTAACTTATCAGTAAGTTCTCAGTTGTCAACTAAACTAATAAGAACGCGTTTAACTCCGGCGACCACCAACTCCGGCGACCAAACAACTGAGAACTTAACTTATCAGTAAGTTATCAGTTGTCAATTAAACTACTAAGAACACGATCAACTTTGAAGATCACCAACTCCGGATATCAAACAACTGAGAACTTAACTTATCAGTAAGTTCTCAGTTGTCAACTAAATTACTAAGAACACTATCAACTCCGGCGATCACCAACTTCGGCGACCTCTCCGGCAACCAAACATCTAAGAACTTAACTTATCAGTAAGTTCTCATTTGTCAACTAAACTACTAAGAACACGATCAACTCTAGCGATCACCAACTATGGCGACTAAACAACAGAGAACTTATCAGTAAGTTCTCAGTTGTCACCTAAACTACTAAGAACACGATCAACTCCGATGATCATTAACTTCGGCGACCTCTCAGGTGACCAAAAAACTGAGAACTTAACTTATCAGTAAGTTCTCAGTTGTCAACTAAACAACTAAAAACACGATCAACTTCGGCGATCACCAACTTCGGCGACTAAACAACTGAGAACTTATCAGTAAGTTCTCAGTTGTCAACTAAAAAACTAAGAACACGATCAACTCCGGCGACCTATCCGGCTGCTAAACAACTGAGAACTTAACTTATCAGTATGTTCTCAGCTGTCTCTACTAAGAACACGATCAACTCCAATGATCAGCAACTCCGGCAACCAAATAACTGAGAACTTATCAATAAGTTCTCAGTTGTCAACTAAAATACTGAGAACACGATCAACTTCGGCGACCACCAACACCGGCGACCAAACAACTAAGAACTTAAATTATCAATAAGTTCTCAGTTGTCAACTAACTATTAAAACACGATCAACTCGGCAACACCAACTCCGACGACCAAATAACTAATAACTTAACAGTAAGTTCTCAGTTGTCAACTAAACTACTAAGAACACGATCAATTCCGGCGACCTCTCTGACGACCAAACAACTGAGAACTTATCAGTAAGTTCTCAGTTGTCATTAAACATCTAAGAACATGATTAACACTATAAAAGTATTGATAAAAAAAAGTTTACTAAATTATCCACATCTAACAACAAATTTTAATCAAGGGTTTTTGTGCTATTATAAATGCAAAAATTCCAACTTTCTTAAATCTCCCTCAAAGTTAAATTTGTACATTCAATTTGGGACGGAGGAATACTAATTAATTAAGAAACAAAAACCTATCAAAATACCCATAACCTAGATTCATTCTATATTGAATCGGAACATATGAAACAACGAACAATCATAATTCTCAATATATGAATGATTCGAAAGTGATAATCCATCATAACTTCTAGCTTGTATATGTCAGTGTAAACAAGTAAAATTCAAATTTGAAATTATTCTAATAATTAAATCCCAAAATGGAAAAGTGATACTAGTAAACTTAACAGAATACCTCATATTGATCCCACAGGTCTTTGACACACGACGGGCTCACCGGAGGCGGTGAAAATGCTAACATCGGCGAGGATATCTCCAATTTCCTGAGAGAAAGTAGTGGTGGATGTAGCATTAACGATCGGGAAGGAACGGCGCCGACTCTGTGTAGCCGAATTCAGCGAATGGACGCGGCTGAGCGAAGCAGACAGAAGAGAAAGAGATGAAAGCGGGAGAATTAAGGAACGAGGCGATTGTAGGGATGAACATGAAGCAGCAGGTTGAAAGGAAGGTCGTGAGGTTTTTTGACAACACTGTCGTTTTCGCCATTGTTGAAACTTTCGAGTTCTCTGGAAGCCCTCGATTAAGAGTGAGGAGAGGGGAGATTTTATCTGTTGGAGTTCAGTTTGTAAGGCGGGAGAAAGACGACGAAGTCAACGATTGGAGTTCAAGCTGCTTGAGAACGCCAGTGTGATGGCCGGAGGGTGAAGGAGTTGTCGATGTTGGGAAGGTGAGAAGTGGCCGAAGTTATGGGTGGCCGGAGGATGTAGGGTAGAGAGAGAGAGAGTATAGAGAGAGGGGAATGTGGGTGTAATCTGAGAGGGGTGAGCCTTTTATTTATTGTGAAAGAGATTATATGGTTAGTTATTTTATGGTAACATTAGAAGGTAAATATGATATATCATTATCTTAGGATGTAGATTATGTTATATTGAGGGATTAGAACGTAATTTTCTCTTTCAAAATTTCTCCATATTATATGTTGATTTTACTAGTTTAATTCGTTTTGAAAATACAAACACAACGATGATTTCTGGCCTTTTTTTTTAACTTTTGAATCTTATGATATTTCAATTTTAATTTTCTGGGAAAAAAAAAGAAAGAAAGAGAAAGAAGAGAGAGAAAGCACATAAAGGGAGTGAAGGAACGTTGTCCACGCATATCATGTCATTAAATGAATGACACGAGTGTAATTTTCACTAATTTGATAGGGACTCGCATGTCCACTGTATACACGAGACTTGATGGTCGATTTCCAAAATATGCGCCCTTGGCAGTTGCATTAGAACGCAAGATTATTTGAGAATTGCCCCTTTATTCCGACACATTTCCGCGGAGTAGTATTATTATGCTTGGAGACTTGTACTGTTTCTTAAAGTTGTTGAACCCTATTCGCGAACGTACAAGTCCACAAACACAATCTTTTGTTGCCCAATAATGGTAACAATAATTGGTACTATGACTACGAGTCTTTTTCTAATTTCGGCTTATACAACAAAAGCCAGAAATTAGAAATATTCCAAAAATTATTAACTAGTCCGCTCCAAAATATTTTTGTTTTTGGAAAATTTTTTGATTCAAAATAATTGTCATTTTAGAATTAAAAATATTTAAATTACTCTTTTACCCTTACATAGAAAATTGTTATGATTCATTAATTATTTTATTGTGAGAAGTAATGTAAATATAAGAAAAAATATTTGTTTTTCTAAAAAATTGTGTAAGGGACAACTATTTTGAATTATATTCATTCCAAAATACTTGTTGTTTTTTGTTGTTTTAAACTTGTATAGACATATAAAAAAAATATAATTAATATTCATATATTACCTTTAAAATAATTTAGTAACTTGGATAAAAAAATATTACGGTGTCTCAAAGCAAGAGACAACGAGATGAATATAATACAACAGTTATTTTAAAAGAGAATTTTACCATTAAGTTTCTTTTGTGATAAATCAATTTCTCTCAAATTTTTCATTAATTTAAATGCCTTATAAGTTTTTATACATCATTATATTATACTGCAATGCGATATTTAAAAATTATGATACAACATTCTCAATACTGCCTTCTGCCACCATTGCCCGTTGCCGTCGATCGCCGAAATCTTGTCAGAATCGGGTCACTGGTCGTCGACATCGGGTCACCGGTATTCATCAGGATCCGATCATCAATTGCCAGAATCCGGTAACCGATCGTCGACGCCACCCTGTAATAATCAATGATATACTATATGAGTATTCAATATTATCCATTATCAAGTACTCCCTCCGTCCCAGTCGAGTGTACACTTATTTTTCTTTTGGTCCGTCCCAGACGACTGTGAACTGTCCAAAATGGAAGGGAATCTTCACTATTTACCCCATTCATTCTCTCCTATTTTACTTTTACACTCTCAACATTCTCTCTCCTAACTATTTCTTCCGCTCATTCTCTCTCCTATTTTGCTTTTACAATCACAACATTCTCTCTCCACATTTTCTCTCTCTTACTTTTCCTTAATCGGTGTACCCAACATTTTGGTTCACACTGGGCTGGGACGGAGGGAGTATGTAATATTATTATACAATAATATAACATAATAATACTCCCTCCGTCCCGCAACTTTTCATTTTTGGCATCCCATTTAAAATGTCTCAACCCAAAAAAGGAAAGTTTTTATTACTATTTCATCCACTCATTCTCTATCTTACTTTACTTTTACACTCACAACATTCTCTCTCCTAACTATTTCTCCCACTCATTTTCTCTCTTATTTAATTTTTCATACTCACAACATTTAAATTTTTTCTCTTTCCTACATCACTTTCCTTAATTTCCGAGTCGAACCCATTTTGAGACATTTCGGCTGGGACGGAGGGAGTACAATATAAAAAACTAGTACATGCCCGTGTCCAAGGACACGTATTTTTTTTTTTAAGGGCAAAATGGGAAAGAGACAAATGTATGAGGGCAAAATGAGAAATTCGATACTTAAAACTGTTTATTAGTGGAGGTGTGATTTAGGCTCCGTTTGTTTCATGTAAAACATTTTTCGGAAAATGTTTTCCTTATTTTCGGGTGTTTGTTTCAAGTAAAATGTTTTCCGAAAAATGTTTTACCTACTTTCGAGTGTTTGGTAACCATTTGTAAAAGAAAGTCAAATGTAAAACATTTTACAAGGATGTAAAAAAAGGAGGTTTTCTTTGTAAAATGATTTACCAATTTCAAATTCGTAAATCATTTTACAACTCTTGTTCTTGGCCTTAATGTACAACTCATATTACGCTCGGTACAACATAATAATAATAATAATTAAAAAAAAAATTTAACTCCCCACCCACCCCACCCCACCCCCCCCCAAAAAAAAATTTTTTTTTTGGAAACCGCCCCCACCCCCCCCGCCTACCCCACCCCCCACCCCCAAAAAAAAAAAAAAATTTTTTTTTGGAAACCGCCCCACCCACCCCGCCTACCCCACCCCCCAATTTTTTTTTTTTTTTTTTTGGAAACCGCTCCACCCGCCCCCCGCCTACCCCACCCCCTACCCACCCCCACTCCACTTCAAAAAAAAAAAAAAAAATTTTTTTTTTTTTAGAAACCGCCCCACACACCCACCCCCTGCCTACCCCACCAACCTCCCCCCACCCCCCCCCCCAAATTTTTTTTTATTTTTTTGGAAACCGCCCACCCACCCACCCCGCCTACCCCACCCCTACCCACCCCAACCCCCACCCCAAAAAAAAAAAAATTTTTTTGGAAACCGCCCACCCACCCCCGCCTACCCCCCCCCCAAAAAAAAAAAAAAATTTTTTTTTGGAAACCGCCCCACCCACCCACCCCACCCCCAAAAAAATTTTTTTTTTTTTTGGAAACCGCCCCACCCACCCCCCCCCCCCCCCAATTTTTTTTTTTTTATTTTACACTTCTACCCCCCCCCAAAAAAAAATAAATTTTTTTTTTATTTTTTATTAAAAAATTTAAAAAAAAAATTGGGGGGGGGGGTGGGAGGCAGGGGTGGGTGGGCGCATTTCCAAAGTTGATTTAAATTAATAAAAAAAAAAGTGACATTTCCGAAAAACATTTTCGTCAAATTTGCCAAACAACTGAAAACAAGACCATGATATTTTACAAGAAAACATTTTACATGGAAATCTTTTTACATGAAAATATTTTACAAGGAAACCTTTTTACATGAAATCATTTTACATGAAAACATTTTTCGGAAAATGTTTTACGCGGAACAAACGGAGCCTTATATTGTAGATTACTTTTGAGCATTATTATGAAACTTTTTAAAAACTTATAAAGCATTCTTCCATTTTAAAATAAATTTGTATTCATTTAACTACAAATATTTTGGTACCTAATTCTCTCATACCAAAACGCGGCAAATTATTTTTTGTAAATTCAGAAAATTTAGGAAAGCGAAATTAATCTTAGGGAGAGAGAGAGAGAGAGTGAGAGAGTTGATTGGGAAGAAAAAATGGCGGCGGCGGTTCAGGCTGGGGTGGGAGGAGGCGGCGGCGGCGGCGGCGATAAGGGTGGAGTTGCGTCGCAGCTGGTGGATAGGGTAACGGTGATGCTTGGTATGCATTTACAAACCGGCTGCTTCAAGGATCCTCTGCTGTTCGTTGACCTCTGTTTGTCATTAGCCAGGTCCAACATTTCCTGTTCCTTTGTGTTTGTGTGTGTGTTTTCATGGAGAAATGAGAATTTTACACTTTGAATGCTAAAATTTCTGTTATGTTTGGGCCTATTTTGTGTTTATGGAGAAATAGAGAGTTGTAATATGTGAAGATAATGCTTGTATTATTGTTTATGGTGTTTGTGTGTGAGTGCAGTTAGGTGTTTGTATTTAAACCTTGGATACTTTAATGTGGTACCATTTTTTTTTTTTTTTTTTTTTTTTGCGTGTGTGGTTATGGAGAAACTAAAAGTTGAATTTTTGAATAAAAGTGATTGTTTATTGTGTGTTTGTGTGTGTGCAATTAGAGATGTAGGGTTTGAGGTATTAAAAATGTATGTTTGTGTTATCAATGTGTCTTATGTGCGAGGGGCCTACGGATTAAACAAATGTTGAAATTGCACAAGGAGTTGGTTTTTATATGAACTTGCTGTTTGTTTATAGATATTAGGGATAATGGAATGGGAAATTATTTGAATAAGAGGCTCAGGAGCTTTGGTTATCCCTTATTTGAACTAATCTTATCACTCTCAGGGGAAAAGATTTTTTTTTAAGTTTTCCTATTAGTTAAATTATCTTATGGTAACATTACATGTGACATGACATTCATTTAAGCTAGAACAGTTCATCGAATAATATAATTTGGTTTGTCAATTTGTTAGACAACGTTAAATTTGTCATCATATATTCACATACGTCTCTATCTGTGTGTGTAGAGAGTATTCTTCTCTTGATGCACACAGTTTCAGATAAGGGATGAAAGTCTATATATGGCTGACACTCTAGTAACTATTGGATAATGACAAATGCTTTTGGTATCTTTCTCAGATGAAGAGGGAGTAAACTAAACATATGAGAAAATGGTACATGTAAATGACATAAACGAATAAAGTCATTGAAGGCGGTTATCTCGATTCTATCTCATTCAACACCCTACCATCCTTTTCCTAACTGAATGTCGTTAAACCATAAATTATGCTCATCTATCAATAAATCTTGATTCAAAAAGTGCCCTTGTTTGTCAAAAAGATATACGTTGCTAGAGATTTCTTTTCCCTGTTGGAAATGATCTCAACACTAAGTTACAGTGGAAGATCCAACTTATGTAGCTTGGAGAAAGAAACACCAACTAATTCAGTGACTTGAAAATTCAAATTTAACTGAAGGAGTTGAGAGAATAAATGATGGCTTGTTGTAAAGTATATATTAGTGTAGTACTCCTAAACAGTTCCTCTGAACTTGGATGAGCTGTATTCATCACCTTTCCAGGCACATTGTTTCAACTTTCTTCGAAATACATCCCTGAAATTTGTAATCTGTTAACTTGCTTACAAGACTCTTCCTCAACCCAAGCTCGATGGTAGATTCAAAACTTAAAGTGCATACTGGAGTTAAATCCATCTTAAGAAAGGTTGTCGAAATCAATTTATACGAAATGACCATCTGGTCCTGTGATTTTCATCGTCTCATATGAATGTATACTTTGTCTGTACTTTAGCACATACTTACGCATTCATTGTCTATATCTCGGTATGTATATTATGCCATGGTTTGTTCTGCAACATTGTTACTTTTGTTTATATTTCTTGGTATACATCTGGCCTTTCCAGCTCATCCAACTCTTACCCTTTGAAATTCAGTTCGAGTCTCACAATAACTACTCTTGATGGGTTTTGAGTTGTTCAATGTTCATTACTGTGAAAGATGTCATTTAGTCTATCCTGTTCGATCTGATGCAAGCAGTCGATTCATTAGCTTGTTTAAGCTTGCATTGGTTCCTAATTCTGCACTACCACATATCGTTTCTCCAGCATCTTTCAATCCCGCCAAGAGATCTTTGCAAGTGAGATAATTGTCTTTTCAAGATAGCCGCATCTATTTTTGGAAGACGCTTCAGTCTACCTCTTTTTCTTTGATTCTTTAAGACTTAAAAATTGTTGAAAGGATTGCGTGATTGACTCCAATGTTGTTCCAATGTTTGATATTCATATTCTGTTTGCTCATGTAGAGGCATAGATCATGCAGTGGCGAACAATGAAGTTCCATCAAAATCACAGGATTTGCCTCTCGTGTTAAAACAGGTAATTTTTACATATGCATATATTGTTGTTATGCATCTTGAGTTATATTGATTTCTTATATATCTTCTGA
Source organism: Adenophora triphylla var. japonica (assembly GCA_022495995.1). NCBI lineage: Eukaryota > Viridiplantae > Streptophyta > Magnoliopsida > Asterales > Campanulaceae > Adenophora > Adenophora triphylla. Next base: position 406,768 of record JAFEMH010001056.1, read on the forward strand.
TGCTGCTATTTTATCACCTATATAAATTAATGTAGGTATATCAATTTAAGAATGATTACAATCACCAAGCAGCCTTTATGATACTCATGATGTCTGTCAAGGTACATCTTTCTTTTCTTCGGTTTCAACTGAAAGCTGATGTTGCCTTGACCGAATGACAAATAACTTTTATCGAATGTCTTATACTCCTTCCGTCCCACTCGAAAATGCACAGAATTCCATTTTGGGTGTCCCAAGCACACTCCTAAAATAGAAACTTTTTAATACTTCTTTATTCATGGAACCCACTTGTCATACTCACAATAACTATCCATTTACTATTCCCTACCCCACATTCTCTCTCCTACCTCACTTTTCATACTTACAACACTTACTACACTATACACTCTCCTTAATTCCCGTGCAAGAACCATTTTGTGCCTTTCGAGTGGGACGGAGGGAGTATGATTTTCAATTTTTCTAATAATTTTTGTTGTTGCTAGTTGCCTAGTTCCCCTCCCCCTTGAGTAATGATTTTTTTGCTGTTTGCTTGAATTGATTGTTAGGCCCCTTATAATAGCTTAAACTATCAAATGGGTTGGTAACTTAACATAAGGTCTTGGGTACAAGTCATCCCCGCTTGCATTTTGTTTCACTTATTATTGTGAGTGCACGTCTGTTTGGTTTATTATGTTTGGTTTGTGATACCCTTGGTGAGGCATGTTTGGTATCCGTCCACACGTGAGAGGGTCACAGGCGTGGCCCAGTGTTAGCTTGTTACGCATGCCCTCTCGAATAGCTTAAGCTTTTAGATGAGTCAAAAACTAAGATTTTCTCGCGTTATGATATTCTGGTGTTTAGATCTATATGATTCGAGCATAGAATCACCAATTATCTGTTATGCTACCAAGTAAGAAAGCTGACTTTTTACCAGAACCTCTGCTTCTTGTGTGATTTTATTCATCATACGTGCTTAACTGGATCAGATAATTTTCATTTTTATTCATATTCATATTGAACTTTGATAATATCCTTGAACCTGATATTTATGGTTGGGTAGAAGACCAGAAACAGTTTGCTTTTATAGGTAAGTCGCAGGGAATTGCAAATCAGTTACTGCATGTTTGTTGCTTCAAATATGTAACTGTTTTTTGATATGATGTCGATTTTCCCAAATTGAGGAAGCTACAAACGTGATTTGGCATTGACTTGATAAATTACAAAATGTTGGCTTAATTGCTGCGAAAGACTGCGTTGGGTTGCCTTTAGCTTTTGAGTGAAGCCAACAGAAAGAGAAAAGCTGGCTCTGTTTCCAAAATCAAGGTGGTGTTTGTGATAATAGTTGTACAAATGAATTTGAGACAGGTAATTTTTGTGAAGTTTGCATTCGCAATATCCTTTACTTCATGGGCAATAGGCTAGCCCTCACTTTGTATTACATCTTGTGATCCTCATAGCTATGATTTCCTGGAAGGGTGTAGCCAGGTGCGGATCTACCTTATATGTGATGGGCGCAATTGCACCCAATGATTTCCCATATTTAACAAGAAGAAATTTTGTATTTTAAAATATACGCTAATAGTGCACCCATTGAACAAATAAGTTGACTAGCACATTTGGTTAAGCTCAAGATTCTTGTGCATGAGATGGTGGTTTCGAACCCCATTGCAAGCTGTTTTTACTTCCAATTGTTAAATGCCCCCTCCCCCTCCAATTTGGGCCCATTTCCTAACATATTCATATAATGTTTTTGTTTACCTAGGTTAGCTAATTGTTTTGGTTCATAAGTCAATGACATTTAACCATGTTTGTTTCCTATGCTCCCATTGTCATTTTTAGTACAAACTCCCATCATGGTTACCTTTTGATTTCTCTTTCTTTTCCTGGTCCTCCATATTTCTGTTTATTGAAACACCCGATAACTATATTTAAATACAAGACAATCACTAAAAGTTTTGTGTTTAAATCGCATAAAGATAATTATAATTTGAAGTTTTGTTGTAATCACGTAGGAGACAACTATAATTTGAAGCTTTAGTGTAATTTGTTCACCCACTGGAAAAAGTTATGGATCCGTCGTTAAGTGTAGCATATGACTAGGGGCATGTTACACAACCATGAATTGGTATCGTCATGAAGCCTCCATTTTCTCCTCATTTTCAAATAATCCGAAATTCCTAGAACTTTTAAAGCAGCCATTTTTTTGTTTGGGTTCCCAACTCTGCGATTTATGTTAATCTCTTGATTGTGCAAGAATTCCGGTTTTAAACCTTCCAATCACACTGGCTCATTGGGCTCTATTTTCATGTCAAACAGACATTCCAGTGACTTAAATTTTATTTTTCATTTACTGTAATGTCCTTGTCAACAGAGTGCTTGTCAGATTGGATGGTTTGCAAATAGAGAAAAAGATGATCTTCTTATGATGGCCAAGGAGGTTAGTGGACAGTTCTTATCAAGCTTTCTAAATGAGATTTGTGACCTTCAGTTCTCTTCACACTGGGGGGTTTCTCACCGTAGCTTCTATTGCTTAGTTAGGGGGATGCTTCTCTGATACAGACAGTATGTGCATTGAACCAACATATGCTCATCCCTGTATTCAAAAAATTATGTCAAGGTATGGGTTTCTCATGCTTTGCCCTGGGCTGTGTGAATTTGCAGACACTTGAAATTTTTGTTCAGTTATAGCAATATTTGAATGAAAATTATCTGCAGCTCCAATAATACACACTTACATAGTACATGGCTCAAGTTTTTTCCCCAAACAAAATATAATTGCAAAAATGTTGGAGAAATGACATTCCATATTGCAAATACATCCCTGAAACGGTCATGATACTTCTTTTGTTGGAGTAAGGCTCGAGTCCTTTGGATTAACCATTCCAAGTCCCTTTGTCTTTATTTCATTTAGTACTATAAACAAGGAACACTCTTCACCGTTTGAATAATTTTCATGAAGGTGCAATATGATCTTGTAGAGAGTAAGGTTTTGAGCCTTGTGTTTTAAGACCGAGCAAAATTTTTAGCTGGATGTATTTACTTTTCTTTGATTTTTCCTTACGTGACTTATTTGTTTTTAAATGGCCGCTTTTTCTTAAAACATATCTATGCCTTAAGTATCCAAGCCATAATGGGATAGTCTAATGTCGTTTCTTCAGAAGAAGTTGGTGTACGATTGTATGATGTTCCACCTGAATTCCTTGTGTTGAGAAAAAAAAAACTGTGTATCTACTATAAGAGATTTCTTTTTCAAACTAATTTGCGTAAAAAAACAATTTCTTATCTGAACAATTTTACCAGTTTTATAAAAAAGGAGAAAAGGAAAATACATGTGAAGACGATTAGTAACTCAATAAGCATTATTAATATGAAAGAAACTCAAGTGTACTTGTTGGACATTGTGTTGGTAACTCTAGAAGTACGTTAATGTTTAAATATCACTCTGACCAACTGCTGCACACATCCACTGCCCAACTAATGTCAACGAAATATTCTCTCTAATTGGGTCTAATTTACTGTCTGAGGAATGGGTTTATTTTGATTATCTTATTTTACTAGAGCCTGTCTTAGCAATCCCATTTCGGTTGGAATCGCGTCATGGTTTTTTAGTAACCTTTTTTTACCTTTGTTTATCTATTATCAGAAGTCAATGATTGTTTGCCTTTGTGCTCAAAGGTACAATTGTACAAATGTGTTGTGGTTGTTTATTGGCGCAATTCATCTAGCTTTCCTAGAACTAGTTTCTGGTTTTGATTTCCCATCTCCATTTTCCCTTTTGGAATATTAGATATGAACATGTGTAGTTATTGCAGCTTTTTCTTCGTTTCCAGTAATACAAAAAAATGTATTTAATCAAAAGGAACCAAAAAAATGTTCTGTTGTAGTTTATAATATTATGGGGTATATATTCACAACACTGTAATCTCTGGAACAAAATGGATGAACTATGCCAAGAAGGCAAGAACAACTGTCTGTCTGATCATTTGTTTCTTACTCTCTCTCTCTCTCTCTCTCTCTCTCTCTTCCTATTCTTATATTTACAAAGATCTATGGTGGGATATTTTTTTACGTGTATGCGATGATATGTGGTAAATGTATCTTCATGTGCAGATTTTATCCCAAAATGAAAATGGATCGAATACTTGCTTCATTTGACGTTAAGGTATGTTTAAATATTTCACCATTAAGAGATTCACTTATAGCTCTTGAGTTTCGAGTCAGCTTTGAATCTTTGTACTTACTTAAACAAGTTTCCCTGCCTGGTAGTCTGGATATGGGGCTTATGTGTTAGATTTCAACATTTCAAAGGGCATGGTGGCTCCTGAAAGAGAAAAGATGGTACGCAACTTCAAGCCAAGTTAATCAATTTTGTGCATGGACAATCATGAAAGCTCTTTGAGACACATTCTTCTCTGTATTTCTCTGGTTGAAGAAATCAAGGAAAACTTATGAACAGATCCAGTTGAAGTAAGGCCATCTTAAAATGTTATCTCATGTTCATTCTAGTTGAATGAAAATTTGAGCTGTTTTACGTATTCCACTGATTCTCCTTGTCCGGTTGCTCATGTTAGCAAAATGAAATTGAAAACCTCCCCCGTCTCTGAACTCATGTTCGCTTCTTCTTCCTCCACCCCCACCCCCACAGCCTTGAATATGAAGCACTATTATAAAAATGATCTCCGCTTCCTGACAATGTCACTTTGTTCTGTGCCATACTGTTATGCTTCAGCATTTAGATGTTTAAGCTTCTCTTTTGAAGCAGTTCATTTACTTGACTTGAAGATTTTACCTTTTATTAGCTTGGATATAAGGAATGATTCTCTTAAATCATTTAATGTATTTTTTGAATGAATAATGTAATTGATTGACATATATAATGCTTTATCACAACACTTAATGCTCACAAGATGCTCCTGATTTTGAACTTCTCCGCACCGGTCCCTCATATTCTTGGGAGGAGGGTGATACTAATTTGAACTACGCGTTATATTGTGAGTTTGGTGAATTTTCAATATAGGAGTCGCCTCTTAATATTTATTTTATGGAAAACAATAAGAAAAACCTTATTCAATTGATTATGAGATTCAAGGGTTCGGGGGTTAAGCTATGGGATTGGAAGGTTAAGAAGCACCAATTTCACCCAATCTTAGGACTGGTCTTGCTTAGGTGTTATCAATCAATTCAATCAATCGAAATAAAGTAAATACAACAATAATTCATTTAGTTATGTAGGAAGTAAGTCCTCCAAGGATTAGTAGGTAGGGTTTATGGTTGGCGTTACACTCGAATCACCAAAGAGGAATGGGAAGGGGGAGCGAAAATAGGGACAAGCTAGGAAGGAGAGAACAAGTATTGCGGGAGCAGCTTAGCACTTGAGTTACTGTAGCTGGCCTTGACAAATGAGCCAGATATTTATAGAGGTCAGAGTTTGGCGGTTTCGTACGATACACCATACACGTGATGGGTCACGTTTATTCCGTACCACAAGCTGGCGAACTCCCATTCGTTAGACTGTACGGATCTGTGGAACGATGCGCGTGTCCCTTGTGGGGACCAGTCCCGCAATTCTCCTTTTTATCCTAGCCAGGCCACGTGGCTAACTCTACTATTCTAGCCTCTATCCATAGCTCCTTGATGATTCATATTGATACGGTAATGGAATTCCCTTTGACCTTATTAAATCACGGGAATCCTAAGATGGAGTCTGCTTCGTCATTAGCGGAAGGGGATATCATATACATATAAGTATAATTACTTGTATAGGAGAAGTCTACGAACCGTTCCGTACGCATGCTTATACTAGGCGGGGATAAGAATCTCACGTGCGGGAGCACGTGGGTCAGGGATGCGGGACACACATTCTACAAGTTAATTATTGGAATGTCGGATTATGTGATTTGTGATCACCTTCATGAATTGAAGGGGCTCTAGGCTAATCATTTTGATGGGATTACACTATAAAATTAGTAGAGAAGATGAGAAGGAGAAGATGATGAGAAAATAAGAAGTTTAGGAAGTTTACCTTAACTTGAGCAATCCAAGGGATAACCTCGATGGGGGTTTGTTAAAAAAGCAAGCAATTAATTAAATCTGACTTTTGAGAGGAATTTATGAGTGTTTTTGTATGTCCTTCCAGGGAGAGAACATGGCAAAAACGTGTATGGAGTGTCTAGAAAAAAAATCAAGGGAGTCTGCATTGTATTTATACTCGAAGGTGACTTTCTGATCAATAATAGGAGTCACAATCATGGAAGGAATCGAAGTCATGATTTGGAGAGGTTTGATAAGGTAACAAATCAATGAGGAAGGTTCTAGGTAGGCCCAAATCTATGTAAATCCCGGATTAAAGCAGGGATCAAGACGGAGAAGGAAAGAAATCAGATCCACATGTTGAGGAGGTAGTCTCGTACGAGACAAGCATCACCGAAAGACAGTTTTGTCCTCTTCAGTTATTCCGCTAGTCAGTTAAGTCCAAAACTAACGAAGTCAAAAACCTAATGAACCACGACGAAACTAATGAATCTTCATCAAAACACAAAGGCTAGACGAAGAGTAGTGTAATCATGTATGAAGAGTTCAGAATGGGGTGTCTACATATATGCATATTTTTCTCTTCCTATTTATATATGCTTATAATGAGCAAGCCTCTCTCTTCTCTCTCTCTCTCTCTCTCTCTCTCCCCCTTATGAGAATTATACTGATAAGTGGAGTATAGAACTTGAAGCTATTGTTAAATATCTGATATTGTGATTTCTGAATACAGTGGCTGTTTGTAGCTAGAGCGGACGATTTCGACACATCCTCCTGTATCATCAGTCCACCTGAAGTGAAGTACGGTTTAAAAAAAATTCCTTCTATTTGAAAACTTCAATAGTCATCCCATTAGGCCATTACCCTTCATTTTCTTTATGCAGCTTTCTTTTAAACACTATTAGAGTACCAGGAAGAACCAATATAGACATGGTTTGTCTGCTTCTAACTGAACATTTTGCTTGAAATGTCAAATTTTGTCGCTTGGCTTAATTTTCTTTGATGCAAGTTCATCTAATATATCCATGTATTTTCTATACCAGTGTAATGGTCCACAGCTCCCAACCAATGTAACTGCAATGCTCAAGTATGGAGTTAACCTTCTACAAGCTGTTGGCAACTTTAATGGTATACATTAATATAATTGCTTCAGAAGAAAACTTATAATATTTTATTTTTTCTTCAATTTTTCCAAGTTGATATTCTTTTGAAAATTATACAGGTAATTATATCATCGCCGTAGCTGTTATGAGTTTGATATCATCTGCTGACCCTCCATTGCAAGATTATGTGGAGCCTATTTCTACTGCAGTTGATTCTGGTAAGCTGGCTTAAATGCAAAATATTTTGTCCTGCACATTATACATATGTCTGTGTTTAGTAATCTTCTTTGTTGCATATCGCTAAAGTCTCTTTTTAAATTTTGATGTAAATCTAAAAGCAGATTCCGAGGTCATCGAGATGTCATCCAGGATTTCACTTAACTGCCCTTACAGGTATGCTTTATCATACATATCGTCTGTCATTAACAAAACATTTTTATTCATTTATTACTATTCCATTTTTTTTGTTATGCAATATGTATACTCCCTCCGTCCCAATATTCTTCTACTTATTTCCTTCTTGGGCATCCCAATATTCTTGCCGCTATCCCAAAATGTCAATGTGACCCACTTGTCACACTCACAACAAAAATTTCTCTACCCCACTTTCTCACTGCTACTTTACTTTTATGCTCACAACACTTTATCCTTAACCCCCGTGCATTCAGTTTTAGTAGCAAGAACATTGGGACGGAGGGAGGATTTCGTTTGCTTTAACTCTCTCTTTCAACAGGTTTATAGTTGCGTGGAACTAGGATATAGATATAGTAACTCAATTGACAACTAATAATGGATGATAGCTTATGGCTCTATTTTGATTCCATATTAATACGCAGTCTACGCCGTATGAAAACTCCTGTGAAAGGGCATCTTTGCAAGCATCGTCAGGTAAGACTTGTCATTCTGTGAGTGTTCTGTAAAGAAAATCTCCATTTGGAATGTCATATACCCGCGAGGGGGTCACCTTTCGTCTGCAAATATTATACTCCCGCCGTTCCGCATTAATGATCAACTATTCCTTTTGTACATCCATATTAAGAGTCCATTATTATTATTTTCTCAACAGATTCTTTGGTGTTCAAGATATGCCAGTTTTGTTGCATATTGTCTTTAAAAATAATAGCTTTAGTGCAAATTATGATAAATACAAAGGTGTAATAACACAAAATTAATAAGTCAAACTTTCAAACGTGGATTGATTACATGGAACGGGAGAGTATTATATTTCTGTGCGAAGGCTATTGCAAGAGTTTATCTTAACTTACTAGAATCCATGATCTTATGTTGGATGAAGTGCTTTGATTTCAACAACTATTTGGAAATCAACTCAAGAAGACCCTCTTGGCGATGCCCTCATTGTTACCAGCCAGTTTGCTTCCCAGACATGCGCATTGACCGGAATATAGCAAAGGCAAGCCATATTTATCTGTTCTATTAAACTATACTCCCTCTGTCTGTCCTGGAATGATAGTCCCACATTTTTGTAGTTAATTTGATTGAACTTTGACGAAAGATTTAGGAAAAAAAAATATCATAATAGAATTAAAAAAACTGTTATTGTTAGTATTCTAATGGCGTATCAATAACAAGTTTTAGAATTTCATTGGGATTATTTTTTTCTAAATCTTTTGTCAAAGTTCAATCAAATTAAACACTAAAAGAGTGGGACTATCATTCCGGGATGAAGTATTTGTCTCTGTGCACCAACCCATTACTTCCTTTTCAGGTCTTGACTGAAGTCGAAAAAAACATTGTTGATGTAATCATATCAGCAGACGGATCCTGGAAGCCTGTCTTGGAGAACAAAGACGATTCTGCCCAGACTAACGACAGCACACATGTGGAACACCAGGAAAGAGTTGACTTGTGTGAAACCTCAAGTCAAACTGTTCTTACTTCCACTGCTACCGGAAATCACGTGGCCTCAGGATTCAGCAATATGTACCAAAATCTCCTTTCCACCTCAGCAGCTTCTTTAAGTGCTCCTCATGTCAATTTAAATTCCGATACTACCCCTCTGACCACTTTATGGCAATCACCAGTTCAAGCACAAGCAGTTTCTTCTTCATTACCGAATCAGATGCTTAGACCACATAATTTACAGTTTCAACAGCCTTTATGCTTTCCACCCGTTAACACAAATGGACCGCTGGGTGGATATCCAGGACCAATGCAGGCCCCACCAAGCTATTCTCAGACGCGTCCTACGTGGCAATCTTTTATAAACTTGGATACAGTAATGCCTACAAGTGCATCCTTTTCTATGCCTCCAACCATTCCGTCTTTCCCACAATATGATACATTTAATCGTGGAATGGGTGCACAGCTAAACCCTGCTAGTGTGCGTGTAAGTGAACCATCAGTTCCAGCCGCGAGTTCATATCCTATGCAGCACCATTTTGTGACTCAGGTATGCTAGACAGTTCAACTTCCTTTTAACAGTCCTTCCATTTTAATTATCTTTATATAAACACAAATAAACAAAATTATTCTCCTGCTTTCTCTTCTTCCCTCCCCCCCCAAAAAAAAAAAAAAAATTAAAAAATAGTGTTATCAATCTTTAGCTCAGATATCTCAATGATTCTTGTCATTCAGCGAATCCGCATACATTGGATGGGGGTCACTCGACCCGCCTTGACTTTTGAGACATGTCATTTTAATATTTCTAAATTTTGAAAAAAAGATACTAAAAAAGTTTTCTTTTTTGTCTATCTCAACCACCTTTGTTTGTGGTAAAATTTATACTATGATATCATTTTGACCCCCTTTTCATCCAAATTTATATACAATTAAGTACAAATTTTTTCTTCCAATTAAGTACAAATTTTTTCTTCCAAATAATTTTGACCCCCTTCTCAAAATTTTACGGCTTGGTTTGCGTTATAAAAATGTTATTCCTTTCATAATTTTAAAATGGAGCCAACCATTTCTACATATTTTCTGGTATATTATGTCACAGGGAATTGGTGGTCCTGCAAGAAATTCAGGCATCCAGGGCACAATGTTCAGGCCTTCTTCCATGCAGCAAAGTAGACACCACCCGTATACTCATCTACAATCTCATCCACCTCCAGCATCAAACAACTATCAAAACATGGCCCACGGATTCCCTCATGCTCGACCCCACGATGTTCGCAGAGATGGGCCCACTCCATCTAATAGTACTACTCATCAAGGCCAGTGTACAACTCCATCAGTTTCAGTACAACCCACACTGTCTAGAACAAATTCTTCCGTTCCATTTTCCCTTCCTATGATGTCTGAGCAACAACAGAACAAAGGCACAGACGGGCAATCTGAAATTCAGTGGCCCATTAGAAGAATGAGGGGAAGTCTGACGGGTGAGGCAGCTAATGCATATCGTCAGTTTATTCTTCGACCACCACAACAAGCTGCCCGAGCCCGACCTTCCCAACCTACATTTAATCAAATGCCTTTTAATCCCATCACCACAACAATGCCAGGGAGTGTACCTAATTATACTACATTTAATCCCGCTTCAAATGTTCCAGGGGCACAAAGTCGGTCAGCATATACGATGAATCTCCCACGAAGCTTTGGTTCTTTGCCTGCACAATCACAGGGTACACATTGATATATGGGAACCTATAAAATCAACACAAATTTTTAGTACTCCCTCCGTCCCAAAATGAATGTCCAAAAAAAAAAAATCATTTTGAGACGGAGAGAGTAGCAAGCTTTCTTCTTCTTGTTGTTGTTGTAGAGGTAAGAAGGGTTTCAATCATGTAAGGTAAAAAAACATAGGTTCTTTTGGGTGGTTATAACTTATATGAGTTGTATAGATTATATATATATTACCCGAAGTGTTTAATTATGAAATATGATGAAAGAGCATATTTCTTCTTTGATAATTTGCTCCTGATTTACAATTAGGGATTTCTCAACTTCGCAACAAATTTATCGTCCCAAAATAAATGTTGTAAGCAAAGAAATATTTTTAGAAATTTATACCACATTGTATAATGTCAAAATTTTACAAAAAAATGCGTTTTTCCGTAAGCTTAGAAAAAACGTGTTTTGTTTTTCCCGCTAGTGCCAGTGTTAGTGTAACAAAGTGTCAGTGTTAGTGTAAGAAAGTGTCAGTGTAAAAAAGTGACATTATTAGTGTAACAAAGTGCCAGTGTAAAGAGTGTTAGTGCATGTATATTAAGTATATTAAGTGCCAGTGTAAAAAAGTGTCAGTGTTAATGTAACAAAGTGTCAGTGGTGTAAAGAGTGTCAGTGCATGTATATTAAGCATATTAAGTGCCAGTGTAAAAAAGTGTCAGTGTTAATGTAACAAAGTGTCAGTGTTAGTGTAACAAAGTGTCAGTAGTGTAAAGAGTGTCAGTGCATGTATATTAAGTGTCAGTATAAAGAATGTCAGTGTAGGGTAAAAAAAGTGTCAGTGTGATGAAGAGTGTCAGTGCATGTATTATTAAGTGTCAGTGTAAAAATGATTTTTCCTTGAGCTTAGAAAAAAACACATTTTTTTATAAGACAAACTCCTTCGTTCCATTCGAAAAGGTATATAAAATGAATCTTGAATGAAAATCAAGGAGAGTTTATAATGGAGTAAGTGCTGTAAGTATGAAAAGTTAGGTAGGAGAGAGAATGTGGGGGTATGAAATAGTAAATGGATAATTATTGTGAGTATGACAAGTGAGTCCCATAAATAATGAAGTACTCCCTCCGTCCCGGTAGAAGCGTCACCCTTTTAGGGGTGGCGCGCAAATTAAGGAAAAGTGTGGGAAGAAAAAATGTTGTGAGTGTAATTTAAAAATAGGAGAGAGAATTAGTGGAGGAAATAGTGAATTTTAAAAGTGTTGTGAGTGTAGAGGAGAGAGAATTAGTGGAGGGAATAGTGGATGGGATAATAAAATATTAATAAAAGTTTCCTTTTTAGGAAAGGGTGACGCTATAAACGAGACGCCATTTTGGGTAAAAAGTGACGCTTCGACCGGGACGGAGGGAGTATTAAAAAGTTTCCATTTTGGGAGTGTATTTTTTAAACGGGACACTCACAAAATGTAATTTTTTAAAGTTATTATGGTTGGGTAAGCCAAATCTTAACTGTAAAAAAGAGAAAACGTGGTCGGCAGGATTCGAACCTGCGCGGGCAAAGCCCACATGATTTCTAGTCATGCCCGATAACCACTCCGGCACGACCACCTTAGTGTTGTCAAGCTAAAAACAAAATTAATTATCAAGCAAACATAAGACTGCAACCTCAGCTGTCTGTTTATATGAGAAAGTTGTTCTCCAAGTTCAAGATTCTGCAAGCCAATATGGATTTAACATAAAAATTGTCCCAAAGCTCTTGAGATGGGTCATTGATTTACCCAAGATCTAGTCTTGACCTCCGTCCGTGTCAATATACTACCTGTCTATAGAGCTGTTAATACGGGCTGGCGGGAACTGGAAGGGGTGGGTTCAACCCGCCAAAACCTGCCACTAAACGGGGCGGGGCAGGCCAAATTCCTGACGGGCTGAAAATATGTCAATCCAATCCACCTTGAGTTGGTGGGTCAGGCGGGGCAATGCGGGCCAAGCCAATAAATAAAATTTTATTATGAACTAGGATTTAACTCCAGAAAATCAAATCAGTCATATTTTCGAGATAATACAAGTTTAAAAAACAACCGAGCTCAAGAAACGCTTAGCAACTTCCTGCTATGGATATTTTGACAATTAAATGAATGCAGAATAGAAAATTGATATCTCTACCATACATATAATAGTGAAAAGAACAAAAGCATGTTAAATGAGTAAGCCTATAATTAAGGTAGTGCAAGCAGCACATTAGAGAGACTCAAAAGAACTCACATTCGTTCCCACTGCCCGCGATTAATAAAGAATCCATCATGTTTTATGGCCGAGTTGTCAATCGGAAATACTCGTCCTGCAGAGTAGAGCTGTCAATACGGGCTGGCGGAGCGGGGCGGGCCCAACCCGCCAAAACCCGCCACTAAGCGGGGCGAGGCGAGACGGGTTGGCCCAAATTCCCGACGGGATGAAAATACGTCAACCCAACCCACCCCACCCCTATTGAATGGTGAGGCGGACTGATTCGACGGATTCAACCCAAATTGACGGCTCTACCTGTCTGCACACTGCCAATGAGTATTAGTTTACACAGAAAAATAAGCTTTTGTCTTATTTTAAAAAGGTCGAGAGTTTGATTCAATAACCATCTTAAAATAATTTTTTAAAAAAATACCTACACTTAAACACTTAAAGGGGAGGCCCCCCAATTATGAACTTTTCTTTACAATTAGTGAAAAAAAAAAAAAAAAATTGGAAAATTTGATAGGAGGAGAAAGTTAATGAGATCATAGTTACAAATATGCACATAGCTTCTTCTTTCTTTTTTTTTCTTCTTTTTTTTTTTTTTAGTAAATAACAATACTCCCTCCATTCCTCTACGTACTACACTTTCTTCATTGGATTGGGTGTCTCATTATAAACTACTCCCTCCGTCTCATATTATTATGTTACTCATTTACTGTTTTGCGCAGAAAATAAGAAATAATATTATTAAAGTAGGAGTTATAAGTGGGTAGGAGAGAGAAAGTAGGGTAGAAAATAGTAAGTGGATAGTTATTGTGAATATAACAAGTGGGTCCCATGAATATAGAAGTATTAAAAATTTTCTTTTTTAGGAAAGTGGGACTTTTAAGTGGGACACCTTAAATGGCAAAGTGGGTAAAATTTTATGAAACGGAGGGAGTACATACTTCCTGAAATTGAAATTGAACATACCAAAAGTGTCGAATTGGGCCAAGTAAGCAAAGCCAAATCCTAAAGGCAACCATTGCCCCAACGTATCAAGAGGGCCAGGTCCAATCAATGCAAGGCCCAAAGCTCATGCCAAATATCAGTCGACTAAGCCCAACGTCCGACCTATTAGGTCCCGACCTGACTTAGCCCGACCTTACAATCCAGACTCTAATACGGGTACGATCCATGCTCTACCCGTCAAGTGTCGACCCTTCTTCAAGTGGCGACCTCGACCTAATCACTCAAGCGTCGAGCTAGCTAAGATAGACATACATGGTCAAATCTTTCCATAACCGCATCCCTATAAATCAGGGACAGTTTCAGGCACGTTCTCATGACAAGTAACTGCCGCTAGAATCTCGGAGCACGTATCGCTCCACCAAAAATACAACAACCATCACCTATAAATACATCATCACTACCAACGGTGCAAAGGTAACTGCCATTTTGTTATCTGAATTCATTATTCAATACATTTTGAGCTATATACACCGTTATCTTACTCTCACGCCCGAGCGTCTTCGCCGGAGACACATCCGGCTAGTCGTGGGTTCTGATTTCAGGTCAAGAAGCCAGGTGATTGGTCCTGCCACGTGGAGGATTACTGATAAGCACAATTCCTGCAGCATCAGTTTGGTTCCATTGCCGGGAACTGTGCTTTAGCTTGACCTCGAAGATCTCATCAACCTACAACAATGGTGACTCCAGACGGGCATGTCGCAGACGCTTCTGAAGAGTTCGAAGAAGTGAACAATAACAACAATACGAACGCTGGAAATCTCAACACCAATGCTGAAAACGCAAATCTGCCTCCACCCCCACCAAATCGCCCTCATGGTAGAGCAACACGCTCTACCAGTGTTGTTGATGGCAGGGGATTGCCAGATACGAGAAGGGGGAAAAGACACATGGAGGGACAAGGAGCTCCACCTCCCCCTAAGCGTCCAACTGCTCAGGTGAATGTTGGAAATAGGGCAGGTCCCTCATCCAATCCATTGAGCAGGAAGGAAATGTTATTGGAGCGAGCCCAGATTTTGGCCGAGCTATTGGCAATAGAGGAGGCTGAGAAGGCGGATATAAGATCAGAGAGGGTGGCTCCCTCTCAAACCTCAAACAGACAGCAGGCCAGGAGTGTTAGGCCCAATGAGGGTGTGGGTCAAAATGCTGATCAAAGGATGGTACTCCGACCTCAATCGCCTGTCCATGTTCCAAGTAATGACTTAAGGGCTAGCCTCACCAGGAATCGGGAACAGGAAGCTCAATCGGATTTGAGGACGCATTTAGAGGCCAATAGAAGCCGACGCGGTTCCCCTGCCCGGACACAAAGATCAGGATCCCATAGGGACAGGAATGGGCGCAGGTCGCCTATCAGAGACGAGAGGCGCAGGTCGCCACTCGGGAGTAATAGGCGCAGGTCGCCTACCAGAGATGATAGGCGCAGGTCGCCCCAAAGGAATGATAGGCAGAGATCTCCAGTTAGATCGGAAAGGGCTCCCTCCCACAGAGATAGAAGAAGCAGGCAGGTGACTCCACCCAGGAGTGAAGGTCAGAGGTCGAATGCTGTTCCCCTTGCAGGAGATGAAAGACCCGACGCTAGGGAATGGCTGCTGATGAAAAAGAAGTTCGAACAATGGGAGGAGGAGAAGAAAAAGGAGATTGGAAAGGTCGAACGAATTGACTTTGCTCTTCGACCTCTATCCAAGGAAATCAGAGACAGTCGACCTCCTCCTAGTTTCAGGTTGCCTCTTCTGGAGAAGTATTCGGGGTCGACCAATGCGAAGAGCCATATAGCACATCTGGAAGCCACAATGTGTTTTGTCGCCAATGAAGACGACAATATGTGCAAAGCTCTAATCAGCACACTCACTGGGGCAGCCTTAACTTGGTTCAATGGTTTGGCCGCTGGTAGAATTTCCACTTGGACGTGCTTCAGGACAAAGTTCCTAGATCGCTTCTCGACCGCTGGAGCTCGGAAGGTGACTGTCACTGATCTGAACAACTTGGTACAGGCTAAAAATGAAAGCTCGATGAGCTACTTCACCAAGTTCAAGGAGATGGTAGATAAGATCGAGGAGGATCTCACTGATAGAGAAGTTATCAACTGTTTCAGGAATGGTATTTCCTCGGCAGACATGGATTATGAACTCACAGTTCGTACAGTCGAAACTCGACAAGAATTGTTCGAAAAAGTGTATAACGTGGCACTTGCTGAGGAAAGGAAAGAAAAGAAAAATGGGAAAAGCCCCAAGGTGGAGGTCGCCGATGACAAGAAAGACTCCAACAAGAATGGAGGAAACAATAAAAATGGAAAGAACAGACAAGAGGCTACGAGAGAAGGTGCTCGAGGCCTTCACTCCCTTACGGTGAGTCGAACAGAAATCATGAATGCAGTCGAGCTGGCCCCACCTGCCCCAATGAACCCAGGCAACAAGTTCAGAAGGGACAATAGCAAGTACTGTGATTACCACAAGGACACGGGTCATCTCACGGAGGATTGTGTTAGGCTTGAAGCGTATTATCCAAAGAATGGTCGAGCAGGGAAGACTCGACGCATATGTAAAGAGGCCTCAAACTGGTGGAGGCGAGCAGCCTGCAGGTGGACAACAGGGACCGAGGCAACCTAGATTGAATCTGGGGGTCATTACAGAGCAAGCAAGCAACACGGCCATCAAACACAAGATCTTTCACCAACAAAGCCCCACACGCGCTCTCCAAGGAGAGATGTCGAGATGAAGCAATCGCCTTCTACCCCCATGAATTGGCAACTAATATGGCGGCTAGGGAGCAAGTTCTCGTCATCCCAGGTCTCATAGACGGATGTACGACGAGCAGACTCTTAGTCGACACGGGGGCCTGCAAGGACATTTTGTTCTATAAGACTTTCAAAGAAATGGGTCTTAATGACGAGCAGCTGGAAAGATATGACGGCAGGTTGGAGGGCTTCACCAACCATCGAGTTGATGCTAAAGGCCAGATAGAGCTCGACGTCGACCTAGGCCAGCACCCTTACAGGGTCGTATCAAAGGTACAATTTATTGTGATAGATGTGAACAGTGACTATGCTGCTATCCTTGGTATTCCTGGCCAGGTCGCACTTGGAATGGTGGCATCAATACCTCATCAGCGAGTCAAGTTCCCCACACCTGCTGGAGTAGGATGCGTACAAGGCACAGCTCGAGCCTACCTGGACCACGTTCTTCGGGAAAGAAAGAAGAGGGAGTTAGAAATTGAGACTGCAGATGGTTACTTGAAGCTGTCCCAGTCGGTCACCAAAACTACTCGACTGTCAACAATCACCAATGTGGAGGAGTCGACCTATCGCTCAAATGACGAGGTCATGATTGAGTCGACACGTCACTCTGAAACCACAGAGGTCGATCCAGATGTAGTTATGGTCGATCAAGTCCTCATAGGCAACCTATGCCTTCGGATCGACAATAACTCCTGGGGCCACCACCACCCGGCGAGGTTGCGGACAAGTTGGATGACATGATAGCCGAGGAAGCTCCACATTTGGGGGCCGAGGAGAGACAAAGGGTCGTGAGATAATCATTGAGACTCTACAATTCGGGGATGGACCGAGCTAGAGGCTGTGGACGAGCTAGAGTCAATAATCACCAACCCTTCTTACCCCGACCAAAAAATTCAAATTGGAAAGCAGCTATCTGTTGAGGAGCGAGCAGAAATCATTGAGCTACTCAAGGAAAGTAAAGACGTCTTCGCATGGAGAGTAGAAGACATGAGGGGAATCAAGGAAGAGGTCGCCGTTCACCGACTTGAAGTCAATCCGACCATAAAGCCTAGACCCCAAAAGTTGAGAAGTTTTTCTCGCGACAAGGAAGAGGCTATAAAAACTGAGGTACAAAAGCTTTTGAGTGCATGTATAATCAAGGAGGCCACTCATACAACGTGGTTGGCCAACGTGGTCATGGTGAAGAAATCAAATGGCAAATGGCGGATGTGTGTCGACTTCACCACTCTCAACCTTGCTTGCCCTAAGGACAACTATCCTCTTCCTAGAATCGACAAGCTAGTCGATTCCATTGCTGGTCACTCAACCCTCAGCTTCCTCGACGCTTACTCAGGGTACCACCAGATTAAGATGCATGAGGATGACATAGTCAAGACGGCATTTCAAGCGGCTGGAGGCATCTACTGCTACAACATGATGCCATTTGGTTTGAAGAATGCGGGTGCAACCTATCAGAGAATGGTGAACAAAGTCTTTGCTTCTCAAATTGGCCGAAATATGGAGGCTTACGTTGACGATATGGTCATCAAAACTAAGGTCGGACGTCACGTAGTCGACCTAAAAGAAACATTCGCCAATTTGCGAGCAAACGACATGAAGCTCAATCCCAGCAAGTGTGTCTTTGGAGTTGCAGCTGGCAAGTTCCTGGGATTTATGGTATCTCAACGAGGCATAGAGGCTAATCCGGAGAAGATAAAGGCCTTAGTCGACATGAAGGCTCCCACCAAAAGATCAAAGAAATGCAACGACTTAACGGGAGAGTAAAGCAGCTCTTGGTCGCTTCATATCTAAGTCGGCGAGAGAGGTATCTCCCCTTCTTCAAGGCGTTGAGGGGACGAAAATTTTGAATGGACGACCGAATGTCATTCGTCGTTCCAACAACTGAAGGATTACCTCGCTACTCCACCTCTCCTGAGTAGCCCGACCACTGGTGAAACCTTATTTGTGTATCTGTCTGTAGGAGACAAGTCGGTTGCAGCAGTCTTGATCAGAGAAGAGGAAGGGCTTTAAAAGCCAGTATACTACATCAGTAAAGCCTTATCAGATGTGGAGAGCAGGTACTACAATGCAAAAAAGGTCACCTATGCTCTAGTCGTAGCTTCAAGGAAGCTACGAGCTTATTTCTTGGCTCACCCTATTGTGGTACTGACCAATGCGCCCTTGAGAAAGATATTGCACAAGCCGGAGAGTTCAGGTCGATTGCTCAATTGGTCAATTGCCCTTACTGAATTTGACATTGAATATCGACCTCGAAAGGCACTGAAGGCTCAAGCTCTAGCAGACTTCTTGGTCGAGCTTACGTTCACCAAGGAAGATGATGAACAGCGAGTCCCAAAGGAGAAGACTAAAGGAAAAGAACACGAGTTCCAGGCCTCCATTACTCTACCTGACGATTGCTGGAAAGTTTACTCGGATGGATCAGCAACCAAAAGTGTTAGTGGAGCTGGGATTGTCTTGATCGAGCCAGAGTCTGGAACCGTGTACGAGGAATCACTAAGGTTCAAATTTGATGCTTCCAACAACCAAGCTGAATATGAAGCCTTGATAGCAGCTATAGAATACGCCAAGTGTTTTGGAGCAACTAAAATCATGGCTTATTGTGATTCCCAACTGATAGTCAACCAGGTCAGAGGCGAGTACGAGGTGCTTAGTTCCACGTTGATTAAATACTGCGACCTGGTGAAGGAGCTAATAAAAGATTTGGAATTTTGGGAGATTCAGAGGATTGGAAGGGAAGACAACGAGCTAGCCGACCTCCTCTCGAAATTAGCCACTTCAGATGAACAACATGGTGAGCCCATCTCTTTCCTCGAAAATCCAAATTTTACGAGAGGGTAAAAATTCAATGTGTAGATGATCCCTCGAGAAATTGGATTTATGAGAAGTGTTGGATCGAAGAAATGAAGGCGTACATGAAAGTGGCGAGAGCCGCCCGACGACGAGAAGAAAGCTCGGGCAATCAAAAAGAAAGCTCCGAGATACGTCATTCAAGGAGGCAATCTGTTTAGAAGATCCTACACTCGACCATTGCTAAAGTGCATCCACCCTCAAGAGGTCGCCCTATTGATACATGAAGTACACAGTGGAATTTGTGGCGGACACCCGGGGGCCAGGACTCTTGCAGACAAGTTAATCACTTTGGGGTATTACTGGCCGCACATGAGAGCTGATACTCACAACTTTGTTCAACAATGTGATCAATGCCAAAGATTTGCCAACTTACCTCATATGCCTACCACCGAGCAGACACCCGCACTGCAACTTGGCCATTTGATATGTGGGGTTTCGACTTGATTGGACCCTTCCCACCCGCCCGGGGAAATTGCAAGTATGTGATCGTCGCTATCGATTATTTCACAAAGTGGGTTGAAGCCAAGCCATTAGCTCGAATCACAGAGGAGAATGCCATCAACTTCATTCATGACTTCATTTGGTGTCGGTTTGGTTTTCCTCGAGCTATAGTGTCCGACAATGGTTTACAGTTCTCCCAAACCTTCGAAGCAGAGATGAATCGAGTAGGAATCAAACATTGGAAATCTTCTGTCGCCTATCCCCAAGGCAATGGGCAAGCTGAAGCAGCGAATAAACTTGTACTATCTTCGCTTAAGACAGGACTCGTAGGTCGACGCAATAATTGGTTGGACGAACTCCCCCTTGCTCTTTGGGCGGTTCGTACAACCACTCGGGGGCCTACGGAAACCCCTTGCTCTCACATATGGATCGAAGCCGTGGCACCTGCGAGCTCAGATTTCCCTCGCTAAAGTGACTTTCTTCAATCAAGAACAAAATGATATCAACAGATTGATCGACCTGGATCTGATCGACGAGAAGCGAGATACAGCCTACCTTCGAATGGTCAACTACAAGCAGCGAACTAAAAGTTACCACGACAGGAGGGTCAAGACAAGGTCGTTCCAAGTGGGTGACTATGTACTAAGGAAGATCGAGGCAACAGGAAGGAGAACCCAACAGAATAAGCTATCTCCTAACTGGGAAGGTCCCTATGTGGTTACTCGAGTCGTCAAGGAAGGAACTTACATGATAGCTCATCCTGGGGGAGAAGAGTTGAAGCACCCTTGGCACGCCACTCACCTCATCAAGTATTACTTTTAGTTTTCAACTTCCAAGTTTAAACCTGTTCTAGTTCTAATTTCAAATTGATGTAAGCATGTTCCCTACTTCAATAAAAGCGCAGTTTGTTCGATCAAGCATAGTGTTACACCAATCCCAACAAGCTCGACTTTTAGTCAGCTTCGTTCTAATTAGCTCGATTCTTAATCAGCTTTGTTTATTTAACAAGTCCGACTCTTAGTCGACTTCGTTCTAACAAACTCGACTCTTAGTCAGTCTGTTCTAATTAGCTCGATTCTTAATCAGCTTTGTTTATTTAACAAGTCCGACTCTTAGTCGACTTCGTTCTAACAAACTCGACTCTTAGTCAGTCTGTTCTAGTTTAGCTCGATTCTCAATCAGCTTCACTCCTTAAAACAAGTCCGACCTAGGGTCGACTTTGTTCAAATGAGCTCGACCCTTGGTCAGCTTCAATGAGATTAACAGGATTGACTCTTAGTCAACCTTGTTACCAAAAGCCATAAGTCTGAGGCCGACTGAACCTTTACAGGACAAGTCGACCTTAGTCTCAGGATGGCTCGTTGCCCTACTATATCTAACTCGACACTTACTTCAAAAGCATACAACATGCAAGAAAGAGAAGTCAGTTACGATTAAGCACAAGTAAGTCTCCCAAAGTGGGCCAAGACTTATTTAACTAAAGCTGCAAAAGCACTATGCCTCCCAAAAAATAGGGCCAAGGCATCTAAGTATTCATAAAGACAAAAAACAAGAAATGTTTGGGACTTGTTCATTACATAACCATCAGTTTCAAAATTTAATCATGGGATCGCCTTCAACCTCGACCACTAGTAGCCGCTTGTTTATCTACGGTTTCCTCCCCGCCGCTGAGGGCCGATTGGTTTACTCCGACTCGTAAAATCCATGTCATGGAGTATCACCATCAAAGGCCGGTGAGTCGTGCTCTTCAAGCTCGGCTAAGATAGTGCTATAATTAACTCGAGCAATAGGAGGAGGAGTCCAAACTTCACTTCGGGCGCACAAGGCCATCTTTAGCTATAATCTCCAAGTCATTATCATTGTAAGGCACCAAGCTATGTCCCGGTCGAGCCGCCGTATTATAGGGATCTTCTGCAGCCCATTGGGCGAGTTGTTCAACTGAGATATCATAAGCAGGATCCATCGTAATACGTCGAGCCATGAGCTCGACCAACATCCCGTAAGGCGCTTCCTTGGTGACATGAGCATGGAGCTCGTCACTTTCTTTATAAGCTTTCACAGCTTCATCTTTGGCAACCTTCACAGCATTGTTCAGTTCCAGCTCCCATTGTTGTCGAGCAGCATCCAGTTCCTCCTGTTTCTTGGCTAAGGTAACTGGAACCTCCTCCAGTTGTTGCTTTGCCAGCTCAAGATCAGCTGTCACCTTCTTTTTCTCCTCTTTGAGACGGGCGAGTTCACTATTGGCCTCCCCTAAGCTCTTCCAGGCCTCCTCCTTCAATTTGATTTCATTATCCTTCAAAAGCTTCAAAGCATCATAGGAGTTATCCAAGTCCGAGTACTCCTCCTTCAGTTTGTCAAACTCTCCTTTCAACTTTGTATGATCTTCTTTCAACTGAGCTTGATCACCCTCCAGCTTCCCCAGTTCCTCGTTCTTACGAGCCAACATAGTCTTGGCCAGCCTCTCCTGCTCCTCTGCCGCCTTCCAATAAGTGGTGGCTAAATCAATCATGGCAAGGGACTGAAATAACGAGTTGATACAAGGGGTCAGATCAAATGAAAAGAAAGGAGGAGAAAACAGCAAGAGGAATGAGTACATTAAAAGCTCAAAGGTTTACCTCGGAGGAAGCCAGCCCAACTCGAGCTCGACAAGCTTCTGGAGTCAATGGCTTATTGGTAAATTCTCTGATTAGATCCTGATCAGCTCCCCTCCTGACAATTACCTGGCCATATTCCAGTTCTGGATACTCCCTAGCCAAGCTGTTGATCCTGGTCAAAGGAGGCACATCACTTAGCTCAGCAACCCTATTTTGAATCAGCTCGTCATATGAAACTTGAATAGGGGAAACATGCGGACTTCTGACTCCAGTCTCCACTGGCTCACTAGCACCGACTTGATTGGATGTCGAGTTCACTACTGATGGCCCAATCTTTATCTTCTTGCTTAGAGGGGCAGTATCATCTTCATCATCCCCCTCCTCATCTAACTCGATCACGGGCGACTTGGCCTTGGAAGCTTTTTTGGTCTTGGTTTTGGTTTTGGATTGGCCACGAGTCCTGGCTTTTCTAGCCTCCCTAGCTGGCTCCACGGCTTGATCAGATATGTCGACTTCTTCAGCGTCGACCTCTTCCATTCCTTGAGCGACGTCTCCAACTTGGTCCCCCTCCAGTTCCTCGGGGTTCTCCTCCATTGGTATAGAGTTAACAGGGTCCACATCCACCGTCTGCAAAATATCATGACGGAGAACACCCTCTCTCTCCCGATGTTCTTTAGCGTTAATTTGCTCCAGCTTCCGACCCTTCTCTTGCTCTTCCTGATGTCAATGGTTCGGCCCATACTCGCTTCTTGCTCAGGAGTTAAAACTACACCAAAGTTGAAATGATCAAGGGTTAGGTTGACATATAAAATTTCTGCATACGAGCAAAAAGTTCTATGTACGAATTAAATATGTGTGAGCTAATTATTCTACATACGAGCAAAAAGTTCTATGTACAAATCAAGTTCACAAATAAACAGTTAGCAAAGGTAGGAGGGATCAAGGTGCAGTGATGGTCGAGTTCTTACCCCCGAAATGTTCTACCCGCTCACTTACAATAGTTGGCGGTCTTCTTACAAAAGTGGCACTCTTTCTCAAATGCAATCGAGCTCCCTCACGGGTGACCCAATCTGGATATCTCGACATCCAACTACCTTGGAACCATGGGCACTGCCTCTCCTGCACCAACCATCAATCCGGCTCGGATAAAATTATTCTTGTTGGTTCCCGTGGCATCCCAACCGATAGCCCTCTTCTTGGTAAACTCCACCAACTTCTTGCGCAAATCATTATGCCAATATGGAGCCCAATAGTTGTTCTCATCTACACCCAGTCGTGTATCAGCATTTGGGCAAGGGAAATTCCCATCCTCTTCTACTTTCCACCACGGCCACGTAAGAGTTCCATCCACTAGCCTTACCAGAAGATTGGCAAACAATTTGGGAGACTTTGGCTTGGAAGGAGTACTTATGCCACTATCTTTATCAAACTTAATGCTAAAAACTCCTTAAACACCCTCATGCAAGGCTCATACCCTAAGAACCTACAAACCATGATGAAGCAAACCAAGCACTACTGTGTGTTGGCTCCTAGCTGAAGTGGCAAGGCATCGGTGCACTCTAAGAACTCATTTATAAAAGGGTCAAGAGGTAATCTCAAGCCAGCTTCGAATTGGCCGTAGTAGAAGGCCACCTTGGTAGAATCCTCCTCGTAGGAGTCCCCAAATTGGTTAAAGAAATCCCCCCTGCTATACAAAGTAACACTAAACTCCTTCCTATTAACCTCACAAAAGTCATGTATCATGCTCAAGCGAGATGGAAAATTCTGCTTCCCTCTAACTGGCCTTGGAGGAACGTAGCCCTTTTCATTCTGCCCGGCACCACAAGTTCTCGAAGGCATCAACGATACGTGGGCTTGACGAGGTCGATGCATGAGCTTCACCTTGAGTCTCCATATACGTAAACAAGAGGGGAAACAGTGGGGAATCAGCTCTAAATGAAGTCTCAGGAGTCCTAGCAGACACACTAAGGGGCGACCTAGATTCCCCCGGAAATCCAATCCTATTTCTAATGAAAGAGGGTTTATTGGCATCCTTGACGTAAAACACAGCTAAATGGTCGAGAAGCTCATGAAAGAGATGAAATGACACGACTCTTGGGTCATCCGTTCCTAGGGCACCCAAGTCCTCTCCCACTGGTAAAGTTAGGTCGGTGAATCGCAAGCCCCAACGGGTCAAAATCAAAGAACACTCCTCTACAGTTATCTCTTTCCACTCTCCGTTCAAATGTTTGTAGACTCTACGATTGATACTACAAGAACCATACCGCCCCGCCGCAACTAAAGGTCCTAGCCATGGATAAAGCAAAGAAATTGCGAAAGTTAAAGCCCTAATTCTAAAGGATAAAGGAGATACCTTTAGCAGTTGAGAGAGGAACGGAGCAATGGAGGACGAAAGCACCAATTTATAGCAAGGATCAATTTCCCTTATCGTCGCCGGAATCACGCACAGAGTTCAGGAGCAGTAAAAGTTGTAAATGGAGAAGGATTCTTGAATTTATATCTTCCTGAATTGGAAAGGGCAAGGGAAAATTCAAAATTAATTTTCCTAATTAATGGCGGAAACAGTTTCCTAGGCGGACTCTCAAACGTCAAAATTATAATCATTATGGCAAAAACGACGCTCCTTCATCTTTGACCGTCCATCGCAGACGTCCAGGATCGCGCCACGTCATCTTGGGACGGCTAAACCTCAGAACGAGTGGAGACCTTCGAGTAACAACAATTGCCATCAAAAATTTCCTTAACTTCCTAGTCGACAAAGTCAACTCGAAAGTTGGGGGCCACTGAACATACCAAAAGTGTCGAATTGGGCCAAGTAAGCAAAGCCAAATCCTAAAGGCAACCATTGCCCCAACGTATCAAGAGGGCCAGGTCCAATCAATGCAAGGCCCAAAGCTCATGCCAAATATCAGTCGACTAAGCCCAACGTCCGACCTATTAGGTCCCGACCTGACTTAGCCCGACCTTACAATCCAGACTCTAATACGGGTACGATCCATGCTCTACCCGTCAGTCAGGTCGACCCTTCTTCAAGTGGCGACCTCGACCTAATCACTCAAGCGTCGAGCTAGCTAAGATAGACATACATGGTCAAATCTTTCCATAACCGCATCCCTATAAATCAGGGACAGTTTCAGGCACGTTCTCATGACAAGTAACTGCCGCTAGAATCTCGGAGCACGTATCGCTCCACCAAAAATACAACAACCATCACCTATAAATACATCATCACTACCAACGGTGCAAAGGTAACTGCCATTTTGTTATCTGAATTCATTATTCAATACATTTTGAGTTATATACACCGTTATCTTACTCTCACGCCCGAGCGTCTTCGCCGGAGACACATCCGGCTAGTCGTGGGCTCTGATTTCAGGTCAAGGAGCCAGGTGATTGGTCCTGCCACGTGGAGGATTACTGATAAGCACAATTCCTGCAGCATCAGAAATGTTTTATTATTTTTATATTAACGAGATCCACATGTTATACTCACAGCAATTTAATCATTATTGCCTACCCCACTTTTTATCTTCTACCTCACTTATCATACTCATAACACCCACTTTTTTTTTATTCCCGTACAAATAGTATAGTAAATGTGTAGTTTGTAGTGGGAGGAGGAAATATACATTATAATTTGCTCTAAATTTTCCAATGCATGCTCCCTCCGTCCCATAAAACCTTACCCACTTTGCCATTTAGGACGTTCCACTTTAAAGTCCCACTTTCCTAAAAAGGAAACTTTATAACATTTTTTTATTAATGAGACCCACTTGTCATACTCACAACAACTATCCACTTACTATTACGGTATTACCCACTCACAACTCCTACTTTAATAACATTATTCTTAATTTTTCGCGCAAACAGTGAATGAGTAATATAATATGGGACGCGGGAGGGGGGGGGGTATTTGTTACTCGGTGGAATCAATGACCCAAATCCTCAGGAGATAAACTTGGAATTTCTCCAGTCTGTTCCAGTGTTGTAGAGAATCATATTAACAGAGTTAACACAAAATATAGAGCACTGAAAATTCTTGGTCTGCATAAAGTATTGTACATTGCAACTATTAATTTATCAACAGTTGTACTGTACAAGCTATAATCCTTACAGAACTAAAAATTATGATGTCATAGCCTCAACTTTCAAAAAGAAAAAGAAAAACAAAACTAAATTAATTCACTAACTGCATGTGAACAGTGTACACCTTTTTTTTTTTTGTTCACTACCCACACACACATACACATGCACGCACAGAAGCGCCTAGGAGATAAATCCTAGGGAGAGAAAACATTCCCTCTAACTTCTGGGGGGATCGAACCCATGACCTCCGGGTTGGAAGCCATGAGCTCTAGCCAGCTCTAGCCAGCAGGCCAAAAAAGAGAGGAAAAAAAAAGAGCTCTTAACTATGCTACTTGTGGCAGTGCCATCAGAAGTCAAGAAACTATAACTATACCATTAGGCGAGCGAGCGATCAAACGAACAATCAAAAGATGAGCTTTCGAAGGTGAATGTTGAGGGCCAAACTGATGAGGAGCTTGGCAGCATGCGCGAAGAAACAAGCGCTTAAGCATCTAATCATGGACGACTCCGTGATCACTGCATTCAAAGAGTGGTGGATATTGATCAATCGGGGGTTCAATGATGTTAAAAAACAATGTAAAAGCGCGACTATGTTTTATAAAAAACATGCATAATTAAAAAGGAAGAGAGAGAGAGAGAGAGAGAGAGAGAGAAATGCCTATTGTAAGAGGTCAATCCACAAGCTATTACATTAGAAAGTCAAGGATTTGATTATGCAAAAATGGACAGTAAAGCATACCAACTTGAGCATGAGTAGTATTTTTCAAATATCCATGAATAGGAGTGCTTGCGAACAAGAAGCAAGCCTTCAAGTATTAGGTATGGCTCAGAAGTCTAGCTTGGGTAGGTACACATATTACATTTTTTCTCATATAGTATATATTAAAGCAAAATGAACTGCAGGCATTTCTTTGTTATAAAGCATCAGTCAGTCCATGCAATTTTCGACGCAATTTTAATCATGGGTCATCCGGAAACAGCCTCTTTGTGCTTTAATACAGGGGCAATGTTGCGTACATACGACCCCCTTACCTCACCTTAGGTGGGAGCCTTTGCGGCACTGGAGTAATGTTGTTTTATTATATAATACTCCCTCCGTCCCATTTGAAGCTTCACCTTTTGCCAAAAGGGGTGTCTCGTTAAAAGCTTCACCTTTCCTAAAATGGCAAAGAATCTTTACTATTCCACCCACTAATTCTCTCTCCTACTTTACTTTTATACTCACAACACCAATCAACTTTACTATTCCCTCCACTCATTCTCTCTTATTTTACTTTTATACTCACAACACTTTCTCCACTAACCTTTTTTCTTAATTTGCGTGCCACTTTCAAAATGGTGAAGTAAAAAATGGGACAGAGGGAGTATATTTTAAGTAGATATTTGCCTTAAATCAGAAAAGGCCATCAAACAATCTTGACGACAATCAAACAAACAAGTTGAATTGAACATATATTTGAGATGGGCAAGGATTATGGTGGAATGTCCTACCTTTTAGAACTACTGCAAAAGGAATGATAAGAGAACAGATATGTCCTTAAAGAAGCTACTCCCTAGGTTCCTATACATGAGTCCCCTCTAACACAATGCACACATTAAGAAGATATAATTTACTCTCATTTTTTACATTTTACTCCCTCCGTCTCGTCCCAAAATGAATGACCAATTTCCATTTTGGACAAATTTAAGAATTTGGATCTTTTTGCAAATTTTAATAACTAAGGTGTATGGAAAATTTTGTTTTCTACTTCCTAAACTCTTAGTTTTGCAAGTATATAATGAAAAAAAAAAAAAAATTGGATTTAAAACATTTAAGGACAGTTTTTTTGCAGAAAGGTCATTCCTTTTGGGACAAATTTTTCCTAAAAGTGGTCATTCATTTTGGGACAGAGGTAGTATATGTTTCGTACTTCGCAGTGGTGCTCACGTAGGAGTGGAACCCACCAACCTAGAGAGCAAGTAAATCTAGCGTAAAATGGTAAGGAAATATTATGAAGTGGACTTTTTCTTTTCAAATACCCAGAAAGGAATATTAGACTCTTTTTCATGAATAGAGGGAATGAAACTAACAACTAACCCTTAACAGATCAATCATATACTACATTCAAGATTGTGGAGCATGCAAAGCAGAACGAGTTACAAAAAAGCAATTTAATGTTACCAAGCACAGTCAAGTCAGCCAATTAAGTTATGCCACAATTCACAAAATTCAACAAATAAGGCAAAGATATTTGCCAAGCCAATGTGTAATCCTCAATAAAACACTTAATTAGCATACTTACTCACCTTTTATAGCAACTGTATTGGATGATAGGACAAATAAATCAATTAAGAAAATCACTGACGAAGGGAACTCCCAGACCTACAGAATTGAGACCAAATATTAGAGAAATGTATTAAGTTGTGTATATTGCAAGGGAGTTAAAAAATGATGATAGAAAAGAAAAGATGGGCAAAAGATTGAATGTATCTGATTTGCATATGTTTGGAATATAGCTAGGTGATTCAAAGAAGAGTAATAATTACTAGGGGAACAAAATGTTCATAAAATTTAAGTTGGCAGTAATCGGATGTTTATTATGTGGGCCCAGGTATTAGATGATTTAAACAGCAATCAGTGACTGCTAACTACGATCTTGAGAGCAAGATTTTGTGCCCCTAGCATTGAACTTAACAGAAATCATACCATCATTGCCATCAGAAATATCTTGAAGTAACTTGAGACAAGGACAGCCAGCAATATATCTTTATACCTGTAAAACGGAGAAGGGTAAAAAGTAAGTTGGGGCTAAAAGAAGAAACTTGCTAGTTACTAATGACATGAAATCCAGGGTTTGATACTTTCATTTTGTGCTTATTGTATACCATTTCCTGATAGTAGATATGGGAGAAGGTCAGACTGTCAGGTCCGAAAAATCTTTGCCAAATCCAGCATGAGCATGAACCCAAGTTATTTGTATTGGAGTATACTCCCTCCGTCCCAAAATGAATGTCCAAAAAACTTGAAATTTACTCTTGATCAAGAGCAAATTTTAAAATTTTTTGGACATTCATTTTGGGACATAGGTAGTACAAGTTAGCTCTTCATTCATGACATGCCCTATAATGCCATAATGGCGTTTTAAGAATATAAACTAGAGGCAACGTTTTCAGAACAATGATGCCCAGATCGAATAATTTGATGCAAAACATTTCAATCTGAATCAAACAGGAGTGCTAAGTTAGAAAACTTCACGCAAACAATCTGCTACAATTTATCTTACAAATTAGATAGCCAAACCAACTTCAAAATGACCGTCCATGAACTAGTATACAAAATATGATGTGAAGTGATGTCTGCAGGTAAGAATGCCAACTTAATCTTTCAGTGAAGCTATTGATCCTTGACAAGAATGGAGGCCACATCCCCCCCCCCCCACCATCAACACCACCACCAACCCACCCATCCACACACACAAAATAAACTCAAGCAGTCATGGTCTTTAAAATCAAATTCTGGTAAACGTTTTGTTTTGATAACCCAATTACCAAGGCACCATAATCATTTTTCCGTCTTTTTCTTTTACTACTTTTATTTTTTATTTTTCATCAGGAACCATTCCTGTTAATTATGAACTTCTGATCACTATAAAGCCTTCAACTAGTGTAAAAGTTTCATGAGATGCACCCAGTTACTACTCCAAAAGCAGTAAACTAAACTTTTCAAGACAGTCCAAGAAGAATCTTTGGCAATAAAAGGCTGAAAACAAAAGCGATACTTACGATGAAATTCCAACCAATGCATTCAAGAAAATCCTTGTCTCGAAAAGCAATATACAGAAAAGCAAAAAGTTTCCGAGAATGACGTCCATCCATATCTACATTGACCACCGTAAGCATCATTAATCACACAAGTGCAAAGAATCCATCCATTTTCAGTTAATACTAAATAACCAACACAAAAAGAAGATGTGTAAACCTTTCCGAAACTCCAAATTAGTGAACCAGAATCCGAAGACGACCGCCAGCCCCCTTCATTTCTATTCAAGATGAATATCCTATCTAAGATGGCTAAGGCCAAATACTGGTAGCATGAATGATTATCTAAGTTTTTTTTATGAGATGAATGATTATCTAAGTTAATAAATGCATAAACTTAATGTCCAAAAAATATCATGTTGATCACATGGATACAAGCATCCAAGAGAAGAAACCCAAAACTTAACCTCCATAGTAACCCCTGCAATAAAATTCAACAAAACCAGTGTTAATATTAGATGAAATCAGAAATCCATTGCAACTCTGGACATTTACTATCAATAAAGCATATGCTAGCCCCTAAACTGACAAATAACATGTTTTGTCCAACACATCAGCCAATAGTCAATTTAAAATAGATTTTTAGGATATTTAACATTAGCCATTCTAAAAATAATAGATTAGTATCAATAGCTATTATTTTCATGGGTGTTTGGTTACAAAAAATTAAAGGGTATATTATTGATCAAGAACTGCTCTAAGCATCTTTCACATTCAAATCACTAACGAACGAAAAAGAAAATTCACGTAACGTAAAAAGAAGACGTGCATGTGTATATAAATACTTACTTAAAAAAAAAAAAAACATTGCAAAATCAAATGTACCTCAAAGCTCAAAGTTTCCCTGCTAAACATGTTATAGAACAAATGTCTGTATGCCTTTGCCTTGTGCAAAATCAAGTCAATCAAAAGAATCTACAACAAAATAAAACAAAAATCAAAAGCAAGAAAGCATAATAAGAAATACAAATTGGCATAAGCCGTGTGAGAATAAAAAAAAAAAAAGGGCAAACCCGGTGTACCAAGCGCTCCCCGCGTGAGAATCAAATTGATTTAAATTAATTGTACGAAAATGGGAAATCATATACTCCCTCCGTCCCATGATAATAAGGAAAATTTCCTTTTTGGGCGTCCCACAATAATATATAACTTTCCTAAAATGGAAAGGAATCTTTACTATTCCCTCCACTCATTCTCTCTCCTACATTATTTTAATACTCACATCACCATTATAATTTACTATTCTCTCCACTCATTCTCTCTCCTATTTTATTTCCACACTCACAACACTTTCAATATAATATTTCCTCCTTAATTTTTCTCGAAAACCCAAAAGTCCCTAAAATTGTGGGACGGAGGGAGTATTTACCATGAACTCACATTCAATGTACTCATCCGCCACTGCTTTGCAACTTTGCTGCAGACACAATATATACACACATATATATATATAAGTCATGAATTCCAAACAGGAAATGGAAATCAAATACTCCTCATATTTTGAAATTGGGGAACTAACACATTTCATAAGGCGGATATTGCCAGGGGAGTACTGAATGTAGAGAGTTTTGATACGGAACCCGCACTCCACACATCGATAATCCCTCTCTTTAGATTCCGCCGTCATCCCTTGCTTCAGTTTTGATTTATGGACAGGTTTTCCACAGATTTGAGAGCTAGGTTTTCATGTATTCCCTCACAATTTTAGCTCTTTAAATGTCTGCTGAGAGAATAGATGTAGGGAAAGGTGGATTGGGGAAGTAACGGTGGAACAAAAGGCGCCGGGATGGTGGGTCTGATGACGGCGGGGGAAAAGTCCGGTAGTGACGGTGGGTAAGGGTTGAGCCGTTTCGGGATTTGGCTTTTGTTTTAGGGGGTTTGATTGTCATAAGCGCCAAAAATTGTAGATTGCCAGTTTATAACTTAACGAAAATGTTAAAAACTTAACGGAAATGTTAAAAATTTAACGAAAATGTTACTACAAATTTAACAAGAACGTAAAATACATAACCAAAATTGAAAAACTAACTATTAACCGAGTATGACCACCACCATCCAGCTAACATTCAACCACCACCGTAGTCAATCACCATCAGTGTTGGAGCTAGGAATTTAGGGAAGGGGGGAGGCAAGAAATTTTGGAGCAAATGAAAGATAAAGGAGGTTCGGGGCAGCGGCCTCGGAAAAAAAAATTGGCTATTTTTTTGATATACAATAACACTTTAAAGATATACTCCCTCCGTTCCGATCCATGCTTCACCAAAAGCACGCAAATTAAGAAAGCTAATATATATATTAAAAAATAATGGGAGTGGGAGAAGGGTTGTGAGAGGAAAAAAGTGAATGGATATGACAAGTGGGATCTATAATTTAAATGTGTGAAAGAGAAAACTTAGTGGATATAATAGAATATTAATAAACCTTTTCCATTTTAGGAAAGGTGAAGCTTTTACCGGAACACCCATTTGAATAAAAGGTGAAGCTTCGAACGGGACGGAGGGAGTACATAGTTAAATACCCACTTTAATGGTAATCTATATTACAATAGAGGTGGGTTTCAACCGCCACACAAAAAGCGGTCAGGATCCAATTTCACAAAAGACAAACAGCGGTTGGGATTGAATCTACGGATCCCCTTACTACAGTCGTTACCAGCAGTTATGATCTCTCCTCCCAAAATGATTTTTTTCTCAAAATATTTCATTTAAAAAAAAAATATATCCCAAAATAACAACCCTTCAAAACTATTGACCAAAATGACCCATTTTTTGAAACTCGCTACACGGTATAGCGAGTTTATAATTTTTTTTCATTTAAACTCGCTAAACCATTTAATGAGTTTAAATTTTAATATTAAAAAAAAATTAAAAAATTGAACTCTCTAATTGAATTAGCGAGTTCTAAGTTTCTTTTCTTCTGTGTGTGAACACAACCACATTACTAATTCATTTTTCGTCTTGCTTTAAATTACAAAATAAAAATATAAAAATTATGTTTTAATAAAGAAAACTAAAAGGAAATATTATTTTTTCGTCTCAAATAAATACTTAAAAAATGTACTACAGTAAAAAAATTATTTCCTTCATATAAAAAATGAATATTACTTTCGACTCAAAATGAATAATCAAAAAATAATACTACATTTTTTGTCCAAAAAAATTGAACATTACTTCCTTCATCCCAAAAAAATAATTTTTTTAAAATGTTCATAGAGACGAAGGAAGCAATGTTCATTTTTTTTATATAGAAAGTAGTATTAATTTTGGGACGAAAGTAATATTCATTTTTGAAATGAAGGATTTTTTTAAAAAAAGAAGTAGAATTTCTTTCTATGTAAAAAAAATGAACATTTCTTCCTTCGTCTCAATGAATATTTTAAAAAATAATACTATTTTATTCGTATTAAAAATTAATGTTCATTTTTGAGACGAGGACACTAACATTATTATAAGCATTAACTTTTAAAAAAGAATACTAATTCGTTTGAAAAAATATTACTTCATTCGTCCCAATGAATATTTTAGAAAATAATACTATTTCATTTGTCTCAAAAATTAATTTCATATTTTGGCACGGATACACTAACAATACAAACATGAATTTTATTAATGAAGTAGTATTGTTCTATAAAATATTCATTGGGATGAAGTAAGTAATATCCATTTTGTTGGACAAAAATGTAGTAGTATTTTTTGGTTATTCATTTTGAGTCGAAAGTAATATTCATTTTTTATTTGAAGAAAATAATTTTTTACAGTAGTACTGAACATACCAAAAGTGTCGCGTTGGGCCAAACGAGTAAAGTCCAATTACAGACAGCCTCGGTCTCCACATTCTCAATGAGGCTGACTCAATCAGAACAAGGCCCAAAGCCCATCTCTTGTATCAGTCGACTAAGCCCATGGTCCGACCTATCAAGTCCCGACCTAACTTAGTCCGACCTAATGATCCATATCACAATTCGGGTACGAACCATGCTCGCCGACAATGTCGACCATTCCATGAGTGGCGACCTCGACCTAATCATCAAGTATCGACTCCGACATGTGTTGATGCACGTGGGTCAATCTTTCCATAACAAAGCATCCCTATAAATCGTGACTACATGTGCACGTTCCCATGAACATAACTGCCGCTATAATTTCGGAGCTCATGTAGCCCTATCATTAAACTACCTACATCAACTATAAATACTTCATCACTACCAACGGTGCAAAGGTAACGGCCATTTTGTATTTTGAGTTCATTATTCAATACATTTTGAGCTTTATACAACTATTATCTTACTCTCACGCCCGAGCGTCTTCGCCGGAGACACATCCGGCTAGTCGTGGGTTACATTTTGTGTCAAGAAGCCGGGTGATCGGTCCGCCACGTGGAGGAAGATTGATAAGCACATTTCTGCGGCATCGACGTTTGGTTCCATTGCCGGGAAACGTGCTTTAAACTTGACCTCGAAAACTCCATCAACCTGCAACAATGGTGACTTCAGAAGGACACGTATCCGAGGCTTCACTTGGGCATGAAGAAGTAAACAACAACACGAATACAAACGCAAATGCTGAAAACTTGAACTTGCCTCCTCCCCCACCAAATCGTCCTCATGGTAGAGCCACACGCTCTACCAGTGTCGTTGATGGCAGGGGATTGCACGACACAAGGAGAGGGAAAAGGCATATGGATGGGCAAGAAGTTCCACCTCCTCCAAAGCGTCCAAGTTTGCTCGGGTGAATGTTGGAAACGGGCAGCCCCCTCCACCAACCCCAGAGCAAGAAGGAGATGATGTTGGAGCGAGCCCGGATTCGGCCGACTTGATAGCCGTGGAGGAGGCGTAACGGGCCGACATACGCTACGAGAGAGTGGCACCTACTCGTGTTTCTAATGGGCGACGGGCCAGAGTTTGAGGCCAAATGAAGGTGTGGGGCGAGAATGGTGAAAACAGATAATTCAACGAGCTCCTACGGTCGTTCACGTGCCCGATGCGACCTAAGGGCTAGCCTCAGCGTAAACAGGGAGCGGGAGGCTCAATCTGATTTGAGGACTCGGTTAACGGCTAACGTAAACAGCATGTTTCTCCGGCGCGAAACGCGAGATCGGGATCCCATAGAGACGAGAATGAGCATAGGTCGCCCGTGAGAGGGAAAGGCGCAGTCGCCACATGGAGATAACAGCGCAGTCGCCGTCAGTCTTTGAGAGGCGCAGTCGCCTCAAAGAAGTAATGACATAGATCTCCAATAAGATCGAAAGGACCAATTCTCACGGGGACGAAGGAGTAGGCAGTGACCCCCCTGAAGTGAAGGCCGGAAGTCAAATGCTCCGCCCTCTAAAAGATGAAAGACCCGATGCTAGGGAATGGTTGTTGATGAAAAAGAAGTTTGAGCAATGGGAGGAGGAGAAGAAAAGGATCTTTGGAAAGGTCGAACGAATTGACTTAGATCTTCGACCCTTTCCAAGGAACCGAGAGATAGTCGACCTCCCCCTAGTTTCGGGTTGCCCCTTCTAGAGAAGTATTACAGTTCCACCAATGCAAGAAGCCACATAGCACACTTCGGGAGGCCACGATGTGTTTTGTCGCCAATGAAGACGACACATGCGCAAAGCCCTCGTAAGTACCCTCACGGGAGCGACTTTGACATGGTTTAATGGTTTGGGTACCGGTAGCATAACCACTTGGACATGCTTGAGGACCAAGTTCCTAGATCGCTTCTCGACTGCCGGAGCTCGAAAAGTGACGGTGGCCCGATTTAAACAACTTGGTGCAGCCAAAACGAAAGCTCCATGAGCTACTTCACTAAGTTCAAAGAAATGGTCGACAAGATTGAAGAGGACATCACGGACAGGAGGTAATCAATTGCTTCCGAAGTGGTATTTCCTCGGAAGACATGGACTACGAGCTCACAGCCCGAACGGTCACAACTCGACGGGAGTTGTTTGAAAAGGTGTATAATGTCGCTCCGTCGAGGAAAGGAAAGAAAAGAAAAGGGAAAGAGCCCCAAGGTTGAAGTCACCGATGATAAAAAGGACTCCAACAAGAATGGGGGAAACAATAAAAACGGAAAGAAACGTAACTAGGGCAACGAGAGAAGGTGCCGAAGCTTTCACTCCCCTCGGTGAGTCGAGGCGAGATTATGAATGCCGTCGAACCGGCTCCTCCGGTCCCAATGAATCCAGTGCAACAAGTTTAGGAGGGACAACGGCAAGTACTGCGACTACCACAAAGACACCGGTCATCTCACGAGAGGATTGCTTGGGATTAAAGCGTATCATCCGAGAGAATGGTCGACCGGGGAGACTCGAGGCGTATGTGAAGAGACCTCAAGGCTGGAGGAGGTGAGCGGCCAGCGGGTGGGCAACAAGGACCTAGGCGGCCCTAGGCGGAACCCGGGGGTCATCACTGAACAAGCGAGCAACACGGCCGTCAAGCACAAGATATTCCGGCTCAATAAGGCCCCAGCATGTGCCTCCAAGGAGAGAAGTCGGGTGATGAAGCGATCGCCTTCTACCCCCATGAGTTGGCAACTAATATGGCGGCTAGGGAGCAAGTTCTCGTCATCCCGAGGTCTCATTGATGGATGTACGACGAAGCGGACTCTTAGTCGACACGGGGGCTGCGGGGATATTTTGTTTTACAAAACTTTCAAGGAGATGGAGTCTTAATGACGAACGGTTGGAGAGATATGATGGCGAGGTTGGAGGGCTTCACCAACCATCGAGTTGATGCTAAAGGCCGAGATAGTGCTCGACGTCGACCTAGGCCGGCACCCCCTCCGGTTGTCTCTAAGGTACAATTTATCGTAATTGATGTAAATAGTGACTATGCCGCCATCCTTGGAATTCCTGGACAGTCGCTCTTGGAATGGTAGCATCAATTCCTCACCGGCGAGTAAAGTTCCCCACACATGCCGGAGTGGGTTGCGTACAAGGCACGGCTCGTGCTTATCTGGATCATGTTCTAAGAGAAAGAAAGAAAAGGGAGCTAGAGATCGAGACTGGCGATGGTTACTTGAAGCCGTCCCGATCGATCACCAAAACTACCGGTTGTCAACAATCACCAACGTGGAAGAGTCGACCTATCACTCCCGAATGGCGAGGTCATGCTTGAGTCGACACGTCACTCTAACACCACCGAGGTCGATTCGGATGTAGTTATGGTCGACCAAGTCATCATAGGCACCTACACCTCCAGCTCGACAATAACTCGGGGCCACCACCACCACCGCGTGAGGTTGCGAGACAAGTTAGATGATATGATAGCAGAAGAAGCTCCACACGAGGCCGAGGAGAGACAAAGGGTCAAGGAGATAATCATTGAGACTCTACAGTTCGGGGATGGACCGAGCTAGAAGGCTGTGGATGAGTTAGAGTCGGTAATCACCAACTTTTCCTACCCCGACCAAAAATTCAGATTGGGAAGCAGCTATCAGTTGAGGAGCGAGCAGAAATCATCGAGCTACTCAAGGAAAATAATGATGTCTTCGCATGGAGGGTAGAGGACATGAGGGGAATCAAGGAAGAGGTCGCTGTTCACAGACTTGAAGTCAACC
The DNA here is from genome assembly GCA_022495995.1 of Adenophora triphylla var. japonica. Classification (NCBI taxonomy): domain Eukaryota; kingdom Viridiplantae; phylum Streptophyta; class Magnoliopsida; order Asterales; family Campanulaceae; genus Adenophora; species Adenophora triphylla. The sequence continues at coordinate 444,725 of JAFEMH010001056.1, forward strand.
CGACCATAAAGCCTAGACCCCAAAAGTTGAGAAGTTTTGCTCGCGACAAGGAAGAGGCTATCAAAGCCTGAGGTACAAAAACTTTTGAGTGCAGGGATAATCAAAGAGGCCACTCATACAACGTGGTTGGCCAACGTGGTCATGGTGAAGAAATCGAATGGCAAGTGGCGGATGTGTGTCGACTTCACTACTCTCAATCTAGCTTGCCCAAAGGATAGCTATCCTCTTCCTAGAATTGACAAGCTTGTTGATTCCATCGCTGGCCACTCTACTCTCAGTTTCCTGGATGCTTACTCGGGATACCACCAGATAAAGATGCACGAGGATGACATTGTGAAAATGGCATTTCAAGCAGCTGGAGGCATTTACTGCTACAACATGATGCCATTTGGCTTAAAAAATGCAGGAGCTACCTATCAAAGAATGGTGAACAAGGTCTTTGCCTCACAAATTGGTCGAAATATGGAGGCTTACGTTGACGACATGGTCATTAAAACTAAGACCGGGAGTCACGTAGTCGACCTGAAGGAGACATTCGCCAATTTACGAGCAAACGACATGAAGCTCAATCCCAGTAAGTGTGTCTTTGGAGTTGCAGCTGGCAAGTTCTTGGGATTTATGGTATCTCAAAGAGGCATAGAAGCCAATCCAGAAAAAATCAAGGCGTTAGTCGACATGAAAGCTCCCACCAATGTCAAAGAGATGCAGCGACTTAACGGAAGGGTAGCAGCCCTTGGTCGCTTCATCTCAAAGTCAGCAGAGAGGTCTCTCCCCTTCTTCAAAGCATTGAGGGGGACGAAAAATTTTGAGTGGACGACCGAATGTCATTCGTCGTTTCAACAATTGAAGGATTACCTCGCTACTCCACCTTTGCTAAGTAGCCCAACCACTGGTGAGACCTTATTTGTATATCTGTCCGTGGGAGACAAGTCGGTTGCAGCGGTGTTGATTAGAGAGGATGAAGGGCTTCAAAAACCAGTATATTACATCAGCAAGGCCTTATCAGATGTGGAGAGCAGATACTACAATGCTGAGAAGGTCGCTTATGCCCTAGTCGTGGCTTCAAGGAAGCTGCGAGCTTATTTTCTGGCTCATCCAATTGTGGTTCTTACAAATGCCCCCCTTAGAAAAATTCTTCACAAGCCGGAGAGTTCAGGTCGACTTCTCAATTGGTCAATTGCCCTTACTGAATTTGACATTGAGTATCGACCTCGAAAGGCGTTGAAGGCTCAAGCTCTAGCTGACTTCTTGGTCGAGCTTACGTTCACCAAGGAAGACGACGAGCAGCGAGCTCCAAAAGAAAAGGCTAAAGGGAAGGAGTTAGAGTCCCGGGTCGCCACGCTTACCCGTCGATTGTTGGAAGGTCTATTCGGACGGATCGGCGACCAAGAATAGCGGTGGAGCCGGGATAGTGCTAATTGAACCGTAGTCCGGAACTGTGTATGAGGAATCACTAAGGTTCAAGTTTGATGCTTCCAACAACCAGGCCGAATATGAAGCTTTGATACCAGCTATAGAATACGCCAAGTGTTTTGGAGCGACTAAGATCATGGCCTACTGTGATTCACAGCTGATAGTCAACCAGGTCAGAGGCGAGTACGAGGTACTTAGTGCCACACTGATTAAATCTTTGCGACACAGTGAAGGAACCGATAAAAGATTTGGAATTCGGGAGATCCAAAGAATTGGACGAGAAGACAATGAGCTAGGCGACCTCCTCTCGAAGTTAGCCACTTCGGATGAACCACATGATGAACCTATCTCCTTCCTCGAAAGTCCGGCCTATGAAAGAGTAAAAATTCAATGCATAGATGATCCCTCAAGAAATTGGACTCGGGAGAAGTGTTGGATCGAGGAAGTGAAGGCATACATAGAAAGTGGAGAGCTGCGATGACGAGAAGAAGGCTCGAGCTATCAAAAGAAAGCTCCAAGGTATGTCATTCAAGGAGGCGACCTATTCGTAAGATCTTATACTCGACCATTACTAAAGTGCATCCACCCTCAAGAGGTCGCCCTATTGATACACGAAGTGCATAGTGGAATTTGCGGTGGACACCCGGAGGCCAGGACTCTTGCTGACAAGTTAATCACTTTGGGATACTACTGGCCACACATGAGCCGACACTCACAACTTTGTTCAAGAATGTGATCAATGCCAAAGGTTTGCCAACCTTCCCCACGTGCCTACAACAGAGCGAGACTCCTGTGATCGCAGCCTTGGCCATTTGACATGTGGGCGTCGACCCGATTGGACCCTTCCCTCCCGCCCGAGGAAACCGCAAGTATGTGATCGTCGCCATAGATTACTTCACTAAATGGGTTGAGGCCAAACCATTAGCTCGCATCACGAGAGGAAAATGCTATCAACTTTATTCATGACTTCATTTGGTGTCGGTTTGGTTTTCCTCGAGCTATAGTGTCCGACAATGGTTTACAGCTTCTCCCGGACCTTCGAAGCGCAGATGAAGCGAGTTGGAATCAAACATTGGAAATCTTCGTCGCCTATCCTCAAGGAAATGGCCAAGCCGAGGCAAAGCAAATAAACTTGTTCTATCTTCGCTCAAGACAAGACTCGTAGGTCGACGTAACAATTGGTTGGACGAACTCCCTTGCTCTTTGGGCGTCCGTACAACCACTCGGGGCCTACGGGGGAAACCCCTTTTGCTCTCACATATGGGTCAGAGGCCATGGCACCTGCTGAGCTCAGATTCCCCACCGCCAGAGTGACTTTCTTCAATCAAGAGCAAAATGATACCAATAGATTGATCGACCTGGATCTAGTCGACGAGAAGCGAGAAACACTACCTCCGAGATGGTCAACTACAAGCAATAACTAAGAGCTACCACGACAAGAAGGTCAAGGCAAGGTCGTTCCAAGTGGGAGATTATGTGTTGAGAAAGATCGAAGCAACGGGTAAAAGGACCCAGCAGAACAAGCTATCTCCTAACTGGGAAGGTCCCTATGTAGTCACTCGAGTCGTCAAGGAAGGAACCTACATGATAGCTCATCCCGGAGGTGACGAGTTGAAACATCCTTGGCATGCTACTCACCTCATCAAATACTACTTCTAGTTTTCAATTTCAAAGTTCAAGTTTGTGTTAAAGCTAGTTTCGAATTGATGTAAGCATGATTCCTACTTCAATGAAAAGTGCAGTTTATTCGATCAAACATAGTGTTACATTAATATCAACAAGCTCGACTCTTAGTCAGCTTCGTTCTAACAAGCTCGATTCTTAATCAGCTTTGTTTATTTGACAAGTCCGACTCTTAGTCGACTTCGTTCTAACGAGCTCGACTCTTAGTCAGCTTCACCTTAACAAGCTCGACTCTTAGTCAGCTTCGTTCTAACAAGCTCGATTCTTAATCAGCTTTGTTCACTTAACAAGTTCGACTCTTAGTCGACTTAGTTCTAACAAACTCGACTCTTAGTCAGTTCGTTCCCATGAGCCCGATTCTTAATCAGCTCTACTATTTAAACAAGTCCGATTCCTAATCGACTTTAATCTAATCAGCTCGACCTTGGGTCAGCTTTAATATTTTGAACAGATTAGACTTATAGTCAATCTTGTTCACAAAGATAAGCCAAGTTTGAGGTCGACTAATTCAATAAAGATCAAGTCGCCTCTAAGCTCAAAATGACACATTTATCCTATCTACATCTAGCTCGACACTCGCAGCAAAAGCATACAACATGCAATAAAAAGAAGTCAGCTAAGATTAAACATAAAAAGTCTCCCAAAGTGGGCTAAGACTTAGGCAAAGGCAACTTACAAAAGTATCATGCCTCCCAAAAAATAGGGCCAAGGCATCCAAGTATTAAAAACAAAAAAGCAAAAATGTTTGGAGCTTGTTCGATTACAATAACCATCAAAATCAAAGTCTATTCAGAAGAAATGCCTTCTACTGGACCGGCGACGGATGTTGGATCGACCTCAGTCTGATCACCCACAGTAGATGGCTCACCAAGAACATCTTCAGTCTGATAAACCACCTTCCGTGAGTCACTGATTGTGTACTTTGGGGTCTCCTCGTCAAAAGCCGAATCCTCATAATCATCGAGCTCAGCCAAGATAGTGTTGAAATTAACCTTTTCAACAGCAGGGGGGTCCCAAGGTGATGCCTCTGCAGCCTTCATCATCTTTCTTTATGAGCTCCGTGTCGTTGTCGTTGAATGGCACCAAGGAATGACCTTGTCGGGCTGTGTTATATTGATCTTCGTAGGCCCATGTGGCTAAGCCGCTCGATGGAAATATTGACGAGAGGGATCCACTATGATTCGCCGAGCCGTTGTGTCTCAAACCCACCTCGTAGAATCCCCCGGCTTCTTCAAGAATATATGTGTTGAGCTCGTCACTTTCTTTATAAACTTTGACGGCATCTTCCTTAGCGTCTTCACAGCAAAGAAGGTCAACCTCCCATCGGGCCCTAGCAGATCCAACTCCTCTTGCTTCTTTGCCAAGGTGACGGGGACCTCCTCCAGCCGCTTGCGGCTCAAGATCGGCCAGACATCTTCTTATTCTGCTCTTTAAGGGCAGCGAGCTCCTTATTGGCCTCACCCAGCTTGCCCCAAGCTGCCTCTTTGGCTATGATCTCGTTATCCTTGACGAGCTTCAAGGCTTCATAAGAGTTATCCAGTTCAGAGTGCTCCTCCTTTACCTTCTCAAGCTCAACCTGCAGTTTCTTCTTGTCCTCCTGCAACTCCCCTACCTTGGCTACCTCCTCCTCAAGCTTCAACAGCTCGCTATTCTTTTTAGCCAACATGGATTTGGCTAACTTCTCCTGCTCCTCAGCAGCCTTCCAATAGGTAGTAGCCAGGTCGATCATGGCAAGAGACTGCATTATCAGGTAATGGAAAGATGTTAGATCAAGCATAAGAAAGAGACAGAGGAGAAAAGGAAAGGAAAAATAGGCACATTGAAAACACAGGAGTTACCTCAGAAGAAGCTAGTCCAACCCTAGCCCGGCAAGCTTCTGGAGTCAACGGCTTGTTGGTAAACTCCCTAATCAGATCCTGATCAGCCCCCCTCCGGACAATCACCTGACCATACTCCAGTTCTGGATACTCCCTGGCCAAGCTGTTTATTCTTGTCAAAGGAGTCACATCGCTCAGCTCAGCAACTCGATTCTGAATCAGCTCGTCATATGAGACACGAATGGGAGAGGCTTGTGGACTTCTGGTTTCAGTCTCCTTTGGATCACTAGCATCGGCTTGATTAGAGGCCGAGCTCACAACTGAAGGGCCAATCTTGATCACCTTGCTGATAGGGGCACCATCATCTTCATCTTCATCTTCATCCAAAGAAATAACATGGGATTTTCTTTTTGAGGTAGTTTTGGCCTTGGTCTTGGTTTTTGACTTAGCTTGAGCTCGGGTCCTGGCATGAGCGACCTCCCTCTCTGGCTCCGCATTCAGCTCGGCCTCCTCTTCACCAGCAACATGGACCTCCTCAGAACCTTGAGCATTATCACCTTCAACATTTTCCCCTTCTGGGACTTCGTTCAATCCTTCCAAATTCTCCTCAGCAGGAATGAATTTGGTAGTATCCTGGTCGACCAACTTCAGCAGATCATTTCTCTTGGCCCCTTCCATCTCACGATTCTCCTTGGCATTAGCTGCTCCATAGCTCTTCTTAGCCTTCCTGATATCAATGGCTCTTCCCATGTTGGCTTCCTGAGCAGGGGTCAAAACTGCACGAGTCAAAAGAAGAAGAGTATTAGCTCGACATCATAATTATAAGTTCTATGTACGAGCCCCGAGTTCTACATACGAGCAACATAAGTAACGAGCTAAGAAATTCAAATACGGAAGTTACACTTATGCAAGATACGAGTTCTACGCTGAGATCAATAGGTAACAACTAAATGATCAAATGCAAATACCAAACAAGATGGAGCTCGCCCATAAGAAATCATCACACAAGGAGAAGAAAGGGGCGAGTAAATCCTTACCACCCACATGTTCTCCATTATCTCTGCAGTAGTTCTTGGTCTTCTGACAGAGGGAGCACATTTTCTCAAGCCTAGCATGAGCATGAGTAACCCAATTTGGATACCTCGAGCACCTGACTATGGGAACTAAGGGCACAACATTATCATCACCTAGCATCATTCCTGCTTGGATGTAATTGTTCTTCGTGGTACCCAAAACCTCCCAACTAATGGGTGCATGGGCAACAAACTCTGCCAGCTTCCCACGCAGTTCATTATGCCAATGGGGCTCCCACTGATCTTCATCCCTTATCACTTTGGTGTCCTCACCTGGTAGAGGTAACTCCCAACCTAACCTACTCTCCACTACTACAACGTGGGAGTTCCACGACCGACCTTGCTGGGCAAATTGATAAATAGCTTGGGAGAATTGGCTTTAGAGGGAGTACTTATGCCGCCACTCTTGTCGAACTTCACAGCAAAGAACTCTCTGAACACCCTCATGCAAGGTTCATAACCTAAGAAGCGGCAAACCATCGCAAAGCAGACCAAGACTCTACAGGTATTGGCGCCCAGTTGGATAGGTAGGGCATTGGCGCACTCTAGAAACTCATTAATAAAAGGGTCCAAGGGCAATCTTAAGCCGGCAATGAATTGGCCATAATAAAAAGCAACCCCGTGGCATCGGTCTTGTAAGTCTTCCCACATTGTTTGAAGAAGTCGGCCTGCTATAGAGGGTAACCTCAAACTCCTCCCTGTCCACCTCACAGAAATCATAAATGGTCGACAATCTAGAAGGAAAATTTTGCCTCCCTCTCAGTGGCCCTTGAGGAACATAACCCCTTTCATTCCTGCCTGATGCCACATTGACCTCGAAGGCGTCAACAATACGGGGACTTGACGAGATCGACGCATTGGCTTCTCCTTGAGTCTCCATATCTCGTACAAGAAGAGGGAAACAGGGAATCGGTTCTACATGAAGTCTCGGGAGACCTAATCGATAAGCTAAGGGGCGACCTAGATTCCCCAGGAAATCCAATTCTATTCCTAAGGAAAGAAGGTTTGTCGGGGCCACCGAATGTAAAATGTAGCAATATGGTCAAGAAGTTCGTGAAAAGATGGAAGGACTCAACTCTCGGGTCATTCGTTCCTAAGGTACCTAAGTTCTCTCCCACAGGCAAGGTCAACTCAGTAAATTGCAAGCCCCATCGGGTTAAAATTGAAGTACATTCCTCCATGGTCATCTCCCTCCACTCTCCGTTTAAATGTTTATAAACCCTACGATTGACTTTACAGTACCCATACCAAGCTCCGGTTCTCGTACTAAAGGTCCTAGCCATGGCGGAATCAAAAAAAAATTGCAGAAATTAAAACCCAAATGCTAGGGGGAGAGAGGAATACCTTAACAGACGAGCGAGGAGAGGTATGGTGGAAGACGAAAGCTCAATTTATAGCAAGAACTATTTCCGTTGCCGTCGCCGGAGTTATGCAAGAGCTCAGAAACAGTAAAAGTTGTAATTGAAGAAGGATTCTTGAATTTATATCTTCCGGAATTGGAAAGGAAAAAGGAAAATTCAAAAGTTATTTTCCTAATTAATGGCGGAAACAGTTTCCAAGGAGGACTCTCAAACGTCAAAACAGTAATCATTGCGAAAAACGGCGCTCTTCCAGATCTGACCGTTCAAATATTCGACGTTCCAAGATTGTGCCACGTCATTATGATCGACTACAACCTCAGAGCGAGCAGCGACCTGCGAGTCACAACAATTCTCACCAAAAAATTTCCTTAACTTCCTAGTCGACAAAGTCAACTCGAAAGTTGGGGGCCACTGAACATACCAAAAGTGTCGCGTTGGGCCAAACGAGTAAAGTCCAATTATAGACAGCCTCGGTCTCCACATTCTCAATGAGGCTGACTCAATCAGAACAAGGCCCAAAGCCCATCTCTTGTATCAGTCGACTAAGCCCATGGTCCGACCTATCAAGTCCCGACCTAACTTAGTCCGACCTAATGATCCATATCACAATTCGGGTACGAACCATGCTCTGCCCGACAGTCAGGTCGACCATTCCATGAGTGGCGACCTCGACCTAATCATCAAGTATCGACCTGACATGTGTTGATGCACGTGGGTCAATCTTTCCATAACAGCATCCCTATAAATCAGGGACGGTTACAAGCACGTTCCCATGAACATAACTGCCGCTATAATTTCGGAGCTCATGTAGCCCTATCATTAAACTACCTACATCAACTATAAATACTTCATCACTACCAACGGTGCAAAGGTAACTGCCATTTTGTATTCTGAGTTCATTATTCAATACATTTTGAGCTTTATACAACTGTTATCTTACTCTCACGCCCGAGCGTCTTCGCCGGAGACACATCCGGCTAGTCGTGGGTTCTGTTTTCAGGTCAAGAAGCCAGGTGATCAGTCCTGCCACGTGGAGGAAGATTGATAAGCACATTTCCAGCAGCATCAAGTACATTTTTTTAAGTATTTATTTGAGACGGAAAAAACAATATTTTCTTTTATTTTTCTTTATTAAAATATAATTTTATATTTTTATTTTGTAATTTAAAGCGAGACGGAGAATGAATTAGAAATGTGGTTGTGTTCACACAGAAGAAAACAAACTTAGAACTTACTAATTCAATTAGTGAGTTCAAATTTAGTTTTTTTTTAATATTAAAATTTAAACTCGCTAAATGGTTTAGCGAGTTTAAATGAAACAATTTATAAAGTCGCTACACCGTGTAGCGAGTTTCAAAAAATGAGTCATTTTGATCAATATTTTGGAAGGGCTGTTATTTTGAAATATTTTTTTTTAAATTAAATATTTTGAGAAAAAAATCTCCCATAACTGTAACCCATACTCTCGATCAATTCACACAGCGCAATAGGTAGAAAAAAACCCCACCACCCCAAACCCCTTCCTCTAACCGACCAAAAAAGACGATGGTCGATTGTTTTCCCTGAATAGAGGTTTGAATTCTTCTGAATTCCCCTCTTCTCCATTGATTACAACTTTTCAATCTCTCACGTTCATCATTCTCACTCTGAAAGTTTATTAGGGTTAAGAAAGGTATATTATTCAGTTCTTCTCTTAAATTCAGGGGTCAAAAAACTTTTTATTTGTTCTATCCTTGCTACATGTTGTGCTTTTATTTTCCTTGCATTTCACATGAATTGTGTAGTATGCACTACGTTTTGAAGTTAAATATTTTAAATATTTGAATTTATAATGTGTGTCGGTTCTACGGCTGGCATAACCCTCGATTCTCTCTTTTAACAGGAACCCTCGATTGCCACTCAAAAGTATATTTAGGAATCTTCTTCAACCTACGCCTGCGGAGGAGGAGTATGAGTAGGAGAAGGAGATTAATGATATCTTCCAAAACGAAACTCATTCAGGTGTGTGACGACCCCAACCCTAGGCACAAATTTTAATATCATATTATGTGCTTTTAATATTTATGTTAACTTTATGTGTCCATTTATGTCTTTAAATTCTTAATTTAAGATAAATTGGGTGAGAAGTAAATTTAGAATCTTTTAAGAATTCATTGGGTATTAAATGAAGAACCATGGGGATAATAAAAATAGAAAATAGATAAATAGTAAGAGGAGGTTAAAATGGGTAGAATAAATATTTAAAGGGAAGGGTAAATTTTAAATTGGTGAAAGTCTTAGATATTTTCCATGGGGGGCCAAAAGTCTTACTCTCCCTAATCCCTCCATGTGTCACCTCCCCTCTTACCCTCCTTATCCTCCCTCCTTCCTCCTTACTCCTTCATTCTTCATACTTCTCTTCCCCTAGCAAAACCATGGAAAGCCTCCATTGAAGCTCCCCTTCCAAGTCATATAGCTAGCTCATTTCTCAACCATTTTCAAATCCAAGAGCATTTTTGAGGTTGGGACAACTAGAAGAATCAATCAAGCTAAGAAGATCAACCTTTCATTCTAAAAACCTAAGGTGAGTTGTTATGATTTCCTTTCTCCTAAATGTTCATAACTCTTGAATGTTATTCTTGTTCTTATGAAGTTTGTTTCATGCTTTGGAAACCTTATATGAGTTGGATGATTGGTAAATGGAAAAGGTTGAGGTTAATATTCATGGAAGATAATCTAGAGGTTATGAAATGTGTGGAATTTGTAGTGATAGATAACCTAGGTTTACTTCTTTATGGGTTTACATGATTTATGATGATCCTTGTAAGCTAGTAAATCCTCTTGGTGTTCTTGAAATTAGGGTAGATAAAAAGAAAAAGGAATTGAAGCTAAGTAGAAAGAGCTAGAAATTGGATGTGCTGGAAATCGCCTTGGGCGGTCGCCCATGGGGGCTTGAGCGGCCGCCCATGAGGTCAGTAACAATTCCCTTCCTTGAAAACCCTCTTGGGCGGTCGCCCAAGAAGTGGTGAGCGGTCGCCCAAGAGGGCAGCAGCTGAGTTCCTTTGAAAACCACTTGGGCGGTCGCCCAAGTGGCATGGGCGGTCGCCCATAGCACCAGAACCTCCCCAGTCTTCTTTCTTGCTGATTTTTACTAGTAACCCCTTGGAATGATCCCTAACCATGATAAGGTAGTAGAAGCTAATTCAACTCAGATATGAATTAATCCTCTTCAACTAGATTAAAGTAGAGCTTTCGAGCCACTTAAGTAATGTAACTCCAACTCGATAAATTTAGCATAAATCCCTATAGAGACCTTGTAATACAGAATATTGTCCGAAAATTGGTTATTAAGCTTGATGCGTACTTCACCAATGTGGTTCGAACTTGGGAAGTAGATCATGAACTCTTATTGAGGTTATCCGAGGTTGTGTAATAATTTCGTAGGAATAGTTTATGATATGTTGTTATATTGCTCATCCCCCTTTTGGATTATTTAGCATGTTATTATATTGTATCCCAAGTGTGGATTATCCGGTTGTATTGTTACCTCATTTGATTACATATTCATTGATTATGTTATGCATAGTGTATTACTTAAATGTTGCACTCTGATTGTTGGTTGAACATGAGTATATTTTACCATGTAGCTATATTGCTTATTTATGCATAGTGTTTTAAATAAATGTTGCACTATGAGATTTGTTGAACATGAGTATATTTTACCATGTGGTTATATTGCTTATCCCGTTTGTGGATTATATTTCAAGTAACTATTATGTGCTTGATAATGTGTTAATCAGCTGATGTTTGGGGGTATAACATAATACGATCAATTATGGAAGTGTGACCTAATGTGATCGGATTATGTTATATCTGTGGACCGTCCCCTTCATGGCCACAGGTTGGGGTATAGCATCTGTATTGAGCCAAAAGCCTTACAGAGTTGCTACTATCTTATTTGGTTCCCTGAAAAATGGTTCTTATAAGATGTGAGTATTGCTTAAGCAGCTCACCTAAGATTGGAGTATTATTATACCCAATGTTGTACGACTATTGTTCAGACGGGAAAAGGTAAACCAAGGTAATGTAAGGTGTTTACAGCTTTTCCAATGTGTTATATGCAACTTGTTGTGTGTTGCATCTTATATGGCATATTGCTGCATTCATAATAGCTTCTTTGAGATTTATTCTCACCCTCTCCCTTTAATGTTTTAGATCCCGAGACAGGTGGACCGACCAAGTAAGGGCGGAAAGGAGTTTAGAGGTGGTATTTTGGGAATTGTCGGGTTATGTATAGGTTGGTGTAGAAAGTGTATGTTGGCATAATTCTTTTAAATGGTTTGTATCCATAAACTTTAATTCTATTTTATATTCGATATCTTTTTGTAACTAAAACCGTTTATTACTTTCAAGGTTGGTCAACTCTTCCTCCAATGTGGAAAGGAGTAGAGTTATTTTGAAATGGTTGTGTTTATGTTGGAAAGTTAAATCAAGTTTTTAAAGTTTAGGATATTTGGGTTAGTTTGAGGACGCTCCAGCTCGGGACACGTGTAGGTTCCGGGTAGGGATCCTCACAGTTGTGTGATGTACCCGATTTTTTTTTGTGAAAATCAAAACGGAGTCGCCACGCCATTTTAATTTTAAGGGCCAAAACTTTGAAAAATGCCCGGAATCAAGAGATTCGAGTTCGGAGGTCACGTTACGCGCCGGGAAGAACGTTAGTGTTCACCCGGAACGCCTCGTAAAACGAGTCTTCCAAACATTTGAAATCCTTTTGTTGTGTGTGTGTGTGTGTGTGTGTGTGTGTTTTGGCCAAAATAATTTGAAACTGAGAAAAGTAAAAATTGGGATTTATTTTTAAGGCTTTAAACTGATCCCATGATTTTTTGGATGATTTTTGGTTTGGGATTTGGAGCTCAAAAGATTTTTGGAAGTTGAAAACCATTTCTGCCAGAATGAAAAAGGCAGTTGACACTTGACTTTGAAATGGACTTTAGGGCTTGAAAACTCCAGAATCTGGGAAAAGTCCGAGAATGAAAGTTTCTTAAAACACCTTAAATAGGGTTTCTATACGAAAGAATTTTCCATTTTGGAGAAGATTTGAGGGGTCAAAACCTTCTGAAAATCTCAGATGTGAAATCTGGATTTCCAGAAACTGATGAACTAGCCTCTGAAAGAAAATTTGAAAATAGGAGTTTTACTCACCCAAAAAATAAAGTAAAAATATTTATGGAAATATCTGTATGTTGTCTACAAAAAGTATTTTGTAGTCAACACCAAATTCCAAGTTTATCTATGTCCAAAAAATTAGACCATGGACTGAGGTCTGAGAGAATTGCTACTGGACAGCAACTTCTCAAGAAAGAAAATATGATTTTAAAGGGGGTTTTGCATCCATGCTTGTCCCCATTTCCCTAGGTTTTGGTTAGTGAGCACTTGAAATTTTAGTGGTGAATCAACTATACCAAACCATCCTTGGGGTACATTAGGACTAAGCACTTCATTTGCTTGGGGAGGGGAATTTTGTAAAGATGAATTTAAAGAGAAAAATCAATTTATAGATTTAAAATGTAGACCGTTTGAGATGGTCATTCATGAAGATGAACTTCAAGATGATCATCTTGGGTCAAAACTTAAGTTAAACTAGACATCAAGTAGATCCAAGTAAGAAGAACAAGATGAACAAGAAGTTAAAAGAGAATTTTAGGGTTTTGGAGAAGGAGGGCTTTACCAATGGTGACACTCTATCTTCCTAGGCTTGGAATTTGACTTGAGGAGTATCAAGATTTGGTGTTTGGATTTGTGTTTGAGTGGATTCAAGGCTTGAATGTGTTTAGGGTTTGATGATAGAGTTGATCAAAGAGAAAACAAGTAGATAACACTTAAGTCCTCTATGTTTTCTCCCTAATCTTCCTCTTGAGTAGTGTTTTAAGCTTGAGCTTGGTGTGTTTAAGAGTGATTTGAGAATTTTCGAAGTGAATTTGGGAAAGGTTCAAGAGAAAATGGTGGCAATCTAAGGATTCCCACTGTTTTCTCTCTATTTTTGCCAGAATCCAGCTTCTGTGAATAAAATGTGTTGTGTAAACTGAGAGAGGAGGGTTCAATTTATAGGCCCCTGAAAATGACAAAGATGTCCGTGCGGATATGTACTTCAGCATGCACTGTTCATTAATTGCAGCTTCAGGCTTTGGACAGGAAGAATAATCTTTTCAAAATTCAAATTAATCAGCCAGTTTTTGTTCCAGCAGTTTCTATTTTTGGTTTTTTGGCTTTTTTGAGATTCTTTTTCTAGGTTTAACCTTAAATGGCAAACCCTAATCTACCCTTGGTTGGTTAGAAATGTTAGAAATGTTAGAAATGTTAGGAATGTTAAAACTTTCGTTAATTTTCTAACGAAAAGTGCTAACAAACTCAAATTGGAGTACTTACAGTAGCCCCTCGGCGACGGCGCTTTCGAAGGAAGCGGGGTCGTCGATAAGAGTAAGACTCCAAATTTGACAGGATGATCAAGTGATCGAGTGGCTGAACCTATTTAATAGGCTACCTACGTATCCTTAAGAGGAATCAAGCCGACCGTAGTTCGGGTCTTTGACCCTGGGGATGATGGCATTTTAGGTGCCTCGAACCTTGATGAGCGAGTTCTGCAGTCGTTTGCTGAAAGAAACTCTGCTGGGGGTAGGGAATGATCATTTTGGTCTGGTGGCTGAACCTAATGATAGGCTACCTACGTATCCTTAAGAGGAATCAAGCCAGTCGTAGTTCGGGTCTTTCGACTATTTTCAGACGTCGACCACAGAGTGGATGTTTTGGGAAGTCGCCACTAAGGTTTGACTATTTTTGGGAAGTCGCCACTAAGATCTGACTATTTTTGGGAAGTCGCCCTATGATCTGACTATTTTTGGGAAGTCGCCCTAAGGTTTGACTATTTTTGGGAAGTCGCCCTATGATCTGACTATTTTTGGGAAGTCGCCCTATGGTTTGACTATTTTTGGGAAGTCGCCCTATGATCTGACTATTTTTGGGAAGTCACCCTATGGTTTGACTATTTTGGGGAAGTCGCCCTAAGGTTTTGACTGTTTTTGGGAAGTCGCCCTATGGTTTGACTATTTTTGGGAAGTCGCCCTATGATCTGACTATTTTTGGGAAGTCACCCTATGGTTTGACTATTTTGGGGAAGTCGCCCTGAGATCTGACTATTTTTGGGAAGTCGGCCTATGGTTTGACTATTTTGGGGAAGTCGCCCTATGATCTGACTAAGATCTGACTATTTTTGGGAAGTCGCCCTATGGTTTGACTATTTTTGGGAAGTCACCCTAAGGTTTGACTATTTTTGGGAAGTCGCCCTATGGTTTGACTATTTTTGGGAATTCGCCCTATGGTTTGACTATTTTTGGGAAGTTGCCCTATGGTTTGACTATTTTTGGGAAGTCGCCCTATGGTTTGACTAAGATCTGACTATTTTTGGGAAGTCGCCCTATGGTTTGACTATTTTTGGGAAGTCACCCTATGGTTTGACTATTTTTGGGAAGTCGCCCTGGTAATGGTTTCGGTTTATCGAATTAGGGGATGATTGCTTTCCTCGTTTTGTGGCCGGGGTGATAGCGTTTAGGTGCCTCAAGCCTTGGAGATGGCGCCTTAGGTACCTCGAACCTTGATTTGAAGGGATCGGTCTTACTTTTGCTGCCGAGGATAATGGGAAAAGAAGCGGGATTCCGTTAACTTCGCTGGGGATTTAGTTCAGGAGTATGAACCTAAATGGGGACCTAGTTCAGGAGTATGATTCTAAGTCAAGGTTTAGTTCAGGAGTATGAACCTAAATGGGGACTTAGTTCAGGAGTATGATCCTAAGTCGAGGTTTTGTTCAGGAGTATGAACCTAAATGGGGACCTAGTTCAGGAGTATGATTCTAAGTCAAGGTTTGGTTCAGGAGTATGAACCTAAATGGGGACTTAGTTCAGGAGTATGATTCTAAGTCGGGGTTTTAGTGCCTGAGGGAGACTATTTGAAGGTGTTCTCGCTGGGGAAGATTCGGGCTTACGAGAACTATCGGGGAAAAGGGTGACCGTATTGGTCAAGCGGCTGGACCTATGGTAGGCTACCTACGTATCCTTAAGAGGAATCAAGCCAGTCGTAGTTCAAAAATTGTTGGGGATGGTCTTTGATGGTTTGACGATATTTGGGAGTCACCCGAGGTTTGACTGTTTTTTGGGAAGTCGCCCTAAGATTTGATGATAATGTTCTTTTAGAAAAGTAGTTGACTAAGATATGCTTTCATACCTGTCTTTGTGCTTACTGTAGGCTATAGGAAGGACCGAGGCTACGGGCGATGTTGATGAAGAGTTGTTGGGTTGCCGTTCGTGGGACGGTTTCTGCTTTGACGATTTCTTTGTCTTTGGAGGCATTTTGACCTGAAGGAGGAGTTTGGTTGAGTCTGCATCTTGCTGGTGATCGTTAACCTTGTAGAAGTTGTTGAGCTTGTCTTCACATTGGGACTTCTTGCTTTTGAGAACTTGGTGTCTCTGACCGCATCGTATTTGAGAACTTGGCGTCCCTGACCGATTTGTATTTGAGAACTTGGCGTCCCTGACCGATTTGCATTTGAGAGCTTGGCGTCTCTGACCGTATTATATTTGAGAACTTTGCGTTCCTGACCGAACTGTATTTGAGAATTTGGCATCCCTGACCGATTTGCATCTGAGAACTTGGCGTCTCTGACCGATTTGTATTTGAGAACTTGGCATCCCTGACCGATTTGCATTTTGAGAACTTGGCGTCCCTGACCGAGTTGTATTGGAGAGCTTGGCGTCTCTGACCGATTTGTATTTGAGAACTTGGCATCCCTGGCCGATTTGCATTTTGAGAACTTGGCGTCCCTGACCGAGTTGTATTGGAGAGCTTGGCGTCTCTGACCGATTTGTATTGGAGAACTTGGCATCCCTGACTGATTTGCATTTTGAGAACTTGGCGTCCCTGACCGAGTTGTAGACACTGGAGGCGGTCTTCATATGTTTGTGGATGTTGAGGGCTGTTTTCATCCATTTGTGGACATTGGAGGTCGTCTTTTGGTGAAGATCATCCTTACCGAAAAGGGGGATTTGATTTCACGTTTGAATTCCTGCATTCGTTAGTGAAGAGGAAGATGCATATATGACATTCACGATGACAGATGCATGCATAGAGCCAAAAATGATTGTGATGATGCATTTACTTGCTTTCGAAGATGCACTTAGCCTAAGCTTTTGGCAGGGAAATTATGATTTATGATCTTCAATCACTTAGGATTTTTCCTATTGATTCAAATTTTGTGCATGCTACATGAGCCCTTGGGAGATTTTTTTGTGGGGATGCATGGTGATGAAAGGGGATGCGTTGGGATGTATGTGTTTGGAGACTATTTGAAACAGATTTTGAGCAAGTGGGGGATGAGAGCCCTCGATCGCGATTAAAACAGCGGCTGTTGATGAGGTTTTGTTAATAGTATCGCACGGACCTCAATTTTGATGAGATTGGATTCGGATCCCGGGTCTTGTTTGAAATTTTCCCTCTCATTCTTGGTCATTTGAAGCTGATGCTGGCAGGCTCTAGGGCACGTTGATACGAGTGAAGCTTCTTTCACTTGGGTGAGCTGTGACTTTGGCCGAAACCTTGTCCGGAGAATGATTTGATGGAATTGCTAATGCCGGGAGAAACCCTGATCTTGAATTCCGATGCTACGGGAAGCTGCTATGTACCAAGTTCTGAAGCTGAAATTCTTTCTTGCGACTTGATAAAATTCAGGTTCAAAGCCCCCGGATCCTGAGTAGGCAAAGTCTAGATTTTGAAGAAGTGACTTGGCGAATCTATCTCGTAATGAAGAACCCAACGTGGACCCAAAGATGACTATATAAGCCCCAGCTTGAAGAGCCGTACAGAGAACACAGGAGAACCGCTTAGCAAAGCCCCGGCGTGAAGAAATTCGAGTAGTCTTACGGAGGGGGCACCCATCTTTTCGGACCTTAGTCAACCGATTCTTGGACAAGACTCGGAAATGTTTACGTGCGGGGGCATATCTTTTGAAAGGTGGGAATGTCTCCGAATTTGTGTATGACACTCTCGCTTTTGGTTTGACTCTTTTGAGAGAGTATAAGCATCACAAGGTGTGGAAAAGTGTATGGAAGCCCCTCCTGGCAGAAAGACGATGTTTGGCTCTATTTCCCTATGATGGAGAGAGAGAAGACTTGTCGAGACACTTGAAAACTTGTTTTATTCGTGATGATCACAAGGCTGCTTAAAACCCTTTGTTAATGTTCGGGTTATTCAACTCCTAAATCTGATATGAACAAATATTTTGATTAATCACAAGGAGAAAACCAACTGATATCGAGGATCAAGCTCGGAAAGTGTATAGGGACGATCCTTGATGAGACCGGATTTTTTTTTTTGAGATTTGTTTGTGATTTCGACCGGACCATTTCTGGTTGCCTACGTTCCCTCCATTATGAAGAGCTCAGGTCGCCGTAGTTCGGGCTTATCCCGAATGAAAAGAGAACGAATGTTGAAATTCGATGATCTGAGGACCTTTGGGGATTTTGAGGATTTGGAGGATTGAATAACATATCCCCTTAGAGTGTCCATGAAAGACACGGATGCGAAGCCCCAGTGGGGCGTCCACGGCAAGTGTTTGTGGAGTAGAAATGAATTATGCTCACATCAGATTTGAATTTGCACAATCTTTGATTGATGATTTTGAACCAAGATGAATTAGATTCCAATTTAAGCCAGCAATGAAGCATTAATTTGATCCCGACATCGAGGATATTAGAATGAAACTGCTATCCGGTAGGGACTGTAGTTGGGTTTCCGGGCTTTGATCGGCCATCGGGTGATTTGGGAAATTATGACCTCTTAAGATGAGAGGTCGGCTGGGCCTTTTGCTGACTGATCCTCTAAAGATGAGAGGTTGGCTTACAGGGATGTGTTTGGGAAATCTATGGCGGGGAAGATTGACTGCCTCTAAGAATGAGAGGTCAAATTTTGACTTTGGCCGAAGGCGAGGGTAATGGGAGTATCCTCTAAAATCGAGAGGATGGCTTTTAAGGTAATGGTGAGAGGAAGTCCGAGCTATCGACAACTTTTTGCGATCTTGCGAGAATTCAGGCTCCTTTTTTATCATTGGAGAGCTTCTTGAGAAGTCGGGGACTTTTGAGTTCTTCTTTTTTTTTGTTTTGTTTTTTTTTTTTTTTTTTTTTTTTTTTGGAGAGCCTCCTGAGGAGTTGAGGATTATCTTTGTCCTTCCTTCATGGCTTGAGATATTTTGCGCATTGCCGACTCTTGAAGTTAACTTCTTGGCCTTGCTTGGACTTCTCTCGGTAAGGAGCAAAAATGATGGTTAAACGGGGTTTCAAAACACGCCGATCTCGAAATGAAAGGGTAGTGTTTAGTGAGGATGAGGTAATGGCTTTCCTATGGGTGAAAGGTTTCAACCGCAATCCCTACCGGATGAGATTAAGTCTTCATTGCTTGCTTAAACTTTAAATGAGAAAAGATCCATGCAAATTTATCGAGCAACGAGAGGATGATGATGAAAGGGATGTGAGCATATGAGATGCAAGATGGGGAGTTGGTAAGCCCCAATTTGGGAAGGATATCAATTGATTTTCTCACTCCGATTAATTTAAATATTAATCATTTCAAAGAATTAGTGGTTGAGCAGCACAAGTGATCATTTTGGATAAAACCATTTCAATTAAGTGTAACGTGGGTGCGCAAATGATGTCTCGAGTCTAGCAAGAAGAGAAAAGAGACTTATATTAAAAGTTAGGCATTTAACCACTATGTCCAAAATGGACTACAACGACAAATGTCCAGGAAGGACTTAGGTGGAGGAAAAGTACTAGAACCTACGAAGGTTGACTCAAAAGACTATTTTAAAGATAGGTAGCCCCCAGTCTAGCCGCTCTTTGCTGTTGAACCATGCATCTATTCTTCGACGCTGGAGACGGGAGCTATTGCAGATCTTTCCATCAGGATTTCCTTGGCAATCTCTTGCTTAATCCAACCACTTTCATCGCCTGCGATGGCTGGTTCACCGACCTCACAAAGGGGGGAGTCAAATTCCATTATGCCCAGAAGGCTTGAATCACCAAACTCGACCATGTTGACACTCATGTTGTTATTTCTAGGGAACGGATTACTGAGGGTATTGACCCCTTCAGGCACCTCTAACCTCCCTTGCTCAATCAAACTTTGGATTGCCCTTTTCAGGGGGACGCAATCATCTGTCAGGTGCCCATGGTACTGATGGAAGGCACAATGCTTGGAGGTATCCAAAGAAGCATTGGGGTTTCTAGGTTGATAATTTTCCAAAGGCCGGAGCAAACCTTCTCTCACCAATCCTCTGAAGATATCACTCAAAGGCATCCCAAAGTTCCTCAAGTCTTGGAGCCGGGATCTGGATGCATCAGGTTTCTTGGGAACAAAGGAAGTGGCATTGTTACAGTCCTGTCCCGCATAGCTAATCACTTCTTTACCTTTTGGTTGGGCAGGAGTTGTGTTGGAGGCGGAAGAAACCCGGTATACATGTAAGCGGTGTGTAGCGGTGGTGTTGATTGTAAGCCTTTTCGAACTTAGCCCCGGAATTAACCATTGCACGCAAGTCAGCGTAGGGGAAGTGACTGAGGGAAGCTCTCAAATGCGGCTTCAAGCATGACTGGAAGATGTCTAACTGCTCCTCATCAGAGGGAGGAATGGCCATTTCACTGAGCTTTAAGTTCCACCTTCTATAGAAATCCCCAATATTCTCATCAGGGCGCTGCACTGTTGTCTGCAGATCAACTCTATTTGTTTCCCATTCCAAGTTAGCTTTGTACTTTTCTGTGAAGGCACTGGTAATCTGTTCCCAAGTAGCCCTAGCTTCGGGCTTCAATCGAAAGAACCATTTCAAAGCCCCTGACTTCAAAGAGAGACTAAAGTAGTCGGCCAACTGCTGGTTTGTGCATCCCTTAGCCTTCATTGCCAGAGTGTATGTATCCAAGTGAGTTTTCGGGCATGCAGTCCCATCAAACAGGTCTAGATTAGGCATCACAAACTTGTGGGGCAGGGGAACAATGGAGTCCGGGTCCGTAGACCGGAAGGCGGATTTCTTAGCAATCAATTCAGCAATTTGTGCTTTCATCTCCTTGTGTTGTTCCATGAACCAGGCCAGGTGAGGGTCCTGTGGTGGAGCCATAGCGTTGAGCCGGTGGCCGAGTTTGAGAGAGGAGTTACCACTGGCGGCACACTGGTGGAAGGGATACTATATTCCGGGGCATAGGTGAAAACCTGTCCTTGGCTCAAATTACCCTGGGGAGCGTAGGTAGGAGCTTGGGCGAAGGGATAGAACCCAGCGACTTGCTGTTGGCTTTCCATTGGCAGAGAAGGCGGAGGCAGACCTTAGGTAGCCGGGTAGCTCGGATTTCTGGAGTGAGGCCCATAAGTAGGCTTGAGTGCGGGCTGCTGTCCCGGGTTGTTGAATTGCATGGCTGCCTGTGGCGAGGGTGTGTAACCAGGGGGTACTGCGGTCCTGGTGATTCGGATGAAACAGGGATGGAGGCTTGATAACCCATTGGTCCCTGAGTGAGAAATGGGTTTGAACTAGCATCGTTCTGAGGAGGGGCTCCTGGCGTGGCCGAACTGCAGGCGGCGGCATGCCAAACTCTGCTGGCCACTTTGAATTATTCTTTGTGAAGGCCTGGATTGATCGGTTCCAAACTGAGGCGGGATTCCAATCTGCTGTGGCATTCCGGGGTATCCCCAACCATGAGAGGACATTCCGTACTGACTTTGCCCCCACTGGGGAGCTGCGAACTGATTCGTCCCGTCAGGCTGCATGGATCCAGTGGTCTGACCCAGAGATTGAGGAGCATGGGTTCCGGTAGTACCGAAGGAGGTTGGTGGTGGCATCCTGGAGTAATCGGGGCGACCAAGATTGGGATTGGGGTCTTCCTCTTCTTCCACGGTGAAGGTGCCATCGAGGTTGAGGCTGGCGGCCAGACCATGGCTCTTAATAGCCTCCATAAGGCTATTCAGCTGTGCTTCTTGTCGCACTCTCATCTATTCGGCTAAATGATTCCACTGCTGTTCTGTCTGAGGAGTCCCGGGAGGCGGAGTGACGTTGTCCCCATCGTTACCAGCTGATGCAGACATTCTGAAACCCGGAGTCGGAACAAACGGTGAAGCTGACGATGCGCTTGACTCTTCCCAACTGATCAAACGGTGACCCGGTGCCCGAAACCAAGCTTTGTGCGGAGCTGCGGGGGAAAGACACGAGGGTTCAGATGGCGGGAATTGGGCTTTGGGCTCATGCAACATGCAGTTATTTGTTCATGTTTACTTAAAACACGTTTTATTAACCTAATCGGTTGGAAAAGATTGCTCTTTTTTTTTCGCAAACTGCTCTGATTCCTGGATCAGTGGGTCCCGTCACTACGTCTATAAGCCCCTCGTATTCCACCTGTATTTCGACCTCCCAGGGTGGACAGCCCCGGGCGAGGGTCCTATAGGGCAAGCGGGTCCCACCGAACGAAAAGAAAAACGATCCTAAAGTCTGGCGGGTAATCGAGTCTTAACGAGCATTCGATGCAAATTACGGACAAAGCTGACGTCAAAGTCAAGATCATGTCCGAGGGCTCGACGAAAAGTCGGCATGATTTGGACTGATAAACGTCCACAATTGATCTTGACTCGTCGTCAGTTAGGCCGTAATTAGGCATGGAATAACCGTTAATCCTTGATGACTCAGTGTCATGCTGGGAGTCAGTGTATAATTTGTGCCAGTCAGAGTCAAAGTCAAGGCGCCGGTCAATATCTTGGTCAAGGTCTGCGGCGGAAAACCGGCAGGACTTCGACTGATTAGGGACCCGAAAGATATTGAGTCGGTATGCCGACAAAGACTTGAAAGGAAAGGTCTATACACAGACAGGGCATGACACGGACCAGACTAAAAACCAACCGGGTCTCGGACAAAGTGTGTCACGGACAAGTGCATGGTCGACACGAGGCTCCATGGGATGTTTGGGTAGTCCTGTGCTCGCACCGAGAGGCGTAATAAGACCAAACGGGCCGCGACAAGGATTTCCCCGGGTTAGGGACGTAGTGTGCAGTGTAAGGCCATGTGCGCGTAGTGTGCAGGCAGTCTATCTTCTTTTTCCGAGTAAAATAGAGATTTTTTATGTGTCTTAAAAAAGCATGATGCATGATTTTTTTTTTGGAAATTTTCTTTTTTTGAAAAATCTTTTTTTTTTTTGAAATTTTTTTTTTTGAAAATTTTATCAACACATAAGCGCATAAGCACAAAAATTCCAACGGTTAGGGACATTATTTCCGACAGTCAAAATTTTGACTTTTTCCGAGGCGGCCAAAACAAACACGAAAAATGTGCAAAAATCAACACACACAAAACAAAGGATTTCAAATGTTGGGACGGAAGCTTGACCCTCAAAAGTTTTTTTTTTTTTTGAAAAGATAAAACTTGTTTATTCCCCAGCGGAGTCGCCACTGTGATGTACCCGATTTTTTTTTGTGAAAATCTAAACGGAGTCGCCACGCCATTTTAATTTTAAGGGCCAAAACTTTGAAAAATGCCCGGAATCAAGAGATTCGAGTTCGGAGGTCACGTTAAGCGCCGGGAAGAACGTTAGTGTTCACCCGGAACGCCTCGTAAAACGAGTCTTCCAAACATTTGAAATCCTTTTGTTGTGTGTGTGTGTGTGTGTGTGTGTGTGTGTGTGTGTGTTTTGGCCAAAATAATTTGAAACTGAGAAAAGTAAAAATTGGAATTTCTTTTTAAGGCTTTAAACTGATCCCATGATTTTTTGGATGATTTTTGGTTTGGTATTTGGAGCTCAAAAGATTTTTGGAAGTTGAAAACCATTTCTGCCAGAATGAAAAAGGCAATTGACACTTGACTTTGAAATGGACTTTAGGGCTTGAAAACTCCAGAATCTTGGAAAAGACCGAGAATGAAAGTTTCTTAAAACACCTTAAATAGGGTTTCTACGAAAGAATTTTCCATTTTGGAGAAGATTTGAGGGGTCAAAACCTTCTGAAAATCTCAGATGTGAAATCTGGATTTCCAGAAACTGATGAACTAGCCTCTGAAAGAAAATTTGAAAAGAGGAGTTTTACTCACCCAAAAAATAAAGTAAAAATATTTATGGAAATATATGTATGTTGGATACAAAAAGTATTTTGTAGTCAACACCAAATTCCAAGTTTATCTATGTCCAAAAAATTAGACCATGGACTGAGGTCTGAGAGAATTGCTACTGGACAGCAACTTCTCAAGAAAGAAAATATGATTTTAAAGGGGGTTTTGCATCCATGCTTGTCCCCATTTCCCTAGGTTTTGGTTAGTGATCACTTGACATTTTAGTGGTGAATCAACTATACCAAACCATCCTTGGGGTACATTAGGACTAAGCACTTCATTTGCTTGGGGAGGGGAATTTTGTAAAGATGAATTTAAAGAGAAAAATCAATTTAGAGATTTAAAATGTAGACCGTTTGAGATGGTCATTCATGAAGATGAACTTCAAGATGAACATCTTGGGTCAAAATTTAAGTTAAACTAGACATCAAGTAGATCCAAGTAAGAAGAACAAGATGAACAAGAAGTTAAAAGAGAATTTTAGGGTTTTGGAGAAGGAGGACTTTACCAATGGTGACACCCTATCTTCCTAGGCTTGGAATTTGACTTGAGGAGTATCAAGATTTGGTGTTTGACTTGAGGAGTATCAAGATTTGGTGTTTGGATTTGTGTTTGAGTGGATTCAAGGCTTGAATGTGTTTAGGGTTTGATGATAGAGTTGATCAAAGAGAAAACAAGTAGATAACACTTAAGTCCTCTATGTTTTCTCCCTAATCTTCCTCTTGAGTAGTGTTTTAAGCTTGAGCTTGGTGTGTTTAAGAGTGATTTGAGAATTTTTGAAGTGAATTTGGGAAAGGTTCAAGAGAAAATGGTGGCAATCTAAGGATTCCCACTGTTTTCTCTCTATTTTCGCCAGAATCCAGCTTCTGTGAATAAAATGTGTTGTGTAAACTGAGAGAGGAGGGTTCAATTTATAGGCCCCTGAAAATGACAAAGATGTCCGCGCGGATATGTACTGCAGCGTGCACTGTTCATTAATTGCAGCTTCAGGCTTTGGACAGGAAGAATAATCTTTTCAAAATTCAAATTAATCAGCCAGTTTTTGTTCCAGCAGTTTCTATTTTTGGTTTTTTGGCTTTTTTGAGATTCTTTTTCTAGGTTTAACCTTAAATGGCAAACCCTAATCTACCCTTGGTTGGTTAGAAATGTTAGAAATGTTAGAAATGTTAGGAATGTTAAAACTTTCGTTAATTTTCTAACGAAAAGTGCTAACAAACTCAAATTGGAGTACTTACAAGTTGGTATCAGAGCTAGGTTTAGAGTTCACGGGTAGAGTCTAGTTTGAGTGAGAGTGTGCGATAACTGACGTCGAGGTTTTAATGCAGGAATTTGTCCAATAACAGAAATTGATAATGACCAACCAAAGAATTAAGGAAATGTGAGCAATTTGGAGAGATAGATTCCTCCACAATCATTTGAGGTATATTACCTGTCTCCGGAGTTAGGGGTAATACTTTTCTAAATTCCCGTTCATTTCGTTCTCATGTGGCATTACATTTCACTTTTATTTGCATAAATGGCTTAAGAGTTGCCTTATATGCTGGAGGTTCTACTCTTATGGGAGAGTACCTCGAATCATTCTTGATTATCATGGTAATTGTGATTAAGTGGGCATGGATTGCCGGTGGATGTGGTAGAGATACCAATCCGTAAATTATTATAATATTGACCTGAAATATTTGAGTAGTTGTTGTGGTTGGGGAGGACTGTCGTAAGAAGCGAGTCTCCTTATCTACGTTCGATTTGCCTCCGTGTGTAGTTGAGGCGGATAAGTTATTTATTGATATTATGTCATATATGCGTAAATGTCAAAAGTAGGGCCTAAGGAATGTGAAGGTCAATTGGGTTATGTGTTATACTTGAGTAAAAGACACTTGAATTATCTCATGTACCGGTGATAAATAAATTGGTGAACTCTTAGTTGAGGTTAGGTATACGGCCTAATTAAGAGTGTTTTATGGTTGTGTAACTTGCGTGAGTATTTATACATTGGTGTCTCGTGGTGGAGACTAGATATATGAGACTAGTATTGAAAGTAATAGTCTAAGTGGGATTATATGGTTTATAAGATATCGCGAGTACGAGTCCTTATAGAACTGACATATATATTGCCTTATGTGCTAGAAGTATATTCTCTAATGAGAGATTGATTGTATTCTTGCTACTAATTTAAATAGGAAATCAGATATCCTTGTAGGTGATATCACCCTATAAGTTGACTAAGTAGTGTTTTCCATGTGAGCTTCAAAATGGATTCCCATCAGGTATCATGCCAAGATATTGAGACTTTGAGTTGAGATAAGGTACTCCTTTGGTATTCGGATTCCTATTTAGAGGACACTAATTGGGATAATGAAATTGATGAATCAACTTGGGAAATTATTTGATAAAGAAGATAGTAAGCTTAGCGAAATTCCGTAAGAATGAATTGTTACCATATTTAGAAAAGATGATACTTGGTGTTTATTTATAGATTATAGAGATCTTAAATAGGTAACTGTGAAGAATAAGCATTCGTTATTCCTTGTTGATGATTTGTATGACTGATTTTAGAAACTAGTAGAATACTCAATGGTTATTAGTGGAATTTTTCGGAGTGTTACAATCACAGTGAATATTTGCTTTAAGGATATACTTAAGACAACATTTGTATCTAGTATGAACGTTTTGGTTTGTGGGTGTGTATTAGTTATGGAGAGGTAAATAGGGTAAATGTGAAGAAGTATAATAGATATAGTTATTGGTGACTTATAGGATCAACTTCAGGAATTGGTAATATATGTATATGGTTTGTTTTGAGAAATGATTATCATTAGTTGAGAAAATAAAATGAAGATAAATCTTATTGGAAGGCAGGATACTTTAGGATGATTACACCGTATATGTCGACTTAGTTGCGTGAATCATATGAGGATTGGTATGATGCTTGGATTTGAGATTGTTGATGGTTATTGATAGGTAAGTTAGTTTATACGGTTAATGTATAATTGCAATTTGGGGATGATTGATCTATGTGAGTTCCAATTATATCTTCTTATTTAGAAATCATGGTAGTTGATCGGAAACTTGATGTTTACAATATGTTGTTATTAAGTATAATACCAATATCGAAGGTAGGGAATAGATGACTCAAATTAAGTAAAAGTGTGGAATATTCAACTTGAGGAATTATTGAATTGAGGATGATTTACCAAGTTTACTATTTTAATGAATGTTTTAGTGTTATTTATCGAAGATAGTAATAGTATTACGAGATTGTGTTTTCTTATAGAGAATTTAACTAAGTATAAATATTATGAGTGGTGACTACACTATAAATAGAAGCCAAACAAGAATATTATGAAAATTGTTTAAATGTGTTTCAAAACTTGGGAGTGTGTGTTGAACTTCTGTATGAAATTGTGCCCTTCGGGATAGTTAAAATTATTAAGGTCAGTAAACCGTTTTGTGCACAATAATGTCTGTGAGTAATTTGATCATCTACCGCTGGTATGAGACGGTTGTAGATAATTAGATCACTCGAGTTAGTTTTGTTTAGCTTATCTATCTTTTAAATTTTTTTTTTTTTAAATTTGTGAGTGGGTTAGTTAATTAAAACTGGTATGGGCCGGTTTTAAATAAATAAACCATTCGGATCTCTTTTTATATTATCCTTTGGAATTCTGAAAGATGTTGTAAATTTTAGAAAGACATGTTATTTTAAAATTATAGGTTGTACAGAAGCAAGTAAAAAGGGCAACCTAGTTCCCCTATAGTGATTGATTGCATTAAAGATTTGATCCGAGAAATGTTTTGATAAATTGTGGGGTTGTTAATGTGACATACTTCACTTTTACACTCACAACATTCTCTCTCCTAACTATTCCTCCCACTCATTCTCTCTCCTATTTAATTCTTCATACTCACAAACACCCCCTCCACCTATTTCTCTCTCCTACTTTTTCTTAATTCCCACACCCAAAAAGTTGGTGTCCATTCACATGGGACGGAGGGAGTATGTCACCAAGAAAAAAATTGAGTTGTGCAGTATCCTTAAACTAAATATGACTTACTTCGTACTATATTGTGTTGATTGATAGGACAGTTTCTACGTGTAAAAGAGATGCTTACTACACCATTGCAGAGAGCAGGTCCAACGTTTACTCCATAGTTGTTTAGTGAGGAAAATACAAATGCATGTGTTTTAATGTGAGATAGTGCATGCTAAATTGCTATGGGTTAAGGCTATCATTTAGAAATTGAGAAAAATTAGTGTAAATAATCACTTGCTAAGTATATTGAAAGATAGATAAGGAAGGTGGTGGTTGCTTGTGAGTTTTTTTTCCCCTAATCCCTCCGTCTCAAAATGATTTTTCCATTTTTTTTCATTACTACAAATGAATTTTAAACAATAATTTTAGGTTGATTTATTTATACAAATGCAAATCTAAAAATTATTGATACACCATCAATAATACTATCAATAACAAGTTTTAGATTTTTATTGAAATAATAAATAAATTTAAAATTATTGCTCAAATTTTATTCGTAATAAGGAAAAAAAAGTGGAAAGATCATTATGGAACGGAGGAAGTGTTGTTATTCTAAAAATTTACATTTTATATAGATATGATTTGGGGCTTCTTTTCCTCATTGACTTCTCTTTTTTGGCATATTGTTTCGTGCCATTGGCACGGGCTAGAGAGTACTAGTAATAATACATACATTGGCGTCTCATACGATTTAATACATGTATAACATAATTACATGTATCAAAAGGTTCAACATATATCGTAGTTCAAAATTTACAAATCTTGCTCACTAAAAAAAGAAAATCATAAATATAAAAAATTTAACTTCAACATATACCGCTTTATCTCTCTAAAAATACATTCTTTACAACTTTTTTTTTGAGTGTCTCATTAAAAATTACATTTTGCTAAAAATGGAAATGTTGTAATGCTTCCATATTTAATGAGACTCACACGCTAAAGAACGCATCGACAAACCATAGCCGAAATTTTATAAACTTTTTTGGCTACACCATATCCCAATAAAATTTAACATTCGTCTAGGTATGACCGAAAATTGTTTTTTTTATATTAGCGAATCGGTGTTGAATGTTTTAAAATTTTCAGGTGCACCCCATTGAGCAGTTGAAACTATTTTGATTGCACCCAACCTACCATCGAAGGAAGGGGAAGGAGGTGGCTAACTGGATATGGCTACAATGAAGAGAGATTGAAGGAGAAGTGTTTAAGGGTGTATAAGGGTTAGGGTGATTCGGTCATTTCCTGATGGCATTTTTGAAACATCTTGGATTACGGTATACACTAAAATTTTACGGGTGTTTATAACAACTCTCTTACTTAGGCCCCATTTACATTTTTTGGAAAATATTTTTCGTAAAATAACTCGTTTTTCGTTGTTTCGTTGTTTAACGCAAATACCGTAAAATATTTTCCGTTGTTTGATTGTTTTTCGAAAAATGAAAAAACGTTTTCCGGAAAACATTTTACGCCCTTCCTAAGTAAAACGACTTACTGACCTTGTCCTAAGTAAAACATTTTTCGAAAAATGGTGTTCTTCATATACAACTCATATTTCACAAGGTACAACATTCTACTTCCTCATTCTAATAATAATTAAATAATAATAATAATAATAATAATAATAATAATAATAATAATAATAATAATAATAATAATAATAATAAAATAATAATAATAATAATAATTAAATATATATATATGCCAAAAACTTACAAAAAACGCGTTTTTTTGTAAGCTTACAAAAAAACGTGTTTTTAAACGGTATCTCTCACTCACAGACACAGACGCAAAGCAAATAAGCTTCTCTCACTACATTCTCTCTCTATGCGGAAACCAGAGAGAGCCTCTCCGCAATCGTCTTCTTCCCCAAGCTCTCCCTCGCCGACGACCTTCCTCAACCAATCCTCACCCTCTAAACCCTCTCCGGCCAAGCCCAAACACCAATCCTCCCTCTCCGGCGACCTTCCTCAACCAATCCGCTCCAACCCATTCGCCGGAAACCAACCCCCTCGATCTCCATCGCCACCGTTCTCCCCCATCAACGCCAAATACAAGGTCGTGGGCCCGAAGTAGACAAATTACGATCTGTATTTTTAGCGTTCCTTGACCTTTCTCTCTAATCCTTCAATTTGTATTTTGATTGATCATCTTCAATTGTATTTTTGTTATTGGTGGTGGTTTTTTGATTTGGCAAATTCAATTCCTTGAGCAATTGCTCTTGATTGAATGAAGACGACTCTTTGTATCATCGATCGTTATGTTCTTTTGTTCTTGGTGGATTAGTATAAAATGTGCCAGTTTCCATGTGCCAGTTTCGGTGTAAAATAATGCCCGTTTTTATTTTTTTGAGTGCCAATTCATGTATTTTGAAGTGCCAGTTCTTGTGTTTTGAAAGCCAGTTTCCATGTGCCAGTTTCGGTGTAAAATAATGCCCCTTTTTGTTTTTTTGAGTGCCAATTCATGTATTTTGAAGTGCCAGTTCTTGTGTTTTGAAAGCCAGTAAAAATATTTTTGAGTGCCAGTGTACGTGTATTTGAGTGCCAGTGTACGTGATTTTGAATGCGATCCTTGTTTTTCGAATGCCGAGTGCTTGTGTTTTTGAGAGCCGGCAAAAATATTAGTGTAACAAAGTGCCGGTGTTAGTTGAGCAGTGCCGGTGTGAAGAGTGTCGTTCATGTATATAAAAGTGCCGTGTAAAAGTGCCGGTGCCGGTTTAACAAAGTGCCGAGTGTCGATTCTGGCTGGCACTTTGTTAAATGTCTTGGCACTTTTTCACCGGCAATTTGTGATACGTGAGCGCACTTTATCACATTGGCGGTTGTTAAGCAGACACTTGGCATAAAACGAAACCGGTAATTACAAAAATGCCACCGTTTATTTTGAACATGGTTGCCAGTAATTACAAAATTGCCACCGCTTAATTTGAAAACACGTTTTTTCATATCTTAAGAAAAAACTAGTTTTTCATAAGACCAACTCTATATATATATACATATAATAATAATAATAATTAAATAATAATAATAATAAAATAATAATAATAAAATAATAATAATAACAAAATAATAATAATAATTAAATAATAATAATAATTAAAAAATTATAATAAAATAATAATAACAAAATAAAAATAAAAATAATAATAAAATAGAATAAAATAAAATAAAATAATAATAATAATAATAATAATAATAATTAAAATAATAATAATAATTTTAAAAAATACTAATAATACTAATAATAAAAAAAATAATAATAATAGTAATAGTAATAGTAAAACATTTTTCTAAGTAAAACATTTTCCTTACCAAACACCCGAAAATATTTTACGCCCTTTCTAAGTAAAACATTTTCCGAAAAACATCTTTTTTTACAGAAAAACATTTTCCGAAAAAAAAATTTCAAAAAATATTTTACGTCGAAACAAACGGAGCCTTAATCTACAGAATACCAACAAATTGCATACAACAACCACAAAATCATAGCATAATTTGACGAAGAAAACAAAGTGCATAACGAATTTACTTGATGACATTTTTGTAATAATTGCATTGTGGGGTATTCAGTAATTATGCGGGGGAGAATAACAATTCTTAATTGTAAACTTTGTAACCAAAATAATACGGAGTAATTATAAACATCCACGTTTATTAAAAAAAAAAAAACACTTTTGAGTCTGTTGCAAAGTGTGAAATGGCGCGGTGAGTGGTGCCAAAATCCATTCTCACCTACCTCACTCTCACTCCCCAAGTCTTAATCCCAATTTACAATTACCGGGTAGCGCCGCCCCGCCGCCGCCCAACGACACCGCCATTTCTTTTGATTTCTCTATCAAAAAATGGCTCTTTTCCGAACCCTATCAAGAAAAGCCTACACTTCCCTCTTAAATCCCCTTCGTCGCATGAGCAACATCCCGGAAAACACCGTCTACGGCGGACCCAAGTCGCAGAGCTCCAATCAGAGATTTACCCTCACCAATTTACGTCAAAAATACCGCAAGGGTGAACCCATTACGATGGTGACGGCGTACGATTACCCGTCGGCGGTCCATCTTGACGGCGCTGGAATCGACATTTGTTTGGTGGGGGATTCTGCTTCTATGGTGGTTCACGGCCATGATACGACTTTGCCGATAACGTTGGAGGAAATGTTGGTCCATTGTAGAGCTGTTGGAAGAGGGGCTAAACGGCCTCTCCTCATCGGAGACCTTCCATTTGGTACCTATGAATCCAGCATTCAACAGGTACCTTTTGAGAACTTTCAAGTTCTTGTTAATAATTACATAGAATGTATCGAAATTCCTATCCGAATCGCCAGTGTTGAATGATCACCACAAGGGAAATTGCATGAGAAATTTGTGGAATAAGTGTCAGATTTGTATTTGCAATGATAAAGAATACAAATTGTTCTGTTTTAGAAGGAATTGAAGTAATTTAAAAGATATAAATTTATGCATACAACTTGTTTGTTTTAATGTCGGTTTCTGCGGTTTGCCACAACTTGTCTGAAATAGTTAAATTAGGACTATAGTTTTGTAACACAGATTGTTAACAGGATAGTAACCATTATTATACTGATTGTCCTGTTGGTTTATTTAATGTTTATGACTGTGGTTGTGGGTGGATATGTACATGTGACTGAGATACTTTCTTTAATGGGTTATTTGGAATAGCGGAAAAATTTAATGTCAATGGTGCGTGTTTTAAGCCTCAATGGGCAGTGGGATTTGATTAAATAGTAGTCCGTCCGTCCAAAATGAATGACCAAAACTTTGTCAAAATTTGAAAATTTTTTGGTCATTCATTTTGGGACGGAGGTTGAAGTAAATCTATTGGAGGTTTCTTATAGAACAACAAAGGTGACGCTGAAATAAAGTGTCTCTTCCAAATAGATTTGGATTCCAAACAAATGCTAATCTCAGACCCCCAAAGTTATGTTCCAAAAAGTTCTTATCAATTTTTTTTTTATTCCAATCAATCTTGATTTCTTTCTGGAAGACAATTTCCTTCCTGTTGCTACAGTGCCTAGAAGTTGATTGTATAACATGCTATCTTTGCAAGGCAAAAGACAGCTAAATATTGAATCAAAGTGATGCTATGTGTCCTAAAAATATCTTTGAATCCTATTTCAAGCATGTGATTAGTTTGACATCACGTTAATTTGCCAAGACGAGAGAGTAAATGATCATATGTTTCACACTTAGTTGAGAGTCAATGTTGAAATGTTCTACTCCCTCCGTCCCAAAATGAATTACCAATTTTTTTTAAAATTTGCTCTTGATCAAGAGCAAATTATAAAAATAATTGGTCATTCATTTTTGGATAGAGGTAGTATTTTATTTTACTTTGTGTCCTCAGATATTTCCATAGAATATTCTCAATTATACAGAGATTTTAAGAAGTCATTGATTTATCATTCTTGACTTTTGTTTTGCATACTTTCTGAGCGAAGTTTATTGGAAAGCTACATCCATTTGATGTTGAATATTTGTTGTGATTGTGAAATGGTTGGTGATATTGCAGTTTTGGTTATGAGCAGGCAGTTGATACGGCTGTCAGGATACTGAAAGAAGGAGGAATGGATGCCATAAAGTTGGAAGGTGGTGCACCATCAAGAATTACTGCTGCAAAAGCTATTGTTGAAGCTGGAATTGCTGTTATGGGACATGTCGGACTTACTCCTCAGGCTATCAGCGTTCTTGGGGGATTTAGACCTCAAGGGAAGAATGTTATCAGTGCTGTCAAGGTATGTGTGTCTGTTGTTGGTATTCTTCAGTGTAGTGGCGAGGCCACTTTGGCCGCATGGTGGTCAATCGACCCCCTTTATGTCAGAACTATGTCGTTTTATACTTCAAAAACCTCAAAAAGTATAATTTTTAATAATATTTATTCAATGGGTCTCAAAAGCAATAATGTGAGAATATATCAAAGAGAAGGTACCCATAAATTATTCAATGGGTCTCACATGTCATACTCACAATAAATATCCACTTTCTCTCTCCTACCCACTTTCTATACTCACAACACCCTATCCCACTTTCTATTTTTATATTAAAAACACCACTCTCCTTAATTTTTGTGCCCAAGTTTTTTGGAGCATAAATGGGACGGACGGAGTCTATTTTTATTTTGACCCCCTTGGTTTAGAAAAAAATACCACTAGATTATAAATTTGACCACCTTCTACTGAAATCTTGGCTTCACCGCTGCTTCAGTGTACTCATTGCTAAGTACTATGCTATATGGGTATAAGAGGTTTAAAGTGATGTTAAAATGGTCTATGTGCAGGTTGTGGAGACTGCACTGGCATTGCAGGAAGCAGGGTGTTTCTCTGTTGTTCTTGAATGTGTGCCTCCACCTGTGGCTGCTGCAGCAACTTCTGCTCTTCGGATACCCACAATTGGAATTGGGGCAGGGCCTTTCTGCAGTGGGCAGGTTCGTTAGTTCTTCTTGCTCTCTGCCCCTCCCAAACTTCCATGTTAGTGTTTTAGTTGAGTGGATTAACTCTAGGAATATTTTCCAGGCTAGAGTGATGTCTGCTTACTAACTTGTTTTTGCAACTTGTAAGCATCTGAGCATTGAATATATTATGGTGAGCCAAACACTGTGTGTCCGAACTGGGCTTTCTTTATCGGTCCGGCCTAAGCCAATAAATTGAGCCCGAGTTGGTTACAAAGAAAAATGATAGGGAAAGAAAAAGAAAAAGGAGAAAAAGAAAAGGAAAAAGAAGAAAAGCTACAAATGAGATGAGTTTGAGCTCTACTCTAGCAAATGTTTGTATACTCCCTCCGTCCCATAATAAATGTCTCACTTTCCTTTTTGGTATGTCAACAGTTTTACTTTTACCATTGTACAAGTAATATATAAACGCCTAAAGCACTCCTCTTAAAAACGTTGACCAGTGAAATGCGACATTTATTAGGAGTACATAATACAGTTATTTATTATCAAGCCTACTCTATCTGAACTGAACTGGATTTGTTTGTGTCAAGCCTAAAGTTGCTTGGGCTCGACGCCTCGACCTCAAACCCACCATGATACCAGCTTTAAATAGGCATAGCTAAAGCTGGTTCGGTTATCAATCAACCCAATATGGACCAAGAACTGCTGCAGCGAGCATCTTGCTGCTCCGCTGCAGCCTATGGTGCGAGATGTGGTTACGAGGGCGAGTTCGCGAATCGCGAGGTGTGCAGCCAAGATTAATTGGGCATCTGTGGAGCTCACCAAGCACTCTCTTCATCTCGACCCACCATCTCACAAATAGGGTTGCGTGGCCCAATAGCCACCGTTCGTTGTGGCGTAGCAACAAATCTCATGCTACTGCAGTTTTAAATTCCCTAGATATGTGCTTTATTTTGCGCAAGACCCAAATTGGGACGCAAAATCCTTGGCTGAAAGTGAGGTGGTAACTATTGATAGGTTGTTGT
The DNA here is from genome assembly GCA_022495995.1 of Adenophora triphylla var. japonica. Taxonomy (NCBI): domain Eukaryota; kingdom Viridiplantae; phylum Streptophyta; class Magnoliopsida; order Asterales; family Campanulaceae; genus Adenophora; species Adenophora triphylla. Next base: position 479,673 of record JAFEMH010001056.1, read on the forward strand.
TATCCAATTAACAGTTGCCGCCTCATTATATCTATAGTATAAATGAGGGAAGGGGTGCTACATAACTATGAATAGTGCCAATCAGCAAATTTCCCATTTTGCCCTCATACATTTGTTCCTTTCCCATTTTGCCCTTAAAAATTATTAAAAAAAATTAAAAAAAAAAAAAAAAAAAACCTGTGTCCTTGGACACGGGCATGTACTAGTGGAACCATAAATCAAAAGTTATGTCATAAGAAAATTTTATGGACACCACCTCATTTTATATGCAGGTTCTTGTTTACCATGATTTACTCGGAATGATGCAACACCCACACCATGCCAAGGTTCATTTCTAATTCACTGCTAACCCTTTAAAGATTTTCACTTCTCCGTTCCATGTTGACTAAGTAAAGAGGCTGTTTGACTTATTACAGGTTACTCCAAAGTTCTGTAAACAGTATGCACATGTAGGAGATGTCATCAACAAAGCTCTGTCGGAGTACAAGGAAGAAGTAAGTAGCGGTACATTCCCTGGGCCATCACACAGCCCTTATAAAATCAACGGTGCTGATGTTAATGGGTTCTTAAACGAGTTACAGAAGTTGGGACTGGACAAAGCAGCTACAGCTGCTGCTGAAGCTGCAGAAAAGATGGATAAGGCTGAGTTGCAACAAAATAGCTGAATAAATAGTTTTAAGTATTTTCTTCTTAGTTGAGTCCGCCTTCATAATAATTGCTGCTTCTTTTTTCAGCAAAAAGTGGCATTCCAGAATGAAAAAGATGAGAACTTCTCTGTTTTTACGCGATTTTGGTATGTTTTTTCTTAAATTATACCATTCTCGCACCTTTGATTATTTTGCGTTTTTGTTCTATTTCAAGAATAAAAATAAACATTTATTTTGATACGACAGAGGTAGTCTAAATTTTGTATGTGTAGAAGTAAGCAAGTCAAGCTCAACGCAACCCAACCCAACCCGACCCGACCCAACCCACTGATTTACCTTGGTGATGATGATAAAGGAAAACAGATGCAAAGTGATTACAGAAAAGGGTCATAATCATATCATGAACATCAAAAAATCTAATTTGGTTAGCAAGAATATCATTATCACAAGGTTTTTTATGTCGGTCTTTTGTCAGTACACGTCTTTTGTCGGTACACGCAGTCGAGATTGATTTTGTAAATTCTGGGTCCATCAAATTCAAAATCATCTCATCCGTTAAACACAAAAAAACATAAGCAAATTTGATGCATCTAATTTGGTTAGCAAGAATATCATTATCACAAGGTTTTTTATGTCGGTCTTTTGTTGGTACACGTCTTTTGTCAGTACATGCAGTCGAGATTGATTTTGTAAATCTGGGTCCCATCAAATTCAAAATCATCTCATCCGTTAAAACACAAAAAAAAAACATAAGCGAATTTGATGCTCACAAAAACTCGCTAGAGCTCTACCAAATTCCCATTTATGCTCGTCGCTGTAACTCTCTAAAGACGATCATATGCTATATACTCGCACAAGTAACTCTTCCTTTATGAAATAAATATTGAATAAAAATCAAATTGAGTAAACGTAAATTTATTTATTTTTTCGATATTTCATTTAGAAACCGGAGAGAATAACAATTTATTGAGTTGATAAGAAGATTGTAGCCTGGTGGCAACATTCCTCGCTTATGATCATACTCCTTCCGTCCCGGCCGACTTAGAATTTTTTGAAATGGCACGGGAATTAAGGAAAAGGTAAATGTTGTGAGTGTAATTTAAAAATAGGAGAGAGAATGAGTGGAGGGAATAGTAAATTATAATGGTGTTGTGAGTATTAAAATAATATAGGAGAGAGAATGAGTGGAGAGAATAGTGATTTAAGGTTTTCATTTTTGGCCGTCCTAAGTCGGGTGGAACGCCCAAAATGGCAAAAAGTCCTAAGTCGGCCGGGACGGAGGGAGTATGTCCCAAGTATGAGTCAGCTAAAGGAGAATATGAAAATACTTAAGATCATGTGTCCCGACTTCGAGTCAGCTAAGGGAGAATATGAAAATATATGTCGATCCTCACCAAAAAATAAATGAATTATATTTACAACACACATGAAAAACAAACTATTTAGACATGATTATAAAATATACTAAAAAAAAAAAAAGGAATAAACCCTTTCTTCCTCAACAAGACTCACTTTTTTAAGTTTTTATAGAGAACTATACCCCATTATTCAATATAATTGTCTGATTCTGATCCTAAATTTTTATAAAATCGAAATATTTAGTTCGATTTTAATTTTCTAAAATTTTGATAAAAATCGAAATCAATTCTGAACCATGAACACCTAATTCAATTCAAAGTACAAAAGGTCATTGTAACTTGAAGATTCTTTTACCCTTGTGAGAAAAGGCATAAAGTAAAAGCATTGACTTTTATCAACACATAATGTACACCCTTTGATGCACTTGGTACAACTATCAATTGCAACACAAAAGTCTACCCTTCTGTAAAAAATCAAAATCCCTTCCACTATGGTACAAAAGAAAAACATTGTGAAAAAGTCAGATGCCACATGTCAGCTGTCACTTTCCGACAATAAAGTCAACCCGCGGCGGAGAAGATGCCGGCAGCAGAATTAAACAACCAAAGAAAACGGCAAACTCAACGGGAAAGGACCCGACGAGCATTCTCCGGCTGCCGGTCCGACGAGTTCTTCCAAACCCTCGAAGAAGTCATCTTCCAAGGCCACGTCAGACACCACAAACTCTTCGTCGTCGTCTTCTTCTTCTTCAACCATGTCTTCTCTCTTCTCCGTCGCCGGAGAATTTCCCTCCGATGGAGATACCGGCGGGGAGCAATTGGGTTTGCTGCTTTCTTCACCGGATGAAGTGGGTTTCTGTCGAACACTGCCGGCAAGTGAGTTCCGGTGAGTTGGCATCGGGTGGTTGTGATCGCCGGTGTATGTCAAAATGTACATTCCCGGGTCGGTCCTATTCCGCTCCACTTGTTTTCGGGCCATACATCCCTTTGAGGTACTACATCTGTAATAACCCCTGTGTTCATCAAACCAAACAAAAACAGAGTTAATTTCTCACTCATTTTCCCGAGAAAATCAAAGAAAATGTAAATTAGCTCAAATCTTCTAAATTATTCAACTCATCCCAAATTTTGTTCTTAAAAGAAATCACTTTAAATAAAAAAATAATTGAAAATCAAAAAGGAAAAAATAAATAAAATTGAAAGGAACCTTGGATAAGGAGAACCCTTGATGGGTTTTTGGCCATATTTTCTCCAAGACCACATATCAGAAGACAGACCCTCAGCAGGAACTTGGCAAACCCTTTTCACCTGACTTTTCCTGTAAATAATTAAGACAAAAAAAGGCTCAAAAAATCTATGATTCTCGAACTCTTTGATTTACCTCGTTGTACACTCGTAAACAAGACTAAAATTAAGAGTGTCCGACTCGTAAACAAGACTAAAATTAAGAGTGTCCGACGTGGGTACGGTGGGATAAACGAAAGAAACATGATAGCTCTCAAGAAAGTGTTATCAGAAGAGCTAAACTTTCTGTTTGTGGGTATCTCCCAAAATTCCTATTTTCTTGCTTCAGAACAAATATTTAATATTTTTTTTTTTTGACTGAGAGACTCTTAATAGTACTAAATTTAGCAATAAAAAATATACTCCAAAGCAAATTTATGGTAAATAGTTAATGGGGGTATCTTCTGAAAATTCCAATTTTAAGCCTCCAAGGGAAGAGTCTCAATGACAAAAGATTGGGAATATACCTTTTCTTGGACCTAGGATTCTGTGAAATAGCACTTCTTGAGCCACCAAAATTTTGCTTTGGTTGAGGTTGTTTTTGTAAATACAATTGTTGTTGTTGTTGTCGATATTGTTGTTGTTGTTGTTGTTGTTGTTGATATTGTTGTTGTTGTTGTTGTGGTTGTTGTTGTGGAGATAGATCTTGTAAGCCACCAAGAACAGAGAGGGGTGAAATTGGTGGAGGAGAAAATGGTAATTTTGTGGGTTTGTAAAGATTGGTACTCAACAAATCTTCAATACTGTTGTTACTTGTTCTTGGTTGGAATAGATCTGAGAAGCCCATGAAGAAGTTGGTTTTGTGCTCTCCTTGTGATGGTGGTTGGTGGTGGCCGGAAAAAGACCATGTAGAAGTAGAAGTAGTGGTGGTGGTGGTGGCGGAGGAGGTGGTGGTGGAGGTGGAGGAGCAGCCTCTGACCACCGCTTGTAAGCCCCAATCATCTTCCATTGTAGGTTCTTCTTCTAGTTTGCTCGGAGTTGAGTTTTAGAGAGAGAGAGAGAGAAGGAAATGGGGACAAAGGGAGGCGCTGACTTTTGTTTGTGGAGAGAGAAAGTGAGTGGGGAGATAATATTGGGATGGAAATGAAGAGGAAAAGAATTATTTATAGAAAGTGTTGTGACTGTGTGTGAGAGGAGAGAGAGAGAGAGAGTGTGGCAGCTGGCTTTCACAAGAAAATGTAGTGGGAAAAGTAAAAATATTTGAGTAAATCTTACTCCCTCCGTTCCGTCTGATACTTCACATTTTGGTAAAGCACATAAATTAAGAAAAATGATGAGTGGGAAAAGAGTTGTGAGAGGAAAGAAATGAGTGGATATGACAAATGGGACCCACAATTTAAATATGTGAGAAGGAAAAGTTAATGGATATGACAAGTGAACCACACAATTTAAATATATAAGAGAAAAAAGTTAGTGGAGTTGATAAATGAGACCCACATTTATTATCATTTTAGAAAAGAGGAAGCTTCAGATGAACGGAGGGAGTATAGTAATACATTAAATAATTTAAAATTTAAATATCAACTAATAAATACTCCCTCCGTCCCACCTCACTTGACACTTATTTTCATTTTGGGCCGTCCCAGCTCACTTGACACTTCCCAAAATAGCCTACTTTTTTATAGCCTACTTTTTATAATTTTATACTCACTTTACCCCATCACTCATTCTCTCTCTTCATTTTCCATCACTCAATTTATTCAACAAACACTACTATTTACCCCACTCATTCTCTCTCTTTATTTTCTACCACACATTTCTTTTATTTTATTTTTTTTTCTTAGTTCTCATGCCCACCTCAAGGGTGTCAAGTGAGGTGGGACGGAGAGAATATATTTAAAAGAGTGTATTTATATAAAGGATTTTTCTAATGTGCCCCAAGAGCACATGTTAAGCTCATTAAATTAATAACCAATATATTTATATACTTCCACAATCGACCAACATAACATATACTACCCTCCGTCCCATTACAAAAGAGGAAAGTTGGTCAATTGTGTGAATCTTTGACCAATGATTTTATGAATATCTAGATATTTTTTTGTAATTTTAAAAATTGTTATTGCTTCACCATTAGAAATACTATCAATAACTTTTTTTAGAATTGCATAAAGATATCTAGACATTCATAAAATTATTGGTCAAAGATTTATACAGTTGACCAACTTTCCTCTTTGTAATGAAACAGAGGGAGTATATCGTATTTTACTCATCTCTATATATATAATAACAAGATCTTGGTAATTTGAGGGGGTATGAGGGGCATTTTCGTCATTTGATACGGTGGCAAAAGTGCAAAAAAATTGACTTAAATGACACTTGGCAAGCGGTGATTGGATGTAATATATTTTTAATTTTTTTTTTTGGAAATTTGGACACGTGTCGATCATTAAGTGGAGGGCATTTTGGATAATTCAACGACGCGGGTGGGACACGTACCGACAACCGCGCGTGAAGAACGTGAAGGACGCTGAATTGTGTTTGTTTTCTTTTTTTTTTCTTTCTTTTTTGGGCTTGGACACTTGGCTTCCTCCTATTGGTTGTTTGGATTTTGGATTTTTATTTTTCACCCATTTCTTTAACCTAAATTATTTTATAATAAATTAATTTTTTTTTAAAAAAAAATTACACCAAATTTCATAAAAAAAAAATTCTCTTTAAATAGAGACTATTTTCATTCGATTTGGACATAGAAAAAAAAACCTTTATTTGTAAATATAAATTTCTTAATTATTCTTTGTTAATTTTCCTTTGTTAATTTTTCAATATGTTTTTAATCAAAATTAATTTTGAAGAAAAAAAATTCTCTTTTTTAAATATAAATTTCTTGATTATCCTTTGTTAATTTTCTTTTTTTTTAAATATATTTTTAGTGAAAATTAATTAAGTGTGAAGTATTTATTTTTAATTATAAATGAGAATAATAATAATAATAATAATAATAATAATAATAATAATAATAATAATAATTTTATTAATCATAAAAAAATGGTGGGGTATAGGATGATGAGTTGGGATGGTGTTAATCTATACTAATATAACAACAGGATCGTCAAAAGTTGGAGCCAAAACCAAGGGTATTTTTGTAATTTCACGCGGTGGCATTTTGGCAATAAACAAGGCGGAGATGATACGTGGCACGCTGTCATTGGGCGCGTATGTCACACGCGCCGACACAGGCGCGTTAGACGCGTTACCTTTTTTTTTTCTTTTTTAATTGAAGCGACACGTGGCACACTCTGATTGGACCGTTTTATTTCAGATTTTTAATTTTCCTCCCCTTTTTTCGACCTCAATTATTTTATAAAAAAAAAAAATTTTACACCAAAATTCATAAAAAAAAATTTCTCTTTAATTAGAGACTAATTTCATTTAATTCGAACACCAAAAAAAACAATCTTTCTTAAAAATAAATTTCTTAATTATCATTTCTTTATTTTACTTTTAATTTTTCAATATCTTTTTTTTTTTGAAAATTAATTAAGTTTGAAGTATATTTTTTTATTATAAATGATGATAATAATAATCATAATTTTACTTTTTAAATATAAATTATTGTTTGTAATGTTAGTTACTTCGTTTCAAAATTTGACATTAATTTTTTAAACATATTAAGTAATATTGTATAAAATATTCCTTTGGACGAATATATTAATTTATTTTTTTACCTGAAGTAGTATTATTTTGTAAAAATTAATGTTTATAATGTTCGTGTCTTCGTGTCAGGAAATAAATATTAATTTTTGAGGCAAGTAAATTCATTGAGGCAAATGAAGGAATTTTTTTTTTTTTTGATATAGAAATTAGTATTAATTATGGGATGAAAGTAATATTCATTTTTGAATTGAAGAAATATTTTTTTCTTAAAAAGTTGAATTTTTTTATATGTCCAAAAAAAATGAACATTGATTCTTTCGTCTCAATGAACATTTTAAAAATTAATACTACTTTATTCGTCTAAAAAATTAATGTAATATTTTGAGACGAAGACACTAACGTTACAAACATTAATTGCAGAGGCGAATGAAGTAGTATTATTTTTTTTAAATATTCATTGGGATGAAGGAAATAATGCTCAATTTTTTTGGAAAAAAAATGTTGTATTATTTTTGGGTTAATCATTTCGAATCGAAAGTAATATTCATTTTTGAAATATTATAATATTAGTGCCTTCGTTTCAAAATATGACATTACTTTTTTAAACAACTTAAGTACTATTTTATAAAATATTCATTGGGATGAAGATGGCATTTTCTTTTTTTAGCCGAAGTAGTATTATTTTGTAAAAATTAATCTTTATAATGTTTGTGTCTTCGTGTGTCAAAAAATAATTATTATTTTTTGAGACAAGTAAATTCCTTGAGGCAAAGGAAGCAATTTTCTTTTGATATAGAAAGTAGTATTAATTATGAGACGAACGTAATATTCATTTTTAAATTGAAGGAATTTTTTTTCCTTAAAAAATATAATTTTTTTATATATCCAAGAAAAATTAACATTGCTTCCTTTGGCTCAATGAACATTTTAAAAAATAATACTACGTTATTCGCCTAAAAAATTAATGTCATATTTTGAGACAAATGCACTAACATTATAAACATTAATTGCAGAGGCGAATGAAGTAGTATTAGTTTTTAAAATAGTAATTGGGATGAAGGGAATAATGATCATTTTTTTTGGATAAAAAATGTTGTATTATCTTTGGGTTATTCATTTTGAATCGAAAGTAATATTCATTTTTGAAATGTTGTAATGTTAGTGCCTTTGTTTCAAAATATGAGATTAATTTTTTAAACAAATTAAGTAATATTTTATAAAATATTCATTGGTACGAAAATAGTATTTTTTTTTTCTATAGCTGAAGTAGTATTATTTTGTAAAAATTATTTTTTATAATGTTTGTTTCTTCATCTCATAAAATAAATATTAATTATTTAGACAAGTAAATTCCTTGAGGCAAAGGAATCAATATTTTTTTTTTTTGGGACTAGAAAGTAGTATTAATTATGGGATGAAAGAAATATTCATTTTTGAATAGAATGACAATTTTTTTCCCCTTTTTATATATAATAGACGAACATGTAATTTTTTTTTTTTGAACATGTCATTTTTTTTAATTGGTAATATATTTTTGTAAATAATTTCATGATTGCAAATAATATGTGGACGTTTATTATTATTATTATTATTATTTTTATTATTATTATTATTATTATTATTATTATTATTATTATTATTATTATTATTTTGCCATTTTTACATGAGAGTATTTTTGTAATATTCAGGGAGTTTTTTTTTTAACAATCAGCTTTTGTGGGTTTTTTTTTCTTTTTAATATCCATCTTTTAAAATTTCTTTTTGGTAAATGTCCTTAGGACTTATTCAATTTTTACTTTCTAAAATTGTTTATTTCTTAGTTTAATGACTAATTTATTATATTATATTTACATCTGATTACTGTTTCATTATTGTCTGTAAAAAAAATATTTCAAAATGTACGATATAGTGTATATTTTTCAGTTCAAGATATTTGTATTATTGTTTTCCTTTTATGCTATGACTATTAATAAAAGTCAAAGGTCAGTATTTTCAATATAATTTTCAAATAATCGTTTTACAATGTATACAAACATCTATATTTCCTTTTGTATTTATTTCGATTTTAATCAGTTATTCGTTAATAACTGTCCGTGCATCGCACGGGGGTCAATCTAGTTTATATCAAATAATGAAACATACTTACTTGCACCCTTAATGAGATTTAATTGTTCGTCTTTCCACCATCAATATGTTGACCCCCTAACTTCAATTCCGAATTTTTTCCCAAATAATCCCGTTTTACTTTTTTATTTACGAAAATGACTTACTGTTCAAACTATTGCCCGGAATGTCCTCTTTTTTGAGACTCGCTACACCGTGTAGCGAGTTTGACTAGGGTTGGTCAAAACTCGCTACACCGTGTAGCGAGTTTAGGGTAATTAATTACGGCCGTTGGGAAATTAATTAGGTCATTTAATTAAACTAAATTCACTACACCGTGTAGCGAGTTTTGACCAGAAGTCAAACTCGCTACACCGTGTAGCGAGTTCAATTTATTCCAAACCCCTACATAACCCCCTCCGTCCGTCCCAACAAAACTTGCCATTCTCTTCCTTTCTCAGCCCAGAACCCTTTTCTTTCTTTCTTAAGTCCATCTTTCATCTATCTCTCTCATAATGGATCCATCAAAACCCCGTTGGTATCGTGGACGAAAACCTCTTCCAAGACAACCCAGGTCAAACCTCCAATCGCCTATCTAATCTCTCTCAAATTGAACGAGAGTTTCAATCTCCACCGTCTCCACCGCCTCAAACTGAACGAGAGAGATCTCCACCGCGTCATATCATACCTGGTCCCGCTGGTGAAGCACAGTTAGCCATGCGTCGGCATCACACCGGAAAAGCTCATGTCTCTCAGGGACCCCCCGCTCAGTCGACCCAAGAGGCAATACGTAGAAAGCTTGAAGAGCCGGAGGACGATGATGAATTCCAGGGCAAAGCTTGGCTTTCTGCAATGGATTATCTCACTGGAGAGGGTACATTTTATCCGTTGAAAATGATCAAGGAGAAATGCAAACAACATGAAAGGGTGGAACAGGTATAATATTTTACATTAATTATAGTTAAGGTTGAAATTTACAATTAATTGGTCATAATATTTTTGTTCTATTAGGTTGTGGTTGTTGTCGAAGTGCACACCAACCGAGAATGGCTCTTTTCACGTGATTTTGAAGGATCCTACCGACACTATTGAAGCTTACTTAGGTGACAAAGTGTTTAAGCAAGCGAGGCGGAAGTGACATTGGTGAAGGTGCTTTGTTACGATACTTACTCGGGTATGAAATATTTTCCTTAACATTACACTCCCTAAATATATCCTTACCTTTTTGTTCTAAATGTTTTGTTTTATTCATCTATTAGGTTGTTGTTTGGGCCATATCACGCTCAAAAAAACTACTTAACATTGTTCCTTCCAATGTTTGTAAGGTCTTCCCTAAGGATTGTTAATTTCATCTTTGGACATGTATTATTTGAATTTATGTCGGATTTAATATGTACCTGAATTTATGTACTATTTTTCTATGTGACCGGAATGTGGTCACTGAATTTATTTATTTATGTAAGATTTCCTATGTGGCGGGATGTGGCCACTAACTTGACAATATTTATTTTTTGTGATTTTATGTAGATTTCCTATGTGGCCGGGATGTGGCCACTAACTCTAAAATATTTATTTTTTGTGATTTTATGTAAGATTTCCTATGTGGCCGGGATGTGGCCACTAACTTGAAAATATTTATTTTTTGTGATTTTATGTAAGATTTCCTATGTGGCCGGGATGTGGCCACTAACTTGACAATATTTTTTTTTTTTTTGATTTTATGTAGATTTCCTATGTGGTCGGGATGTGGCCACTAACTCGAAAATATTTATTTTTTGTAATTTTATGTAAGATTTATAAATATTTATAAAAAAAAAATTCAGCCACATGTCATTATTTTTTTAACACATGTAATTTTTTTTTTGTTAGTACGAAGCTATTTTGAGCAACAATTTGAAGCTGATTTAATTGTCGAAATTAAAATTTAAAAGTTGTTATTGTTACACCATTATATGTACTTCAAGTAACAATTTTTAGATATTCATTATGATATATAAAATAACTTGAAGAAGTTTTATTTTGAATTAAGGGAATTTAGAAAATGGTGATTGAGAGAGTTGATTGAGAGAAAGAGAGAAAGGTAGGAGAAGAAACAAAGCTGAGGAGAAAAAGAGAAAGCTATGGAAGGAATCTCAGAACCACGTGAATTCACACAAAACATTTATCACGGGTGTTGTACTTGAAGCTTTCTCTCATTGTCGGCCAGTCATTTTTGTGGATGGAACATTTATGCATGGTAGATATAAAGGGGTAATACTGATTGCCATGGGTGTTGACGCCCAAGACAGCATACTTCCGCTTGCCTTTGCCGTTGTTGAAAAGGAGGGTGGCCGGGCGGCGTTGGTTCTTATACTGGTTTGCAAGCATATTATCAAGAGTCGTGAAGTATGCTTGATATCGGCCGTCATTGGGGCATTCTGAAGGCGTAGGCGAAGATACGTGGTGGCCAAACGTGCATCATCGATATTGCTTGAGACATATGCGAGCAAATTTCTTGGAAAAGTATAGAGGGGAAGGGTTGAAGTATACGTCTACGAGAGCGGGTAGAGCAACTCAAGATAGAAAATTGAAATCTATCTTAGAGAGTATCCGTGGAATTAAGCCCGAGGCAATTGCATGGTTTCAACATTTGGATGCTAGAAAATGGACATTGGCACACGATGGTGGTTACGGGTATGGCATCATGACTACCCAGCATGTGCGAGGTTTTGATGGTGTGATGAAGGGAGCTCGTGGGATGCCAATCACGGCCAATTGTTGAAAGCGCCTTCTATCGTTGTGTGGAGTACTTTCAAGTAAGGCATGGATTTTCAATCAATGCCTTAGGAGGTAATCCGATAACCCTAACATCAATCCCCGACACCAATTCGGCACGAAAGTCGGTTATCACTACTTGAAGAACACCGGAAAAGCGGCAACACATCACGTCGGGAGGTTCAACAATCATGAAATGGGGGTGTATCAAGTGGACAACGACGTCGGGTGATCACGGAGGAAATATACGGATTGTCCGACTTAATGAGCGCACCTGCACATGTGGTAAATGGGTTGCCTATCGCATGCGTTGTTCCCATCTCCTTGCTTGTTGTTACGCACAAAATATTGATGGTCGAGATTTCGTTTTGAATATTACACCGTTGGGGAATACTACAAGACATGGAAGGGAACATTCGAACCAATCGAGCATGAGGACTATTGGGGCGTGGATGGTTTGGTGCCTAGTTTCTTCCCTAATCCCCTACTTCGACGTTCTGCGAAGTCCGGACGATCTAGATCAAGACGCTTTCGTAATTCTATGGACTTTCAAGCAGATAAACGGAAGAGTATGTGTTCATCATGCCATCAGGAAGGGCACAATCGTCGTAGATGCCCGAACCTTAGGGAGTAGAAGAATGTTTTTAATGTAATTTATGTTTGGCTTGAATTGGATTGATTCGGTTTCGGTTTTATTATATGTCGTTTTCATTAAACTTGAAAAGTCCAATGTAATTTATATTTGAGTTGAATGTAATTTTTCGGTTTCGGTTTTATTTTAATTAAGTTTTAAGTTTTAAGTTTTAATTTATGTTTGGCATAATTACAAAAAAAAAGGTACATATTACATTACAGCGGCTTGGGAGCGGACGCTTCGCACAGTGGGAGCGGACGCTCCTTTTGCAGAAACTTAGGCTGGAATAGAAGGAATGGAAATGTACATTTAAAAACGCTACACCGTGAAGCGATTTTCACTATACTCGCTACACCGTGAAGCGAGTTTAGTGAAAATCGCTTCACTATGCATTTCAAAGAATTGGGCGCCCACCAAAGCCGGCCAGAAGAACAAGGGCGGCCACTCCAATTTTGGCCCAATAAATACTCCTTCGTCCGTCAGAAAGGGCACTTTTGGTCAACGAGTTAACTTTGACCCAACATTAATGCAAATTTAATCATCTTATTGAAATTATAAAAATTGTTATTCATAAATCATTTAATGATTTATCAATAACAATTTTTAGAATTTCAATATAATGATTAGATTTGCATTAATGTTTGGGTCAAAGTTAACTGTTGTTGACCAAAAGTTCCCTTTCGGGCGGGACGGAGGGAGTACAATTTTTTGATTCGTCCCGCAATAATTACACAGTAGCACATTTGAACATTTTTTTTGGAATTATGCTAAACATAAATTGAACCTTAACACTTAAATGGAAAATAAACTTTTCTTTTATTACTCCCTAATCTAATAAATATCATCAATTATAATTTTTTAAATATTCATTAAAATAACTAAAATCATTTTTAAGAATTGGAAAATTACATTCAAATCAAATATAAAGCTAAACTACTAAGAAAAAGATACAAAATTTCAATACAAATAAAAAACATTCAAATAAAAAGTAAACTAATAGTACAGTTCAAATAAAAACTAAACCAATACAACAAAGTTTCATTACGTAATAATAAAAAAACAAAAGTGAACTCTCTACCTATTATCATAGAAAGACGGGGTGTAGGGATTACGCGGATTCTGAGCGAGACCCTCTTCTAAGCATTTGTTCCTGAAGCTCTTGTTCAGGGGTCATCTGAGCCGGATCGACGAAACCATGGAACGCTCCATGTGATGAAGGAGTCCTCAACCCACTTCCACTCGTATAAGCGCCGAAGCCCAGTAGGATGTAGATGGTCCGGGGAAGGGTCCGCACTGGGCACTCCACCGCCACCCCCAGCCACCCCCACTGCCACCCCCCACCACCCCCACCCCAGCCACCCCCCACCACCCTCCGACACCCCCAGGTCCAGTCCCAGAAACCCCGCTCCAACGCTCAAAATCATCATGATCGTGGTCGCTGTGACACCGGTCATAAGATGTATCGGTCTGGGTCTGCGCCTGAGGCTCGGGCTCGGGCTCGGGCTCATCGTGTAAATCTATCTGGGGCGGTGGTTCTGCCTGTCCACGACGTCGCCGACGTTGTCGAGGTTGTCCCTGTACGCGATCTGCGTGGGGAGGTGCGGCGGGGCGAAGGCGGTGGAGCTCCCTAACTCCCCCGAACCCGTGTGTCACAATCTCCCGCATTTCGGCTTGGTGGGGATGCTCATCCCTCTCGTGGCGACATGCGGGCGCTGGAAGGGTCTGCCACCGTTTTTATATCAAAAATATATATAAGAACGAGAGACATAAGTTAATAATTGATGTTTTCTTAAAAAAAAATATTAGAAAAAAAGTTTAAAAATGTAAAAACTTACCATAAACTCTAGGCAGGGGCACGACCGGTATCCATCCACCTCTACGTGAGTGAGCCGCCGCACAAACCTACACGTTATGTCCCTATACCATACCATATATGGGTCGGTGTAGGTCATATCGTGGAAGCCGAACACCCCAGGAAACCAACCTCTCGTGGCGCTGTCCCCGCAGTGTAACAAGTGGGCGATGGTGCTCACCCCATCTCACCGTAGGCCTTCCCCGCCGATCCGAGCGGTGCAACTCCGTGCCCGGTGTCGAAGCGGTCTTTGGGATAAACTGTCTCACCCAAAGCTGCCTCGTCACGCGATCGGGCGGATGCCACTCAACCCTCTCAAAGCATATGAGAGGGACCTTCGCCAACCATATCTCCTCCCCTCGCCGCAGTGACCGGAGCGGGTCTCCCTCATAAGGCCGCCACACCACGTGACCCTCGTTCACCGAGCCAGTGATCCCGATAGCCTCGCAGCTATGTGCAAGTAACCTCTCTCGATCAAGCGAAGCCTGCGTCCACCCGAAATTTCATAAACAAAATAATTATAAGATTATGTTCAAAAAAAATAAAAACATTAACGACGAGAAAATAAAGTATGATATATGCATACATGCATCCGAGGGGCATGATGACGTAGTCCCGGTCTCTCGAGGCGATAACGGATCTGCGGCCTCACACATGTCAACCTCTCCCAAGCCCGCATCTATATGAAATAAATGTATATCAAAAACTAAGTAATAATGCCACAAATTTGAAATAAAACTTAAAAACATAATGAACATTAAAATGAAATAAAATACCCGTAGAACGTTGAGAAATCCTCCGCACCGTCTCGTGTGAGGGTCTCGCCGCACTACATAACTCTCGCACAGGAAAGCAAGCGCCGCACTCCCAACCGTACTCCTCACCCTAGCAACATCCCTAAGCGCGGGAGATAACATAGCTTAACCTTGTTGTTCGTACGATCGCATGATCGTAGAACCCAAGGCAAGCAAGATATAAGCCCGTACGTACCGATCCACAATCTCCGGGAGCAAGATCATCATCGAGGTCACTAAAGCGCTGGGAAACGTCGGTAATCCATCTGAGCTTCGCATCGCTCCCATCTATATCTCCGTCTCGTGGACGGCCTAAATACTCCCGACACTCACCCGCCGCCTATATGTACTGGAAACCCATCATCAGTAACAGCATCCCCATCAATCGGCAACCCGCCAATCATGCCGATATCCTGTAGTGTGATAGTCATCTCACCAACCGGGAGATGGAACGTATGGGTCTCCTGCCGCCATCTCTCGATCACGGCCTCCAAAGCAATGCAAAATCGTATCAGATCCGGCCTATGTAGTGCACTCCACTAAATCCACACTCTGCCGCCTCAATAATATGACAGAGCTAATACAGGCGGCAAGGTGGCACCACGACGAAAAACGAGGGGACTAGAAACCGCCACCCGGACCAAATATACCTAGCCCTATGGTTCGCATGGCGGGTCGTAACGGATGTATCGATAGGCCCGGATCAATGAACGCTTCCATCTATTTATTTCAATATCAAGGTTGGTTATTGTTCTATAAGGCAAGAAAATAAATAAAAGAATACAAAAATTGTAATTACTAGTACGTGGCATTGTAATCCAAAGTTATCCCACACTTCCAAGAAGTGCCTGTGGGGAAGTTCTTGGTTTCCGGCTATATACTAAGTAATACTTCAAGAGTAATCCTCATGCGGTTTTGAAAAATAGGATGAAGTTTTTTTTTTATAAAATGTTTGAACAATAAATCATATTTTAAGGGTTTAGGGTTTGGAATATAAGTATATGAGATTTAGGATGTTGTTATATGTATATTAATTCCTATTCTATTTTTCTATCACTAAATCATATTTTAAGGATTTAGGGTTTCGTGACGAGAAATTAGGGTTTAGGGTTTACAATATGGTATATATGACGCCTAATTAATTCCTTCGACGTCATGCCTCACCTTATGTACCCCTTTCACGAATTAAGGATTCCGTTCTGATTACCTATAACTTATAAGAGTCATTAGGGCACAATCCACTTGGACCTTGTTCGGACAAGCTCACGTTCCTATCTCGGTAATCAAATTTCCTATAATCTCACACAAGTTAAACTTTGTACTCCCTCCGTCCCAAAAAAATATTCAAAAATCTTTTCAAATTTGCTATTTATTTCTATTATGAGCAAATTTGCTATATACTCCCTTCTAAAATTTTCTAAAATGAATGACCCAATTTACTTTAAATTTGCTATTATTTTTTTTTTTTGATAAAAAATAAATAGACAGTTCATATAAATGGGAATAACAATCGGTCTAATCTATCCTCGATTAGTTTTTCGCACAAGATTTTTTAGTTTTATTATTAAAATATTTGAAATAATAATTTTTTCTCATCTTTATATTAAATAAATTAAAATCTGAATGCATCAATTAATTATTCTCAACAATTAAACTATGTATAGGGCACAATTAATTCATCAGAAATAATATTTACATCTATATATTTAACAATAGTTCAACCAAAAATAAAATCCTAAATTGCAATGTCATAAAAAAAATCAAAAAAATTAGTCACATAAATGGGAATAACACTATTTCAACAACAAATCAACCAAAAAAAATCATACAAAAAATAAAAAATAATTCTTGGCATATAGAAATTTGTCACATAAATTTGGAATAATAATATTTCAACAACAAATCAACCAAAAAAACTAAATAAAAAATCAGAATTAAATAAAAATTAGTCAAGAAATTCGGAATTAAAAAAAAAAATCATAAATTCGGAATAAAAATATTTCAACAACAAATCAACCAAAATAATAAAAAAATTCGGAATTAAATAAAAATTAGTCACATAAATATGGGAATAACAATATTTCAACAACAAATCAACCAAAAAAATCCTAAATTGCAATGTTCTTCTTCTTGGCAATATAGAAATTAGTCACATAAATTCGGAATTAAAAAAATAAATCATAAATTCGGAATCAAAACTAAAATTCAACTTAATATAGAAATTTAAACTTACAATTAATAAAAAGGTTGAATTTCTTCACAAAATCCTTGGCTTGACTCGAAGTGTTCTTCTTCTTCCTTTCTTCCTTGGCTGGGCGGCTATGGAGATGGAGTAAGTTTTTTTTTTCCTTTGGTTGAATGCGTGAACTGAGAAGGGGTAAGGGTTTTAAATTGAACTCGCTACACGGTGTAGCGAATTTAGTTTAATTAAATGACCTAATTAATTTCCCAACGGCCGTAATTAATTACCCTAAACTCGCTACACGGTGTAGCGAGTTTTGACCAACCCTAGTCAAACTCGCTACACGGTGTAGCGAGTCTCAAAAAAGAGGACATTCTGGGCAATAGTTTGAACAGTAAGTCATTTTCGTAAATAAAAAAGTAAAACGGAATTATTTGGGAAAAAATTCTTCAATTCCAGTCTACGACCCTGATAATGGGTATTTAATGTTTATAGAAAATAAATATTCAGACTCTTATTACACTCATCAAACAACGATATGGATTATTTGGAAAAAAACATCCCAAAAAAATATGCATAATTTTACTTGACACAAGAATTAAGAATAAAAGTGTAAAGGTGATGCATTGTGAATGTAGATAATTAAATAGGTGAGAAAAACTGAAGTAATTGGATAATTGTTATAAGTATAATAAATGAATCTAATTTCCTTTTCGGGACTTATTACAATAATATTGATATTTATTTATGTTTTAAAATGAACACTAAATCTTATTCTAAAAAATGAAAATTTTGAGAGATGATGGATGGGGTTGGGCATTATCAAAGGCTTATCTTTTGCTTTTTTTTTTTTATTTTTTTTTTTCAAATTTTCTTTTTATTTCTCACTCTAGAAATGATTATTTATATACTCCCTCCGTCCCAGTAATTGCTTCACCCTTTTGGGATGAACACGCAAATTAAGGAAATTGTTGAGTGGAGAAAATGTTGCGAGTGTAATAGTAAAATAGGAGAGAGAATGAGTGGAGGAAATAGTAAATTTGAAAAATGTTGTAAGTGTAATAGTAAAATATGAGAGAGAATGAGTGGGTGGAATAGTAAAAATTCTTTGTCAT
Source organism: Adenophora triphylla var. japonica (assembly GCA_022495995.1). NCBI lineage: Eukaryota > Viridiplantae > Streptophyta > Magnoliopsida > Asterales > Campanulaceae > Adenophora > Adenophora triphylla. The sequence continues at coordinate 497,993 of JAFEMH010001056.1, forward strand.
TTTAAACAAGACACCCATTTTAACAAAAAGTGAAGTTATTAATGGGACGGAAAGAGTATACTCCCTCCGTCCCGGCCGACTTAGATTTTGTCATTTCAGCCCCACCCGACTTATAGGACTACCAAAAATGGAAACCTTAAATCACTATTCTCTCCACTCATTCTTTCTCCTACATTATTTTAATACTCACAATACCATTATAATTTACTATTCCCTTCACTCATTCTCTTTCCTATTTTTAAATTACACTCACAACATTTATCTTTTCCTTAATTTCCGTACCATTTCAAAAAATCCTAAGTCGGCCGGGGCGGAGGGAGTATATTTTGGGTATTGAGGTTGACTTATGAAAAAGTCAAAGGGGTACTCTCGAGGAAAAGGTCCACGCGCTCCTTGTCCTAAGCCTTTCATTGTCACTCGTTTAGTTATTACCTACCGACAGAAATGATAGCTCTTTAGTGGAAACCAATACCAATTTTAGGAAAAAAGAATAAATAAATATATACTTCCTCCGTTCCACGTGAATGAACGCTTATTTTCTTTTTGGGACGTCTCACGTGAATGGACACTGCCCAAAATGGAAAAGAATATTCACTATTTCCTCCACTCATTCTCTCTCCTACTTCACTTTTACACTCACAACATTCTCTCTCCTAACTATTCCTCCCACTCATTCTCTCTCCTATTTAATTCTTCATACTCACAACATTTTCTTTCACTTTTTCTCTCTCTTACTTTTCCTTAATTCCCACACCCATAAAGTTGGTGTCCATTGACATGGGACGAAGGGAGTATACTCCCTCCATTCCACGTGAATGTGAATTTATTTCTTTTTTCGTCCGTCTCACGTGAGTGTGGACTGTTTAAAATGGCAAAGAATATTTACTATTTCACCCACTTATTCTCTTTCATACTTTACTTTTATACACACAACACCAATCAGCTTACTAATCCTTCCACTCGTTCTCTCTCCTATTTAATTTTTCATACTCACATACACCTTTTTCCATTATTTATTTCTCTTATTTTTTCTTAATTTTTGTGTGTCCAAAATTTTGGTCCACACTCACATACTCCTTCCGTCCCAGCCCAATTGATACCAAATTTTTGAGCACACAGATTAAGAAAAAGCAAGAGAGAGAAAAAGTAGAAGAAAATGTTGTGAGTATGAAAAATTAAATAGTAGAGAGTATGAGTGGAAGGAATAGTGATTTGATTGGTGTTGTGAGTGTAAACTCCCTCAATTGGGCTGGGACGGAGGGAGTATGTATGTATACTCCCTCCGTCCCACAATAATTTGCAAAAAGACATTTTTAGGCGTCCCACAATAATCTGCAAATTCCCAAAATGGAAATGGGACCCACTTGTTATACTCACAACAATTACCCACTAACTTCACTTTCTCTCTCCTACCCAATCATCTACACTCACAACACATCACCTTTTTCACATTTTACCTTAATTCTTGTGCCAAGCAATTTTATGCCCATTTCTCCGGGACGGAGGAAATATATAACTATATACTCCCTCCGTCCATTTACTTACTTCACACTTTCTATTTTGGGCGTCCACATACTTACTTCACACTTTGTTTTTTACCTAAAATGGAAACTTTATATTATTAAAATATTAACCCTACCCCACTCATTCTCTCTCCTACATTATTTTAATACTCACAACACCATTATAATTTACTATTCCCTCCACTCATTCTCTCTCCTATTTTACTTTCACACTCACAACACTTTCAATATAATACTCCCTCCTTAATTTACGCGTAAACAGTAAGTATGAACTATGTAAATGGACGGAGGGAGTATATATACTCCCTCCGTCCCATTATATGCTTCACAATTTTGGACCGACACGCAAATTAAGGAAAAAGGTAAGTGGATAAATATTGTGAGTGTAAAAGTAAAATAGGAGAGAGAATGAGTGGAGAGAATAGTAAATTTGAAAAGTATTGTGAGTATAAAAGTGAAATATGAGAGAGAATGAGTGGGTGGAATAGTAAAAATTATTTGTCATTTTAGAAAAGGTGAAGTTTTTAACGGGACATCCGTTTTGGCAAAAAGTAAAACTTGAAATGGGACGGAAGGAGTATATATATGTTACTCACTGAACTTTAAGCCAGTTTACAATGTTATCATTAAACTATTATTTATTCAATTATTTTCATTGAACTTTTCATGTTTTTATAATATTCTCATTTCGCACATAATTTCGCTAAACACTTAACGAAAGCTAGCAATTCTCTATCCCGGGACTCTTCCGCAATTTCTTCGAAGGAAACAAACATATTTTTTTTAGGAATAAAGAACAGTAAAAAAATCAAATTAAATCGGGATTTAGAATATATATATTTTCTTTATTGCTTTTAATGTGTTAGGTGGGTCATGTGAGATCAAGTCTGAGATTAATGACAGGTGATTTATTGTCCATAATTCAGTCAACGTACAGATCAACAAGTTGATTAAGAAGCTAACAAAAATTAACCACGTGAGGTCACATGACTGACTTTCATTGAGTTTTTAGCGAAATAATAAACGGGGTGAGAATATTGCAAAAAACTCGTCAATATACGAAAATTAAGAAAAACATAAATTTTAAAAAGATTAATGTGTTGTAACTTGTGGGGTCCGCTCCCGAGTCTAAAAAAGAGGAGAAAAGAAAGGAAGTGGAAGGAAGTCTAATTTATTTTCCTCCTGGCACTTGCTCCTGAGTTTATTCAGGAAGGAAGTGGAAGGAAAATGTTTAAATTTTTTTAAAATTTTCCCTCGTAGGCAATCCTTCCAAATGTGGAAGGAATTGGAAGGAAAGAAAATTTTACTTAATAAATTTTTTGATAAACCTATTTTACCCCTCAAATATATTTCTCTTCTTCTTTCATTAAAGGGTACAAATGTAATTTAAAGTTTTTTCCTTCCATCACTTGCTCCCGAATTTATTTAGGAAGGAAGTAATCAAATTCCTTTCTCTTCTTTTCTTTTCTCTTCTCTCCTCTCCTCTTCCTTTCCTTTCTCTCTTTAATAAACTCGGGAGCGGACCCGTGATGATGTAAATAGTTGGATATGAAAGAAAAAGAGTAATAGAGATTAGTAGCTATATTTAAAGTACCAAGTACTTTGTATTATACTTTTATTAGTACATGTCCGTATCCAAAGGTCACGTGGTTTTTTTTAATTTTTTTTTTAATTTTTTTTTAAATTAATTTTTTTAAGGGCAAAATGGGAAAGGGACAAAATAGTGAGGGCAAAATGGGAAATTTGCCAGATGAAACTATTCATACCACTGTTCACACACCCCTCTCATTTATACTATGGATTCTGTGTCAATCATAAATATATTAATTTTAATTTTGAGTGTTTAATTAAAAAATATATATATTCCCGAAATAAATAAAAAAAAATAATTTATGAAACTTGTTATCTATCTATATATAATAAGAGGATCGTCCAAATTCCCGCCCAAACCAGGGGCAATTTAGTAATTTCACGCGGTGGCGAAGCTGTAATTAACAAGGCGGAGAGTAGGGATGGCAGAAACTCGAAACCCGATCCGAACCCGAGAAGACCCGACCCTAATAGGCCGGGTTTGGGATCCAAAATTGAAAACCCGCCTGCCTTTTTATGTGGTCTGGTTTACCCCGCCCGCCCGAATCCGCCCCGATTAATTAGGAAATTACAAAAATACCCTTGGCTCAACCCATCAGATAAAACTGGAATGATGGTGTTGCAAGGAAACCATGCCTCATAGACGAAGGTAATTGAATTTAAAGGGACCATCTTCTTAAATTACTTTGTGAAACCTATGGAAGAACAGATGACAATATATATTAAAAGCAATCTTACAACATTCATCTTGACAGTAAATCAGTTCCCACTTCCTATCTCCAAATATGTTCTTTTCCTGTTCTGTTTAAATTTTTGGTTTAAATTTTCATTTTGGTAAACTGTCGGGGCGGGTCGGGCTCGGGTAATGCAAGTAATGGGGCGGGGCGGGTTCGGGAAAGGGCAGATGACTATAGGGGCGGGTTTGGGAAATGCCGAACCCGCCCCGTTGCCATCCCTAGCGGAGAGACACTTGGCACGCTTGCATTGGGCGCGTGCGTCACACGCGCCGACAGAGGCGCGTGTACGCGTAACGTTTTTTTTTTTTTTTTTTAAATCACGTGACACGTGTCGCACTATGATTGGCCAGTTTATTTTCGGATTTTTTTTTTCATCCCCTTTTTTTGACCTCAATTATTTTATAAAAAAAAAAAAATTTAAAATATTTTTACACCAAAATTCATAATTTTTTTTCCTCTTTAATTAGAGACTAATTTCATTTAATTTGGACACAAAAAAAAAACACTCTTTTTTAAATATAAATTTCTTTATTTTTCTTTTTAATTTTTCAATATCTTTTTTTTTTAATTAATTAAGTGTGAAGTATATTTTTTTATTATAAATGATGATAATAATAATCATAATTTTACTTTTTAAATATAAATTATTATTTGTATTGTTAGTTCCTTCGTTTCAAAATTTGACATTAATTTTTTAAACATATTAAGTAATATTGTATAAAATATTCCTTGAGACGAATATATTAATTTCTTTTTTTTCCTGAAGTAGCATTATTTTGTAAAAATTAATGTTTATAATGTTCGTGTCTTCGTGTCAGAAAATAAATATTAATTTTTGAGATAAGTCAATTCTTTGAGGCAAAGGAAGGAATATTTTTTTTTTTTGATATAGAAAGTAGTATTAATTATGGGATGAAAGTAATATTCATTTTTGAATTGAAGGAAATTTTTTTTCTTAAAAAAAAGTAGAATTTTTTTATATGTCAAAAAAAAATGAACATTGCTTCTTTCGTCTCAATAAACATTTTAAAAATAATACTACTTTATTCGTCTAAAAAATTGATGTAATATTTTGAGACGAAGACACTAACATTACAAACATTAATTGCAGAGGCGAATGAAGTAGTATTATTTTTTAAAATATTCATTGGGTTGAAGGAAATAATGCTCTTTTTTTTTTTTGAAAAAAAAATGTAGTATTATTTTTGGGTTAATCATTTTGATTCGAAAGTTAATATTCATTTTTGAAATATTGTAATATTAGTGCCTTCGTTTCAAAATATGACATTACTTTTTTAAACAACTTAAGTAATATTTTATAAAATACTAGTAAAAGCCCGTGTCCAAGGACACGTGTTTTTTTGTGTAGTTTTTTTTTTTAGGACAAAATGGGAAAGAGACAACTTAGTGAGGGCAAAATGGAAAATTTGGCACTTGAAACTATTCATTGTACTGTAGCAAGGAGGGGTGCCATTTATACTATAGATAGTACATGCCCGTGTCCAAGGCCACGTGAGATTTTTATTATTATTATTTTTTATATATATAAAAAAAGGGCAAGTATGTCGCACGACATACTAAGTTGTGAGGACAAAATGGGAAAGAGACAAAATAGTGAGGGCAAAATGGAAATTTTCGCGGATGCTACTGTTCATACAACTGTTCACAAGACAGGCCTCATTTATACTATAGATTCATTGGGATGAAGATGGTATTTTATTTTTATAGCCGAAGTAGTAATATTTTGAAAAAATTAATCTTTATAACGTTTGTGTCTTCGTGTGTCAAAAAATAATCATTATTTTTTGAGACAAGTAAATTCCTTGAGGCAAAGGAAGCAATTTTCTTTTGATATAGAAAGTAGTATTCATTATGGGACGTACGTAATATTCATTTTTGAATTGAAGTAATTTTTTTCCTTACAAAATAGAATTTTTTTATATGTCCAAGAAAAATTAACATTGCTTCCTTTGTCTCAATGAACATTTACAAAAATAATACTACGTTATTCGCCTAAAAAAATAATGTCATATTTTGAGACGAATGCACTAACATTACAAACATTAATTGCAGAGGCTAATGAAGTAGTATTAGTTTTTAAAATATTAATTGGGATGAAGGGAATAATGATCATTTTTTTGGATAAAAAATGTTGTATTATCTTTGGATTATTCATTTTGAATCGAAAGTATATTCTTTTTTGAAATGTTGTAATGTTAGTGCCTTTGTTTCAAAATATGACATTAATTTTTTAAACAAATTAAGTAATATTTTATAAAATATTCATTGGGACGAAAATAGTATTTTTTTTCTATAGCCGAAGTAGTAGTATTTTGTAAAAATTAATTTTTATAATGTTAGTTTCTTCGTCTCAGAAAATAAAAATTAATTTTTTTAGACAAGTACATTCCTTGAGGCAAAGGAATCAATTTTTATTTTATTTTTTTGATATAGAAAGTAGTATTAATTATGGGATGAAAGAAATATTCATTTTTGAATAGAAGGACAATTTTTTTTCTTAAAAGTACTGTAGAAATAATGAAAAACATATGATTATGAATTTTCATTGAGTTTCTTTTTTTACAAAACATTTTATATTAAGTTCTTCTCGCTCGTTTTTTTTTTTTTTTTTAAGAAACAATTCCTATGGATCTCTTTTACAAAATGATGAGTTATTAATAAAGAACTTTAGATTAATGATAAAAAAAATTGTGGAAGTCATTTGATATAACATTTTTTAATTTAAAGAGTAGTTGAAGTATATTAGTGAAAGTAAAAATCTTATTAAAAATCTTATTATTGGCTACAAATATAATTATTAGAAATATTTATGTATTAATTTGTATTTTATCAAAATTTGATGTATTATTAATCTTGGTTTCATTTAAGAAACAATTCCTATGGATCTCTTTTACAAAATGATGGTTAATAAAGAACTTTAGATTAATGATAAAAAAATTGTGGAAGTCATTTGATATAACATTTTTTAATTTAAAGACGGAATATTATATTTTCCGTCTCAAGTCAACTTTAAAAAATGTCATTATACGAAAAAATTATTTTCTTCATTTCGAAAATGAATATTACTTTCAACTCAAAATAAATCACCAAAAAATAATACTCCTTTTTTTTCCAAATAAATTTATTATTATGTGCTTTAACTAGAAGGGAAAATTATCGTCTCAAGTAACTAAAATTTTTGAAGTAGCGACATCAAATTACTTTTTTTTACCCAATTCTAGGAAAACAGTGTTAGTATGTGCTTTAACTTGATAATGCCCTATTTAAAGAATTTTGTAAGTAAAAAACGGGTTGATAAAATTTTTGAATCCATCTTAAACCCGCAATGATCCGCGTCTAATGAAAAGAGTTTGGAAATGTTTTCTTTTAAATCAGATGGGATTGGGGTGGATTTGAGAGTAGCTCGAACCGTCCCATTTAACCCGAACCTGCATAGTATTCATCATTTTTTAGAATAAATTTTAAATATTGATAATATTTGTATATTATTATATACTACTTATTTGTTTATAGTTTATTGTATTTTCTTATTTTTCTATGTCATATTATTAATCTCTACATTTATACGGAAATAAAGGGAAAAAATATTATTTTATAATAGAAATTTTAATAATTTTTTCTTCAACTTTTGTCATATTTTAAACGTTACAATTTTTTTTGGATATTAAAGAGATGAATGGTTTTATTATAAAGTGTAAAAAGTTGGGTACAAAGTAATTAGTGAAGAGTTGTTCTGAGTATGACATATAAGACTATTGAATATAAAAATATTAAAAACATATCATTGTACTTTTTTAAACTTAAAATGGGCCATCTTTTATTAAAAGAAAAGGAAGTTTAAAATGGGACTAAGGGAGCATTTATTTATTTGATAGTGAAATAATTTTTCGTAATGTTAAATTTAATAAATTTCGAGATAAAAAAACATGATTATATAACAATAACATAAAAGAAATATGTAAAAATCAAACGGGGATGTAGAAGTTGAGTACGGTTCAAGAATAAAATAACTTCTCAAAAATAAAAATTGATGATACTTGAAAATTTCATTCCATGTAATTTGTATGTTTGGAGTATCACTAGAGTCAAGAGTTCCGAATTGCAGTTGAAGAGAAAGATGTGGAGACTTATAACTAGATTGATTACGCTTTTCCAATCGTTGGCAAAACTAAGTGATACTGTGGGCAAATTACGCACATATCACGTTCAATACACAATAAATATGTTTTACATAAAAAATATGCGTTCAATTTCATACTGACCACTCTGATGTTTGTACTGACAATATAGTATGCAAGAAAGTTTTTCACAATATATAAAAATAACTCAATTTTATGTTTGTTTTATTTTAATTTTCTTAATTTGAGTATTAGTAACGGTCCGTGAATCGCACGGGAGTTAAACTAGTATTTATAATAATCGTTCACAATTTTAGTAGTAAGAATATTGAGATATATCTTGTGACTTTGTATCCAAAATGAAAGACAAAGCAAAGTAATTTAAGTAGGGGTGTTCACGATCGGAATTGGTTTGATTTTGGTCAAAATTTTAAAAAATCAGGATCGAACCAAATACTTTGATTCTGTAAAAATTTAGGATCAAGATCAGACCATTATATTATAGGACCGGTCCCATCGGTCCGATTCTAATGATCCGGCTCTACAAATTGTAATATAATATAATTTTTTTACAATAACAAAATCTATAAGCAAGTATATTAAGAACTAAATTGCTGAACAATATTTCGGAACGGGGGGAGTATATGACTGTCTATAAGCTAGCATATTTAATAATCAAATTACAATAACAAAATCAACGGTTAGGAAAGAAGAGTTATATGTTCAACCACTTGAGCCCAACTAAAAAGCTTAACTAGCTAAAAGAAATAGAAGGGCTATTTTTTCCAAACACAAATCAGCAAACCTATAAATCACTTTATGTATTAATCAGGGGCGGATCCAGGGGGGGCAGGTGGGGGCACTCGCCCCCCCCAGCGGCGGAAATGCAGTGGAATTTTTTTTTTTTTGCCCCCACCATATTTTTGTTATATATGTATATATATAATTAACTTCAAGATTAACACCAGTGAGTGGTGTGGTTCAGCGGTAGAAGGGGTGAAGTTAAAGCCTTTGGTGTTTCCTTTCAAATCCATGTTCAAACCCTGTTACCTACATTTTCAATTAATTTTGTCTTCCATCTTTGCTATTCTTTCTCTTAACAGTTTTGTTTTTCTCTTTCTCCTAATTTCCTCACATTTTTTCAATCTTAATTAATTCGTTAGGCTTTTCCCATTTTTTTTGTTTTTGGTCTTTCTTCCTATTATTCCAAGTTTAATTAGCAAATTTGAATTTCTTTTTTGTAGGAGTAATATATTTTAATAAATTGTTTGCGTTAAATACTTCAACATTATTTCAATCATTCTTTGAATTATTTACTTTTATCATTTTTGTTAACTAAAATACATTGTATTTCATGGATCCGACCCATTTTTTACTTGTCCGACCCGAAAATTTTTTTTCGGGGGCGCTGCCCCCGAACGCCCGTGTGATCTTGCCCCCCCTCAGCCAATTCCTGGCTCCGCCCCTGGTATTAATCCCTAGCGTTGGTTTGATCTGTCCATACCACCACGAGCAAACTTCATCTTGAGGAAGACAACTGAAGCATCAATGGTAAAAAAAGTTATATATATATATATTCGGTCCTATTCGGTTTCGATCCAGGAATGCGTATATTTTTTTCAAAATCAGGACCAGATCAAATAATCGATTTCATAAAAATTTGGAATCAGGAGCAGATCAATACTATTTTTTCGGTCCGATTTTTACTGGTCTGATTTGATTCTACTGGTCCAATCCGATTCCACGAATTTTTTTTTACAATCCTAATGGGTCGTTTGGTAGCCCTTCTTAGGACCGGATATGATTATTAGTCAAATAAGCTTGATGTTTATGTAGATTAAATGCAATCGGAATAATAATCTTTACAATCCGGATAAGGCCTCTTATCATTTTTTATTCCTTTTATATTTATTCAAAAAAAAAAGGTGATACTATTAATTTCTGAATTAATAATATTTTCATTAATACGGATTAATTTTATCATGCTAATGATTCCTAAATTTAAATTTAAGTGGAAGGATCTTACCGTACGTTGACATGGTAATACGTGGAGAAGATAAGGAGTTGACTTCATCAAAAGTCGTACCACCTTGGATTCCATGCCTTTGCTTCACAATCCCAAGCGAGCGTTTAGCGCGTGACCGACTGGCGTGTTTTACAGAATCGTAACGTGGAAATGACAACTAGCAGATTTAGCTGGGCCCACTTTCTAAGAAATCAATAATTAATTTGGGGAAATAAAAGATGGTACTAGAAAACGCGGTTTTACTTTTTTATTTTTTATTTCCTCCTTTACAATGGTATCCCATAACATAGTTGCAGTTTCGTGTGTTTCACGGAAAATAACCTACGAAAAATAATTTTAGAAAAATATTTTTTTAAAAAATAAAATGCTTTTCAAAAAATATTTTTCGATGTTTGATAAATCTTAAAAAAATATTTTTTGAAAAATATTTTTAGATATTTGGTCGTTTCATTAAGTAATTTTCTAAAGATAAAATCAATACAAATAAAGAAAAATGAGGAAATGTTTTTTGAAAAACAATTACCTTAGTTAGGTAGAGGTAAGAAAATCATTTTTCTTAGAAATCAAACTCATTTTTCATTGATTCGAAAAATATTTTTCGTTGACTTCATTTTCCGGTGTTTATCAAACACCGAAAAATGAAAATGTTTTCCCCCAAACAAACGGAGTCTTATCGTATCCTAATCCCTCCGTCACATTTGATTTAACACAATTTGTCATTTTGAGCATTTTATCTGACTTAATATATTTCAAAATAACAAATTTTTATTATTTTTATATTTAATGGAATTCTTTTGTCATATTCAAAACAACAATCTCCTTAATATTTATCTCACTCATTCTTTATCATGTTTTACTTTTCATACTCACAATATTTCATCAGTTCATTCTCTTTACTCTTATTATAATAGTATTTCTTAAATATTTCTTAATTTTCGTGCTGGAGAAAATTCTAACTCTGATGGAACGAGAAAATTTTAATTCGGGTGAAACGGATGGAGCAGTATTTATCAGTTGTGATAAAATAAATCTCAATAGTTTTCTTTTTTAACGTGGTCACCATATCAAAATTTAGAAATAATGAAGGTTTTGAAAATTGTTAGGCGGATTAATAGATTTATATTTATAACTAAGGCAGATAATCCTTAGACTGCCTACAATGGATGTTTGAAAGTGGGATGAAATTGGATTTCATCCGACTCACAAGCTGCAATGGGGGTATTAAAAGTGATTGGTCGGCTTGGCTAGATGAAATCTTTCATCTAGCTGAAACATTTCTTTTTTTTTTTTTTTTTATATCCAACACATGTAAGCATCTTATTCGCCGCAATTTTCGAAAAAAAAATATCCCAAATCTTTGAGTGAATTATCACCTAGTAAATTAATTTTTTTTTTTATTTTTTTCACCATAATTCATCTTTTTTTTTCCCTACAAATCGATATAAGTTTCATTTGATTTGGACACAAAAAAAAACACTTAGCTTTCAATTTGGGCTGAATTATTACCTAGTAAATTATTATTTTTTTTAATTTTTTTTTCACCAAAATTCATCATTTTTTTCCCTACAAATCGATATAAGTTTCATTTGATTTGGACACAAAAAACACTTAGTTTTCAATTGGGCCGAATTATTACCTAGTAAATTATTATTTTTTTTAATTTTTTTTTCACCAAAATTCATCATTTTTTTCCCTACAAATCGATATAAGTTTCATTTGATTTGGACACAAAAAAAAAACACTTAGTTTTCAATTTGGGTTGAATTATTACCTAGTAAATTATCATTTTTTTTAATTTTTTTTTCACCAAAATTCATCATTTTTTTTTCCCTACAAATCGATATAAGTTTCATTTGATTTGGACACAAAAAAAATACTCATTTCTCAATTATCCTTCTTCATTTTAGCATTTATTTTAAAAAAATCATTATATTTTTTTTACCTATAAATTGATGCAATATTTTTTTAATTAAGTGTGAAATATTTTTTTAATTATAAATAATAATAATTATTATTTTACTAATCATAAAAATAAATTATATAAATAAAATAAAATAAAAGTAGTGGGGTATAGAATGATGAGTTGGAGGGAGTTGAAATTTAATTTAAGTTAGCCATTGGAGTGGGGGTAAATGAAATGGGTAGATGAAATATTAGGTGGATGAAAAAAAGTGTAAAAAGTGTTAGATGAAATGAGGGAGTGGGTTGAAACCACTGTGGATAGTCTTATTTGATGCATGGATCGCTAATGTCAATATTTTCGGTCTCTATGTACAAGAAGTGGTGGAAACGATCTCCTTGTGCGATATGATGTACAGTGGTGTCTGGTGTTGCTCAGACAATAAAAAAAAAAATTGCAAAATGACGTTATTTTGACAAGTTTTAAAAAGATGAATCCTAGAAAACGTCAAATGTAAATTGTGTTTATTTTATGTAATATTGACGTATTGAAGTCTATTATATTTATGTGTCTAAAATTTTGAATTTTAGTTTCACATCTATTTTTTATTTTTTTTAATAAAGAACAGACAACACCAAATTTTTTGATATAGATCCGCCACTGTAACACATAAAAATGATGTCGCAATATAAGCTACATGTGAAGTTGACACATGCAACATAAATGTCGATAGTTGTAATATCATTATCTCATATACTTCCTTTGTCTCGTCCGAAAGAATACAAATTTTCTTTTTGGATGTCCCATTTGAAAGGGCACAATCTAAAAATGGAAAATTTTTTATTACTTCTTTATTTGTGGGATATACTTGTCATACTCTCACAATAAATATCCACTAAATATTTCCTATCCCAATTTCTTTTTCCCACATCACCTTTTACTCACAATATTAATTTTACTATACACTTTTTCTTTTTTATATATCACTTTTTTTAATCCTCGTGAAAGACACAAAAATACCCTTTAAAACGGAACGGGTGGAGTATTGAACTTGAAATCGTTGTCAAAGATGGATCTTATTGAATCAACCGAGAGTTTTTCAATATCTATATACTATAGATATGGACTACAACATATTTTTTCAAAATAAGAGGGGTCAAGACAAAGTGTAAAAAAAAAAAAAAAATCTTATTATTTTTGGAATATACGAGGATTCCTAATAGCTTTTGTTGGAAAATATAAGTGGGTGTGAAGAAAATTTGAGAATTTTTTATAAATGGGTTATTTGTTAAATGATCAAATTGAATGTGGATTTGTGTTTTACTGCATGAAAATATTGAAATCAAATATTTATTTGTCCAAAATAGTTAATGGATGAATGAGATATTTATAAGACTCAAAATTAATGGGTTGAAAGTGGGAAAATGTGGCTATACCACACGGATGAGAATGTAAAATCTAGCAAGTTTATATACTCCTACACTTGATAAAGGGTATGAATGTGTGGCATAAAGACTTTATTTCGCGCACAGGTACGCAGCGAGTGCAAATCATGGTCTGAAAAAGGCTTTGGTATATCAAACTCATTTACATGCGCGTCCTGTAGACATGAATGCGGCTCCAAATTAGCCTGCTCGAGCTATCCCACCTTTTGCTATTTTTTATTTTGATTCAGAAATTATTCTCATGATCATAAATAGATTGTAACTCCCACTCAAGCTTAATATCATATTTGATTTCTCCCTTTTGTAACAACAGCCGAATCAAGAGTAATACGAAATTAAAATGGTGTTAATTTCGTAATTAATTCTGACGGTTCATTTTGACCAGTTACGATTATAAAATGAAGCCATCGCAAACCATTTGAACACACCAAATTTTTCAGCAACCTCCTCTCTCTCTCTCTCTCTCTCTCTCTCTCTCTCTCTCTCTCTCTCTCTCTCTCTCTCTCTCTCTCTCTCTCTCTCTCTCTCTCTCTCTCTCTCTCTCTCTCTCTCTCTCTCGTTGCATATTGCTACATCTCTTCCTATGTCTCCTTGGATTATTGCATCGTGGTGATGCTGTTCCAATTCGCCAGAAATTTTAGGTGTAAAATGCTCCTGGTTCGCGCAATTTATTTTGTGAGACTCGCGTATAAGGCAGCATAAAGCACTATCGGTGAAGGAACGAAAAGTTTTAAGAAAACTGATTTATAAGAGCTCGTACACAATCCTGATTGTTTTTGTCAAATTTTATTTGCTTCCCTGTTTCTGTTTCTTTCTGTTTATATTGCTTTTGTAATTTAAATTTCTGTAATTGTTTTCCTTTCTTTCTTTCGTTCTAATTTTGCCAACAACTTTCCCTACAATCGTGACTATGATTTAATCACATTTCTTTTGTTTTGATTTATATGACTAAGATTAATTTATTCAAATGTGTTTCATTAAGACAAATCCTGATCATTGATAACAATGGAGAGAGAGAGAGAGAGAGAGAGAGAGAGAGAGAGAGAGATTGCTTTAGTTCGAGGAAAGGAGTGTGGAGTCATTGTCAAATGAGTGGAGGTCCATTTTGATGAGACGGAAATAAAACCCTAAATTAACTTATATTCCCTCTGTTTCGTTCGAAGAGACACAAATTTTCTTTTTGGGTGTTTCATTTGAAAATGCACAATTCAGAAAATGGAAACTTTTTTATTACTTAATTTTTTATTTATGGGATCCACTTATCATACTCACAATAATTATCCACTAACTATTCCCTCTTCCACTTTCTCTTTCCTACACCACTTTTCATATTCACAACATTTATTCCACTATACTCTCTTCGTCCCAATAAGAGCTTCACCATTTTGATTCGACACGCAAATTAAGAAAAAAGGTAAGTGGAGAAAATGTTGTGACTGTAAAAATAAAATAGGAGAGAGAATGAGTAGAGGGAATAGTAAATTTGAAAAAAGTGTTGTGAGTATAAAAGTGAAATAGGAGAGAGAATTAGTGGATGGAATAGTAAATATTCTTTGTCATTTTAGGAAAGGTGAAACTTCTAACAGGACCCCCTTTGGGTAATTGGTGAAGCTTTCATTGGGACGGAAAGAGTATACCTTTTCTCTTTTCTACATCACTTTTTTTAAATTTCGTGTGCAAGACCAAAACTTTGCCTCTCCGGGCCCGGACGGAGGGAGTATAGGTTTAATTCAAGTCAAATCATTTCCCAACTGTATCCCCTTGTCACTTTTTTTAAATTTCGTGCAATTTTTTTAAATTTCATGCAAGACCAAAACTTTGTCTCTCCGGGCCCGGACGGAGGGAGTATAGGTTTAATTCAAGTCAAATCATTTCCCAACTGTATCCCCTTGTTTTTTACATTTTTCACTTTGTCCCCTATGCTTGTCTTTTGTCTTTGTTTTTATTTCCAAACTTTCTCTTTTGACATTTTAGTCCTTTTCTTAAGTTGGAGTTAATTCCAACACAAATCTCTCTCTTTAGAATCTATAGTATAAATGAAGGCCCCTTTGCTACAGTAGAGTGAACAGTAGCAAGGGGGTATTTGACCATTTTGTCCCCATTATTTAATCACTTTCCCATTTTACCCTCCTTTAAAAAAATAAAAATAAAAATAATATATATAGAGAGAGAGAGGGGGAGAGAGAGACAGACCCTCTCATTTGTACACTCTCTTCTCTCTCTACGTCTCTCATCTCTCTCACTCAAGCCATCCATGGCCAGATCTCGCCAAAATTTGTTTGAAATTTGTTAGAGCTTGATTTTTTATTTATTTAGTGATTTTTCCGGTGAAATAGGTGTGGCAGCTACGAGGATGGTGGTGGTACGGTGGCATCAATCAGAAATGGGATGTTGTTGTGGTCGGAGTTTGTGAGTCGCGGGATGGAACGGGAGATCTGGAAAACTTACCAGCGAAAAGTCATGAGCTAGATCTGAGAATCCCAAGGTGGGCGGAGTTTAATTGGAGAAGACGGACGGGGGTAGATGATGGAAGAGAAAACCAATCCAGTGGGTGGGAGGCAAGGGAGATCGAATTTAAAGCTATAGTATGTAATTTTACAGGTAAGTGATTTCGATTTTTTTTCTATTAATTTTTTCAATGAAAATATTGCAGTAATTAATTTCAGTGTGTCGTGTGTGATCTCTTTGGCGGGTTTATCAGATCTGGTTTCAGATCTGGGTTTGATTTTATTCTATGATTTTTGAAGTTCGATTTGAAGGGTTGTGTCTATTAGTGTCAGATCCAGATCAATTATGTTGCTGTGAGGGTGTAAATTGGGTGTTCAACACTGGGTATTCCACTTTTTTTTTTTTTTGATAAAAGTCATGGGCAAAATCAGGTCTGGGCTTATTTTATGGATTCATTGATTTTTTAGGAATTCCGGGGAAGAGGCGGCAACGAATTGATGTGGTGTCGATTTACTATGGTTGGTGGTGGTGGAGAGGCGGATGAAATTATGGTATTTTATTATTCTTCAAAATTTTTGATATTTAATTCTTCTACAAACATTTGAAAAAAAAAAAAAAAACACAATAACAATTAATTGCTTAACTATTTTTTTCATCTGGACAGGTTGATTGAGAAAAATAATTGGGAAGAGAGTATCATCAATGGAATTATGAAGTCCGAATTTAGCATGAAGGTAATGCTTTCTGCTTCTATAATTTTAATGGGATTTTTTTTGGAAACACACACTAAAGCAATTAATGTTTATGTTAATTAAAAATCTATATGTTAATTAGATGTTAATTTATGTTTATACATCACTATAATATGTAATTATAATATTTATGTTAATTAAAAAAAAAAAGACCCGTGTCCTCGGACACGGGCATATGTACTAGTATTTTACAAACACAAGTACTTGGGAGAAGGACGAAATAGAAGTAAATGGATTAATTATTTATATTTTTTCATCTATTTTCTAAAGGACAAAAATTTACGTTGTTTTACTTTGTCACCCTACAATTAAGCTCCCTAATGTCAACTAGTCAACTAGGAGAGGATTTAGAAATTTAAAATTGTGTGGGCTTGATATTTAAAAAATATTGTAAATAATAATAACAGTGAAAATAATTTTATATATAAAAAAATTACATACTCCCTCCGTCCCATTTCAAGCTTCACCTTTTGCCAAAATGGGTGTCCCGTTAAAAGCTTCATCTTTAGCAAAGAATCTTTACTATTCCACCTACCCATTCTCTCTCTTATTTCACTTTTATACTCACAACACTTTTCAAATTTACTATTTCCTCCACTCATTCTCTTTCCTATTTTACTTTTACACTCACAACATTTTCTCCACTTACCTTTTTCCTTAATTTGCGTGATTTCTCAAAAGGGTGAAGCATATAATGGGACGGAGGGAGTATAGTAGTCGATGACTTGGGTAAAAAAAAATCAAAATTTTAAGATGGGCTGGAGTCCACGTCAATTACATACTAGATCTGCTCCTGATGACAACATCTAATAGGATTTGCCTTGGGGCAAAAAAACACATTCAATGATATCATATACTAATAAATATCATAATCAACTCATTTTAAAGATTTCTTTTTATATAATTTAGGAGTCAGTAGTGTTTGCGGTTACATAATTATAGGGTTCATGAATTCAACCCCAACATTCATAGATAAGTAAATTCGAGTCTAATTGAAGTTACCAACTTGGTAATTGACTTTAAAGGGAATGTTCAGCCTGAATTTCATCAATTGTCACCAAATTTCTCCTCTCATCACTCAAATACAAAACCTTTCTTACCATTCCTTACCTCTATACTGCTGAGCTACCCCATGGAGGTCATTTTAAAGATCTTTGTGTTTGATAAGATCTCTTGCAAGAATCATTATACGCAACAACATTACTCCATTGTCGCAAATACTCATATCTACGTTAGGGTAATGGGATCGGATGTACGCAAACTTGCTCATTATTAATGTTGGGATAGAGGACCAACCGGACTAGACCTCGGAGCAAAAGGGTTTTGCGGTTTTTTGGCTGTGCGGCTGACCGCACGTGTGGCTGACCGCATGTGTGGGTTGGCTGGGCCGGGCCTTGGGCCTGACCGCATGTGTGGGTTGGCTGGGCCGGGCCTTGGGCCTTGCGGCTGACCGCATGTGTGGGTTGGCTGGGCCGGGCCTTTGGCTTCGTGTCGCTCTGTTAACGGGGGAGCAATTTCCTGGGCCGGGTTTTAGGCGTAATTTTAGCAATCCTTGTCCATCTAGGGTTAGGTTTGACTCCCTAATATATATATAAGTTGTATTCCGCCCCCCAACTTGATAGTAAGATATTTTTCTATATACATAGTGCAAGATCCTGGCTTGGTAGTGCCCCCAGACGTAGCCAATCAATTTGGTGAACTGGGTTAACAATTTCTTGTGTTCTTTTCTGTGTTCTTTAATTTCTTGTGCTTGGTTTGTGTGCGATTATTATTCTTGTAGGTTTGCTTGGGTGTGGAGGGCCATATTCACAACAATTAAAACACATATAGGCTGTTTTCGAATAATCCACCAAAACTGCATTTATTGCCTGCTGCGTCATAAAAAAAAGTGTAAACAACACTAGAACTAGAACTAGGGTAAGACAAACCATCTCCAAACACTTATACCAAATACAATGGGGGTGATGATTTTTTTTTTAAACAGTTGAATCCCTTCCAATGGTTTGTTGAAACATTTTTCAACAGTTGAAAAAAATTGGTTTTGTTGAATTTATTCAAGGGTGTTGGAAAAAAAATTGGGTCCCGCTTTTGCCACGTGTCGCCACCCCATTGGGTCGGGAAAGGCGCGTGTAGCCCACCTTCTTCCCAGGCGCGTCTGCGCTGCACTTTTGCCTTTTTTTTTCTTTTTTCCTGAGATGCCACTTGTCGATTTATGATTGGTCAATGAATTTTTTTTTGTTAAAATCATCCGAATTTTTCAAATGCAATTATCTTATATAAAAAAAAATTATACCAAAATTCATAATTTATTTTATCTATAATAGAGTCTTGTTTTATTTGATTTGGACACAGAAAAAAAACACTATTTTTCAATATAAATTAATAATATTGAAAAATAAAGAATATAAAATAAAATAAGTATGAAGTATGAAGTATTTTTTTAATTATAAATGATAATAATAATAATTATTATTATTATCATTAATAATAATTATTATTTTTTTAATTAATAATAATAATAATAATAATAATTTTACTAATCATAAAAATAAAAAATAAAAAATAAAATAAAAGTGGTGGGATATAGGATGATGAGTTGGAAGGGTGTTGAAAAAATAAGGGTGTTGAAACCATTGTAAGTGTTAAAAATTGAATGGGGTGCTGAATAATTAAATGAAGGAGAAAAAAGCAAATGTGTTGTGTTTTAAAGGGTGTTCAAAAAATTAGGGTATTGAAACGACCGTAATGATCTTAGATCATCTTTACCAATAGCTTTTAGGGTTTATTTTTGGTTTATCCAATTTCTACTTGTAGTCTTGTAGAGGCTTCTTTAAGAGTTTGCCTTATTTTATTTTAAAATGAATACAAGTAAAAGTAAAAGTGCAACAATTAGTTTCCATTTAGTAATCTTTGCTCTAATCTCCTAAGGAAAAAAAAAAATTTACGCAAACTAACTTTAATTTTCTTTTACAAAATTTAAGCTTATAAATATTAGGTTATCAATCTATATTATAAATGGTAACTGCCTTTTGAACAGTACTCTTTACAGTTCCAAGTTGGTGTTTTACCATTTTGCCCTCACTATTTTGTCATTTTCCCATTTTGCCCTTAAAAAAAAATTAAGTTAAAAAAAAATCTAAAAAAAAAAAATTAATTAAAAAAAACGTGGCCTTGGACATGGGCATGAAAAAAAATTTAAAAAAAAAAAGAAAAATTTTAAAAAAACGTGGCCTTGGACACGGGGACACGGGCATGAAAAAAAATTAAAAATTTTTTTTTTTTAAAAAAAAACGTGGCCTTGGACACGGGAACACGGGCATGAAAAAAAATTTTAAAAATTTTTTTTTTTTTAAAAAAACGTGGCCTTGGACACGGGCATGTACTAGTTCATTTAAAAGTTTAAACCGTAAGAGAAAGTACACCAACAATGCTGATTACTCTTTCCGTCTCATTTGAATTACGGTATTTTGTCATTTTGGGTGTCCATTTAAAATAGCTCAATTCAAAATGACAAATGTTTTATTAATACGATCCACTTTTACATGTACAATAGCTTTTCACTTATTATTTTCTATCTCACTTTTTTCTTCAATTTCATTTTTTATACTCACAATATTTATTCCACTTTCACACATAGAACAACTTTGTTCTGTTTTGATTGATGGAAAAGTGCCTAATTTAGGAGGATGAGAATTGTGTTGATAGTGGTTGGTGGGTCCCACCATCCTAGATAATAGTAATAATAATAATAATAATAATATTTGAATGTAGTAGCTACTAGTCATGGCTTTATCCTATAACTCATCATCACCATTCGTGAGGTTCATACCCAACAAAAAGAAATGGGGTGCATTACTTATATTCTCCTATCTAGTAGTAGTAGTGCCTCTCTATAAGCTAACCCACTCTCTAAACGTGTTACCCAAACCTTTGGAAATACAAATCCTTAAATATACACCCTCCATTCGAAATATGATTTTTGAATTGAACACAAAAATTTAATAAAAAAGAGTAGGTCTGCTGAAAAATGCGTTTTTTCGTCCCTTATGGAGAAACGGGGCTTGATTTGTCGCGCGACATACATAGCCAGTTTCTGGATATCCTATTCAAAGTTTTTGGATATCCAGAACATTGAATATGGATATCCAGAAGCTTTGAAAAGGATATCCAGAAACTAAAATATTTTTTCTGGATATCCTTTTCAAAGCTTCTGGATATCCAGAACATTGAATATGGATATCCAGGAAGGCTTTGGAAAGGATATCCGGAAAAATATTTTGGTTTACGGATATCGCTTTTCAAAAGCTTCCGATATCCATATGCAATGTTCTGGATATCCAGAAACTGAGGAAGTGATATCCAGTTGTTGTGGCTAAGTATGTCGCGCGACAAACTAAGCCTCGTTTCTCCATACGCGACGGAGAAACGCGTTTCTCCCCAGATTTTGTGAATAAAAAATAATAATGTTAAAAACGTTCGTATCAAACCAAATTCAGCGGCAGGTTTTATCCATTTTGTTTGAATAGGCTGAAAAAGATAAACAAACACATAAACTAAGACGTGGCTTCACCGGTGAATACCCTCCGGCGTGAGAGTAAGCATTTGTGTAATATATAGAGCAAATAAATTGACAATAGTTTAGAGTCAAAAGATGCGTTCCAAAAATTATGTGAATTATGACTTGTATTTATAAGTGTAGGATGTAGAATTCATATTTGAATAGAAAGTTGTGTGTGAGAAAGATTATAATCCTTGTTGAATTATAATTTTCCACAATTCTTGTTTGAGTAGTATTAGATAATTGCCTTATGTACGTATGTATAACAGGCACGCTCCTCGGCATAAATGTTGATCGTCGTGTATGAATTCCGAGGGAGAC
Organism: Adenophora triphylla var. japonica; assembly: GCA_022495995.1. NCBI lineage: Eukaryota > Viridiplantae > Streptophyta > Magnoliopsida > Asterales > Campanulaceae > Adenophora > Adenophora triphylla. The sequence goes on from JAFEMH010001056.1 coordinate 519,432, forward strand.
ATAGAGCAGGGATAGGGGAGCCCCTTTTCTTGTCGTGTTGATGACGAGGAGTCGCTTGGTCGGCCTCAGTTAGATACCTTCATCGGCGTTCGTTGGTGCCTTGGTCGGCATGTATGAATTATGGGCCTTAGTCATTTATTCGCTCTAATATGTCTAGATCGAAATAGTTGAAATGATAAAGTAAGCACGACGAGCAAAGGTATGAAAGACCCACTTCATTTGTCATATTTGAAATTTGTATGGATTATATTTTAGATCCAATCAATTGGATTTTGCCAGGTTATAACCTATGTAAGTACAAAATGGGAAGCAAAACTTTTGTTCTATAGAAGCTTTATTGGTTTGTATTAAAATATATTATTTTTCTTTTAATACAAGGGTAAAGGCTAAGATTTGGAGTATTTGATATATGCAAACAACCATAATATATTATTTTCTTTTGCATAATTTCACTCAATGAAAGGCTACAATTTTGTCACAGTTATCACTTTTTAAATCATTAAATCAGAGGTTGATATTTTTTTATTTTTTTTTGATACCCAGGTTCCCCAGCTTCACCGAGTTAGTCCTGGACCACTAGCTACCGGCCCCACAGTGTCCTAGCGGAGGTAAATCGCGGATATGCCCAAATCAGCCAGGGGTGGCGGCACTCTTTCACGGCCCAAGGGAGCCCTCCTACAACGCGTGCAGTCACTCCCACACGAGGTTGCAAGCCCAGAATCTGCGTTTCCTTATGGCGAATGGATGTGCCCGGGAGGCTCCTAAGGACCCTGAAACCCAAGAAAGAAATTAATCCACAAGGATTCCCCTTGGGGGGAATCGAACGGTGACCTCCCCTACGGGAAGCCACCCAAGATACCATTGGGCCATGGCCCATTAGGTAATCAGAGGTTGATATTAATTCGACAAAAGTGTGTCCCAACAAAAAATATATACTCCATCTGTCACATTAAAAAATACACTAAATTTTATTTTGACTATTTTTTAAAGAAAAAAAAACACGATAACAAAATGATTTTTTTTATTATGATGAGCCCGAACCTTTTAGGTCGGGTCCAACGCTCGGTCTGGTCTAAAAGTCAAGTATGACGGGGCATACCCTAGATCTCCAGAGTCAAGATCGGGGACAGATAGACCGTCAGGATCAAGACCGCGATCCTCTCAAACCGTCCCAGTCATAACCAAAGCTTATAAAGCAAGTTTCCTAACGTGCTATTACATAAAGAAGCCGACCTATTTTCATCGCATTGAATGCGGCTCAGGCGCCTACTATGCTATTAAGGCGCGGCGCCAACTTGCGTTTGTTCCCTCTGTCCCTGTCCACATCAGCGACATCCTTCTGCAGTGAATCTTACTTTACTAACAGATTCAACCAGATGCGGACACGTGTCATAGGTCAAAGACAAAGATACCCTGGGCTGACGTCAGCGAGCAGCTCTCATTTACTATATATATCATCTTTTGTCCACATGGACAAGGTAAGTGTCAAATTATATTTGTAAATCACATTGTCTAAATCCTAAACACACAACACACTCAAAACATTACAAGTCTTATTTCTCAGTTATAAGCCCTCAAAAGATATTACTCTCACATCTGAGGGCCTGAGCTGGATAAAACTCCGGCTTTGACCTCAATAGTGTTTCTTGTTGTTATTGTGTTTTATGTATAAACGAATACCAAGTCAGATATCCGACGTTATTCAGACAATCGAAAATACGTGGCGTCATCATATTACTTAGTTATTCATGGGACCCACTAATCATAATAATAATAATTATCCACTTATTATTTCATACACTCACCTTCTTTATTCTACTTCACTTTTTATAATTACAACATTTAATTTAGTATATATTTTCATTAATTTTTGTACAAAACGTATTTTGTATCTTTTTCGGATGTGACAAGTAATAATTGTTTCCCAGCAACAAGACGTGTTTACATCTCAACCCTACAAATGAACTGAACGCTACGTTAATACGTAATCTCTCCGTTCCGCATAAAAATGCACTCTTTCATTTTGCACGATAATTAAGAAAAAATATAAGTGGTGTAAGTGTTGTGAGTATGAAAAGTGAAATAGGAGAGAGAACGTGGGATAGAAAAGAATAAGTTGATTGATGTTGTGAGTGTAAAAATAAAGTAGAAAAAAGAATGAGTGAAAGAAATGATAAAGATTTTTGTCATTTTAAAAAAGTGCATTCTTATATAAAATGCTCAAAATAACAAGAGTTCATTCTTATATACTCCCTCCGTCCCACTATACTTGACACTTCTTTTCATTTTGGGCCGTCCCACTATACTTGACACCTTCCAAAAATAACCAAGTTTTATATTTTTATATTCACTCTACCCCACCACTCATCTCTCTCTTCATTTTTCACCACTCAATTTATTCAACCAACACTACTATTTACCGCACTCATTCTTTCTCTTCATTTTCTACCACACATTTATTTTATTTTATTCTTTTTTCTTAGTTTTTGAACCCACCCCTTGGGTGTCAACTATATATAGTGGGGCGGAGGGAGTATGGGACAGAGTGAGTATCTCTCGCAGTAACGGTTCAAATTAGAGGCCGATAATCTTTATATCTTGTTAATAGAAAATTGTGGAAGCGTTGGAATTTGGAAGGAGGATTTGACAAGTTTCTTATAGATTGGGTTCCGTTGGTCAAAACACACCCTTTTTGGTTATAGCTCTGCTCTTCCTAGATGGACTAGACTTTATTGGTCTAGTTAGTTCACTACTTGTTCTCTCTCTCTCTCTCTCTCTCCTTTGACTTTGAAAAGGGCCTAAGAAACATGACCCAACTTTGCCCAACAAAAGCACCCATTTCTTCTAGGGCAGTAAATGGTTTGATTTGTGGCAATTAATTTACGGACCAAATCATTAGTAATTGATTTTGAAAAAATTCAAACTGAATTGAATCATGAAAAAATTCAAATCAAACTTAATTATATCGCCATGATTTGGTTCGGTTTGATTCGAACCGCGGTTTCATTTTACGATTCAAACCGCGATTAAACCATACTTCAATCATGGTTCAAAGCATGAAATAGAACATTGCTTAAACCATTAATTAGAAACATAGTTTTATACTACACAATTCATTGTTATGTTTGTTTGAATTTTTCAGACATAACATACATAAGAGATTAAGTATTTAAACACAAATTGAAATTGTGATTCAATGTTTATGATAACAACATGTCATTTGAGTAATTGTAATGGTGTGTGCTAAACAAGATTAACCAAAAGAAAAAAGGGTTATGAGCTAAAACTAATGAATAGAATTAGGGGTTTTCAATCTAAATGTAAGGTGAAAATGAAAGATATGCATATTTACGGTTACTATTGAATGGTTTGTTGGTTTGGTTTATCTGTTCAGTTTGGTGGTTCGGTCTCGCGATCTCGAACCGTGATTTGGGAGTCCAGACCGCATACCAAACCGAATCACACGATTTGATAATTTTTGAAATCAAACCAAACCACTATTATTCAAAAACCGAACTGATTCAATTTCAAACCGCAATTTGAATCGAACCACCTACGCCCCTAATTTCTTCATTCACCACTAGAGTTGTGGAACCGATTATTGACATCCCAATATCTTTTTTAGTTTCCCATCAATCCATAAAAGTAGACATCTTTTTGACAAAATGGGCATGCAAGTGATTACATTGGATACTTCTGGAATTGGGAAATGTTATTTCTTTTTCATTTTCAATCACCCAAGTTTACTTCACAATGTTGGAAAATTATGTGCTCCCTCATTCCTATATTAACTATCACATAAGTTGACTTGTCAATTTTTATAAAGAATACTCCCTCCTTCTCTCCTGAAAAGACACAAACTTGGTCTTTCTTGCACAAGAATTAAAAAAATGTATAATAGAATAAATGTTGTGAGTATGAAAAGTGATGTAGGAAAAATAAAGTGGGGTAGAAAATAGTTAGTGGATTGTTATTGTGAGTATGACAAGTGAATCCCATATATAAAAAAGTATCAAAAATTTTCCATTTTGAAAGTGACTTTTTAAATGGGACACCCAAAATTGAAATTTTAAGCTTTTTCGGTGGAACAAAGAGAGTATGCTTTAATTGTTTGAACAATTGCTAAAAAGGGTGTTGCACAAGTGTTCTACGCACTAATGTAGCCAAGTGAAGAGCGAATAACTGCTGAAAGCTTTTTCTAAGTCTATTATTTTGATTTTCTTTTTATTTTTTTTTGATACCCGGGTCAGCCGGACTAATTTCTGATCACTAGCTCCCACGGCCCCTCAAGAATCCGGCTGGCGGAGGTAAATCGCGGGATATGTCCTAGGCAGTCAGGGTGGCAGCACCCCTTATACTCTTGCCCACTCTTACATCACCAATTAATTTTATACTCCTGATCACCAATTAATTGGCGCTGCTTCCTTAACCGCTCGGCTGTGCCCCGGGAGACTCCTAAGGATCCTAAAACTCATGGTATATATTTTCACATAAAGATCCCCTGGGGGAATCGAACCTATGACCTCCCAGAAGGGAGGCCGGTTAGCATACCACAAGACCAGGAGGCCTTAGGTATCTATTATTTTGATTTGAGCTTATGGGTTCGAGTTTAAGAGAAATTCTAGAGAATGTTTGAAAAAACAATCAAAAACTTTCGGATATCGAATTTAAAGTGCTGTCACTCGTTTTTTTCAACGGTTGACACTAGTTAGTTTCTCGATCGGAGGAAAGAAAAAGCAACGAGCTCCCATTCTTAATTTGAATAATTTCCCGATCTAATTAGACTACGCACTAATGATCCCGATTCAATCTTCCACATAAATGAACAAACAAATAGACACTCAATCCTTTTCGTTCCTACATGCTACAAATATCACCTATTCTCAAGCCCTAGCACAGAGAAACTAAGAAAAATGGGCATTCTAAAGCTAAAAAACTTCAGGAGAATTTTTACCACTCTATAACCATTCAAATTCAAGTAGAGTTGATCTTATAAAAAATGCGTTTTTTTTTTAAGCTTAAGCTTAAGAAAAAATCATTTTTACACTGACACTTAATAATACATGCACTGATACTCTTTACACTGACACTTTTTTATACTATCATACTTGCCGACCATCGATGAACTGATCGGATTAACCAACCAAAATTAGCTTCAGTCATTATGTATTGAACAGAAGCAAAAGCGTCAGTAACGGTCGGACTATAGTAAAAAGTCATAGCAAACCCTGTAGCCACTTGTACTAAAAAACAAGGGTAATTCCTCCTAAACAATAAAATATGTTGACATGAGGCGAAACATATTTACTAGTAATATCATCTGCAATTGCCTGAATCTCGAGACGCTCTTCAAACTGGCACTTTTTTACCATACACTGACACTCTTTATACTGGCACTTAATATATACATGCACTATAACACTCTTTACACTGACACTTTGTTACACTGACATTAACACCGATACTTTTTTACACTAGCACATAATATACATGCACTGACACTTTGTTACACTAACACTGACATTAACACTGGCACTTTGTTACACTAACACTGTAACTAGGGGGGAAAACAAAACACGTTTTTTCTAAGCTTTAAGGAAAAACGCGTTTTTTGTATGATTTTGGCATTCAAGTATGTTCCCACCGATAATTTATTCGGATAAAAAGTCAAACTAAAAGAAATAAACAATAGTTGCAATCCAGTTTCTAACTCAATTTACATTCAAATTTTCTAATCTATCATTTCTAAGAAATAAATAAAAAAAACGCGCATTTTACAGAGTTGCGTTCGGTGCAACGAGAGTCTTCCTTTTTCTAAGACTTGTACAAGCAAGAACCGAAAATCTAGCACACAAAATCAAAACCTAGCATAGTCTAGTCTTCTGAATTCTTCTCAACCTCATAGATATACAATCGGAGCGGAATGTGTAAAAGAAGAAATGAGGGCAAAAAGAATAATTAACTCTAGAAGAGAAAAGAATAGCTCATGTACTTGTCCTCGGGGGCGGATTCAGTATGACGCCAGGAAGCACAAATGACGCACCTGATATTTTTAAAAAAAATTACCGAGTATTTATAATATATACTCCCTCCGTCCCACCCAACTGTGAACCATTGATCAAGGCACGCCGATTAAGAAATATTATTAAGATAATGAAAATGTGTGGTAGAAAATGAAGAGAGGGAATGAGTGGAGTAAATAGTAGGTTGGTTGAATAAATTGTATGGTGGAGAATGAGTGGAGTTAATGAGTGGGTGGGGTAGGGAGAATATAAAATATTAAAGGACTTACCATTTATGGTAGTTCACACTGAGCTGGGACGGACCAAAAGGGAAATAAGTGTACACTGGGCTGGGACGGAGGGAGTATATATATAGAGTAACTCTTGTGAAAAACTAGTTTTTTCAAAATGTTATAAAAAAACTAGTTTTCAGAATCGTTCATCACTCTTATTAGTTAGACTTAGTGCTTTAAAACTAGTTTTTTTCTTATATTACGAAAAAAACTAGTTTTTTGCAAGATTTTGGCATATATATATATATATATATATATGGGGTGCAAACTGTAATTTTCGAAAGAAGAGGGATGCAAAGTGTAAATATGTGAAAGTTAGATAAAACTTTTATCTAACTTTCACATATTTACACTTTGCATCCCTCTTCTTTTGAAAATTACGATTTGCACCCTATTTTTTATTTTTTTTTTGCACACTCCCTCTAAATCCTAGATACGCCACTGCTTGTCATAATAACTTAGCAACCGAGCTGTTTTTTATTTGAGATGTGAGCTACCTCCAAATAATTTGTGATGCGTAGGGACAAATACCTGAAGAATGTTGCAAGGTTGCTTTCACTTCATAACGCGGTCTCTGCTTTAACTAAGAACTAGGCCAAAGAGAAGCGAGTTTGGCTGCAAGTTTTGCACTCTTGTAGTCCTCTCTAAGCTGAATAAACCTGAATTTGCAACCCACCCAAAAAAACTGTCACAATATATGAACAAGATATAGCCATCAAACTACTCCCCCTGTCTGTCTCGGAAAATTTGTCCCACTTTTGACTTTCATGGTCAACTCGATCGAACTTTGACCATAAGTTTATGAAAATCTAGATATCTCTATCCATTTCCAAAAATTGTTAATGTTTCACCATTGGGAATACTGTCAATAACATTTTTTAGAATTGCATAGAGATGTCTAGATTTTCATAAAATTATGGCCAAAGTTCGATTTTCAGGACTGAGGGAGTATATGGGGAACTCGCATTAAAATAAAGTATTAACGCCAGTTTTCATCTTTCTCAGTAAATCTGATGAGTTGACAAAACAATAATTCAAACATAATGCCCCCTTCGTCCCATAAAGATAGTCCCTCTTTTTTTGTTATAGTCAATTTGATTGAATCTATCCAATATTTCATTCTAATTTAATTTTCCTCCTCAAAATTCTAAAAATTACTACTGATAGTATTTTTTATGGTGTATCAATAACAAGTTTTATAATTTCATTTCTAATTTTTTTGTCAAAGTAATCAAATTGACTATAAAAAAAGAGGGATTGTCTTTGTCTTTATGGGACGGAGGGAGTATAATTAAGGGGCCAAACCTATGAATATCAAACTAAGGGACTAAAATACTTGGGGGGGGGGGGTATGCAACTCTCCCCCCAACCCAATCAACTCATGTTTTAAAAATACATACTCCCTCTGTCCCATAAAACATTACCCCTTTTACTATTTTGGGCGTCCCACTTTAAAGTCCCACTTTCCTAAAAAGGAAATTTTTTTTACTATTCTCTCCACTCATTCTCTCTCCTCCCACTCACAACACTTTTCAAATTTACTATTCTCTCCACTCATTCTCTCTCCTCCCACTCACAACACATACTTTAATAACATTATTTCTTATTTTCCGTTCTCAATAGTAAAGGGGTAAAGTTCTCCGGGACGGAGGGAGTACTCCCTCCGTCCCATATTACCTTACCCAGTTGCTACAGTAGCAAGTCAAGAGATGAACTTTGACCAAATATTAATATCAATCTATTCATTTCCCTCCGTCCCATATTACCTTACCCAGTTGCTACAGTAGCAAGTCAAGAGATGAACTTTGACCAAATATTAATATCAATCTATTCATTCTAATGAAATTTTAATAATTGCTATTGATAAATCATTTGGTTATTTTATGGATAACAATTTTTAGATTTTTATTATGATAAGTAAATTGATATTAAAGTTTGGTCAAAGTTGAACTCGGTTGACTGAGTTCAGAACAACCGGGGAAGGTAATATGGGACGGAGGGAGTATCTTTTCTTAGCAATTACCTTTGGGCATCTTTCCGTATACTTGGTGTACCTTCGAACAGAGTAGACAAGCTCTCAGGAGCAACAATAAAGACATTGGCCGTGCTGGAGAAAGATCAATTTCATGTCAGATATGAAGGAAAATAACATGCTACATTAGCAACACAGAAACCAAAGCAAATCCATACAACTTACATGCCCAACAATTCAAATTTCTCGTCAACACTAGGAGCATTGAAGCTGCGTACAAATTCCCCATACTCTGTAATGTCACGCTTTAGCCTCAGTCCTCCACTAAAAAGAGTAAAAAGAGTGGAAAAATAGGTAAGTGTAATTTTGTTGGGAGGATAAACAAATACACTATCAAAGCAAGTCGATACAGATTCTGGTTGAAAATCTTTTCATCAATTTCATGTAATTCTTAGTATTTGAAAGAAGTCAATTCCTTTGTGATAGTAACGCAACTGCACTCTATAGGCTTCTTACGAGAAAAGTTAAAGGCTGTCCAGGCACTCCAAAATTTCTCTTTCTATCCCAAAATGAATGTCCAAAAAAATTCAAATTTGCTCTTGATCCCCAAAATGAATGTCCAAAAAAATTCAAATTTGCTATTGATCAAGAGCAAATTTGAATTTTTTTGGACATTCATTTAGGGAAGGAGTACGTACAATTCTATAAATCCTCCCAGTGTTACGAGAAGTGTGAAAAATAAAGCAAAGCAAGTAAGTTTCCATGAGCTCAAAAAAAGAAGGGCAAATGGCACATTAGTGCCCTTAAGTTTCACCAGAGTTACAATGTGACTACCAACATTTCAATTTTGGCAATTTCAATCCTAATGTTCACACTTTGTGACAATGTGAAGCATTTTTGGATGGACGTTGGAAAATTTAGAAGAAAGTTAATGAAATGAACGAAAAACTTAAAAAATTCTTCTCATAAATTTGAAGGTGCTAAAGTTTAAATATTAAATTATATTATAAAATAACCATTTTTTTATTTAAACAATATCCAAATTTTATATTTATTAAAATTGTAATAATTATTTATCGTATTAATGTTAAAAAATTACCAATTTGGATTTCTTCAAACTTTCATCTTCAACCCAACCCCAAAAATCTGTTTCAAAAAAAAAAAAAAACCACCCCAAAATCCGATCTGCTCCCTCTCATTTACTCTCTAGTCTCTTCATTTTTTTTTCAAAATTGTCTGAAATTGATCTGAAATCAGTTTGTACCAACTTTTTTTCATATCTGGATTTCCATTTGAAAATGACCAATTTGGATTTCTTCAAAATCTCATCACCCCCAACCACTATGTAAAACATAGAGAATTCACATACAACCACAACAATCTTGTGCACTAGATAAGCAGTCACAAAATTGATTTCTCCAAAAAAAGAATCGTACAGACAGACACACGCTCGGAAGTCACTGCGCAGAGGAAGGCGACATCCGTTTGTCGCTGTGGGAGCAGAGGTGACTTCTACCCATTTCGGAGTGGAGGTAAGTGATTAGGAGACGAGAGATTCGGAGAAAGTGAATGTGTTGCAATGCGACGGCGACATGGTGGTGGGGCCATCGAAGTGAGAGGCTGACTACGGAAGATTTGGGGGGAAAGGACGACTATGGCGGTGGTTTGAGTAATTCTTCCAGTGGTGTCACTTTTTGAAAAGGGAGCGATGTGGGAAGAGGGGATGGGATGGTGGGGGTGGCTGGTGGGATAGGGTGAGGAGGATGCTGCTGGGAAAGTTGAAGCCCTTTGAAGGTAGAGATGGGTTATTCTTTTTAGTTTACATGATGTTGTAGATATGATCTAGGTTATGTACTTATGTGATGGGTTTATAGGGATAGTTATTTTGTAAGTTTATATTTTTAATTTTGCCCCCTTTATATTTACGTGTATTTTAATATCAAGGTTAATAGTTTAAATGGGTGGATGATGTAAATTGTGACCCCTTTGAAATTTGGGTGTGTAATTGTTTAAGTTTAGTAGTCTTCCGTCCATTTCGTTAACTCCATCCAAATTTTTTAACGTTCATCCAAAAATACCTCACATTGCCACAAGTGTGAACACAAGGATTGAAATTGCCAAAATTGAAACGATGGTAGTCACATTGCAACTTTGGTGAAACTTAAAAACGTTGGTAGTCACATTGCACAGTTAGTAGACATTGAAACTTGCCTCAATCCAGTTATGCCTTGAAGGTTGCAGAAACAGGTGCCTATAACTAAATAGGCTACGGAGATATCATCAACAAGATACTCCCTCCGTCCCAAAATGACTTTCCCGCTTTTTTGCCGTTAACATGAAGGTACTTTGAACAATAATTTTAGGTTGATTTAATTATCAAATGAAAATTTAACACTTGTTATCAATACATCATTATAAATACTATCAATAACAAGTTTTAGATGTTCATTCGGATAAATGAAACAAACTATAATTATTGCTAAAAGTACCTTCGCGTTGACGATAAAAAAGTAGGAAGATCATTTCGGGACAGAGGGAGTAATAGTTTCTCCCTAATGTTATCCCTGACAGGATATGTACAGTTTAACATTTTAATGCATGTTACTTTTTCATCTTTCTGAATATTAGATACTTCTCTTCATGATCGAGAAACAGCCATGATATACTAACTGTGCAGACACATTTACCCACTTCAACTTTACATGATAAACCAGGCTGTCAAACAATAGAGCAGAGTGATACCTGGGATTAAAAGTGAACTTTTGCCAATGATTCAGCAGCCCTTTGTGCAAGCGGTTCCCCTATATCAATATGCTTGGCAAGTCATAAATCAGCATGAAATTGCAGATTATCCAACAGAAGAAGTCGCTAAAGGCATTTGTAAGCGTGTTAGCATTCCTTGAATATACAATCATTCAATAATCAGTTGGCTTCAATGAAGGGGACAAAACACGTACTATTGAATCTCTCACAATTTTAACAAAATAAGGATGAGATCGTTCACACACCATGATCACCAGAAAATATAGATCAATACCAGATACTATTTGTCATGCAAAGGAGCAGAGAAAAAAGATTAGTCATACCAATTCCGTGAGGAAAGCTTGTTTGTTAAGACCATCCAGTGCAGTGAAAGCCGCTTCAAGGACACGGGAGAGATATGCCACAACCCTGGCAAAAAAGATATGAATTATCATAAGAACAACTAAACTGGGTATTGCTATCTACAAATGAGTACATTATGCGGTCGAGATAAACACATTTACTAGAAAGTCCAATCTGGAAAACAGCTAAATCAGACACAGGTTAATTTTGTAAGCTGGATGCACCTTGTGCATGCATTTGTAGGCCGATGATCAGGAACAATGCCATCATCAGGTGACCGATAATCCGTTGCCTTTTGCTCGGCTGAGAGCAATCGCTCTACCTGAACAATAATACAAAATGTATGATGCCCCAAAAACAAGAAGAGAGATTAAAGGTATTTGCATAATCATAGAGATTGTGCATGACAAGAATATTACATATGATCATACTACCAAATAAAAATATTCATAGGCCATAATGCCCCAGGGAAAAAAGACACTGTAAAAGAAACACGTGGCATATATACCCTTCTATAGTGCATTTACACATAGGTACGAGGTTAAAAGTTCACAATCACAAACCTCTGCCATTACTGTTTCAATGCATTGTTGAAGTCCTTTATAGGCAGCACCTTCTGCACTAGACATAGCTGTTGCCATTTCTTCACAGGAAGCAGCATGGGCACCATCCACGGGTAATAGAAGCCGCGATATAGAGTTAGCAAAATACTGCACAAGATAGTATAACCCAGTTTTAAGTTTAAAGAAATAAAGTAGAATCCTTTAAAGCAATAAGTAATGGGACAAAATGATGGAAAGATGTGACCCAACATACTTGCTGAACGATAGCCACACTGCTTCCACATCGTTGTACAGCAACCATGAAAGACCTGAAACTGCTTTCACCAGCAGCAGCTGCTGCTTCTGCCTACATCGTAATCCATTTATCACAGTTAAGCGACTAATGTACTCCCTCTGTCCCAAAAATGAATGTTCGAGAAAAATTTCAAAATTGCTCTTGATCAAGAGCAAAATTGAAATGTTTTGGACATTCATTTTGGAACAGAGGTAGTACTTTCTTTAGCATGAGGGGGGGGGGGGGGGTTATTATCCGAATTACGGCTGAACCACTCTGTTGTCCTTAAAAACAATAAACTACTACGAGAAGCAAAAGGTGATTACAGCGGATGCAGCTGCAGCAGCAACTCTTCGACTAACACTTGTTCCAAGCACAAACCTTTCCCTCAGGGCTGCAGCTTCAGTCAAACTGTCTCTAGCTCTTTCAAGCCCTTCTGTTATGTATTGGCTGACCTGCAGAACAACACGAAGGTGCTTAGCGGGTGGAAATGAAAATGATTGACATGGATAACATGAATACAGGATAGGTAGCTACAAACTGGGAAAGGATGACACTGTTCAACTCACTTGGTCTAGAAGGCAAGTGAAGACAGCTTTGACATTGGCAGCAAGGGTAGCAGGCTGCACAAAGACAAATTTTCAGATTAATATTAACATATTTATTTAGTTGTAGAAAAAAATACAACTTCTAAAACTAAATAAAATGACTATTTATCACGTGCTTTTAAGTTCTTGAAAGAATAATAGAACTACTTATCAAGTTTCCATGTGAAAGTATTCAAATTGACACCAAAGGGCAAGGGCAAACCCCGGCACGCCAAGCGGGGGTTGGGAGAGGGAACCATTTGCTAGAGCCTTCTCCTGACAATTGCCAAGAGGCTGTTCGCCAAGGTTCGAACCCGTGACCTTATGGTCACCAAAGGAGCAACTTACCCGTTGCGCCAAGGCTCGCCCTCATTCAAATTGACACCAAAGAAATAAAAAATTACCTCTTCAATTGGGACGGAGCAAGTATATAGGTTCAATGACAATGGGAGTTGGGGTGTAACTTTATCTTAAATCAACTCCAATTTACCATAGCCAATTCATATATACATTTTCAATTAAGATTGCAAAAAAAAATATGTTACCCGAGACGTGATATGAAATAAAGATGGCAGGACAAGAAGATATGTGTCTTATCACCCTTAAAAGGTACTGTATCTACAAGTCTTCATAGGCAAAGGGCTGTTCTTCCAACACTAGTTACACTACAGTACTACACAACTCCTCTTAAGAGCAAAGGTTTACATCGGTAATTCAGAAGGCATTATTCTGACAAGCATGTTGCGCTGGATCAGATAGCAAGCAGATCAGCAGCTGCATAATGGAGAAGGATGGCCAGACAATAAGAAATAGGTTGCATCACCCTTGCAAGGGATGTAATTCAATTTGTCTTTCTTATCCACTCCGTATCACAATGACTTAACAGAAATGATCAGATGTAGAATAACCAAACGAGCAATACGCAAACACATGAAATTGAGAACCTTTCGCAAAGGCGACAGAATCTACAAGTGGCTTGAGTTCATGGTAAATATTCAGAATGATACTTGAGCAACGTAATTACAGTCACTATGTTTTATAGGCAATTGTCTGCAAATGACGAGAAGAATGGCATAAGCATAATATAATTCTTGTTGAAAATGTTACCTGAGATGAAAACAAAGTGCATCTTGAAACTGCTTCTTCATTCCAACGCACAAACTCTGTTACTGCAGTAACCGATATCTGCTGGTGGGAAGATGTTATTGAAGCTCCTTTTGATCGACCAATAGTCCCAGAGGACTCGGATGATAGCTGGCTCTCAGCATGAAGTTCCTCCATCTGCAAGGGGAAGTTCAAATTATAACTTACAAAATGGAATCCTTAAGTACAAAACAGATGACAAGCTTGAAGAAAAAAAATCCGCGAACGCCAACCTTGGCCTTGTAGAGTTGTCTCAATGAAGCTTGCTCATACTCGATATAAATGTCCTTGTTCTCAATAAACAATGATTCTGTAAGCCCTGTAACAATAGAAAAAAAAAATACTTTCAGAACGTTGAAGTAAATAAAAGTTGTGTCCGCCTCTGTCTGAAAGTACCGAGACCACAATAAGGAGTATCCAGTATAAAATCATTACTTATTTTACACCAATTGCAATAATAAATGACTATCATGGGACTGTAAATTACTTCTTACTAAATCAGCAAAGTAGGGAACACGGAAAACATAAACTAGAAGCCAATTAAAACGAGTATGATCAAAGACTCAAAGTGTTACTTCGATAAGTGCCCCAGGTCAATCCATTATCTGATATGTGTGTGTGCGGTTGTATGAAGTGGAAAATCCTCATGACTAAGAAGTAAGGAATACAACCAAACAATTTAAATCAAACACAATTAGATGATTGGGTCACTTATACCAATTCAACGCTTCCAACTCTGTTTGGACAAGTATTATCAGGGACATTCAGTAACTATAAGCTGTGTTGAACATCACAATGGTAGCAGTCCAAGTAAGCAGATAGTCAAGTAGATGTTCTGTGTAGCCCTTCAGTCCAGCAAGTTTTAAATTTTTATTTCAATAATAATCATTTGTATAAAAACAACCCTGATCCCACAGAGGCCAAGCTTTTACTTCTTAATTTATGGAATATAGTCATAAGATCCAGTAATAACCTTGGTTGCACTCTATACAGCTATTTTTGACCCCAACCAAAAAAAGGCAAGGAGGCAAAACACCATTATTCTTAACCAATACTTCAGATTGCAACTTTGCAAAATCTAAAAAAAGATTCATGTTCCTCATCTGATAAAAGAATCCTCCAGGATTCCTAGACCTTTCTTTTCCTTATTTTATTTCTCTTCACACTTAATGATCCCATGGAAGTAGTCAAAGAATCATCTCTCAAATAGACGAATCATTTTCATTCCGTTGTTACAAAGACATGGATGGAAGACTGAAAAGGGTACAGTCCCGGAGCATAGTCCTTTTGACTGAAATATACCCAAAACAAAATACTTAACAGGTAAATTTTTTTCCACCTGATAGCAAACAAAAGAAATACAAATAGCAGAGTCAAATCTTCTTCCTCAAACTAAGATGTTATTCAGGGAGAGGGAACCCTTAAACTGAACACAGAATCACTGTCTTTTAATGAAGTAAGACAATGTACACAATGAAGAAAAATCAGAAGTGGATGAAGATAATGGATTCATATGATAATTACATGTCAAACTCTTTATCTAGGTTATCATTTAATTTTCTACCTGTCAACAATGTTGCTAGTCAGTTGTTTCTTGCCTAAATATATCATAAGATAGATTTGACATTGAATATAAATTTTTGGTTAAATAAAAAGTAACTATTACATGTATTAGGAGCATTTAGCGGTTTATCTATGACAGGTTTGTGTTGAGATTGAAGAGCTGTTGTTCAGTAGTTCATGTAGCTGTTTTAGTTTGCTGTGTACTTTTCCTGATTTCTTCTCTCTCTGTCTTTTTTGTTTTCAGAACCCCTACATGTACTTCTTCCTTCTTCTGATAAAACTTCTTCTATTATCGAAATAACAACAATAATAATTATTACATGAAAAGATATGCTTGGGGATTATCATGTAAGTTGCTGCTTGTTGCTTTTAGCTTTTGATCAAACCAAACCGTGCAGGTAACTATGAAGGCTAGCATATGTTCATATATATCATGACTGCTTTGTCGACCCCAAATAACAGGAAAAGATTGAGTTCAATCGAGTGTAATGACTCCTTTAGCTTAACCAAGTTCACTGGCACTATTTCCCGCTATCATGTTTGATGAAAACATACAAGATGTGCGTAATTAAAGGCAGATTTACTGGATGTCTTCATAACGTAGAAAACACAGGCAAGCTATCAGACTTTCCATGAAGATTTTCTGCTATAGCAGAGGATCAGTCACAAGTTCAATATCCATAAATGCTTACCATATACTCCCTCCGTCCCATCCAACTTAGGATGTTCTCTCCCGACACATGGATTAAGAAATACTAATATAATTAGAGAGAGAATGAGTGGAGGAAGTATTGTGAGTATGAAAAGTAAAATAGGAGAGAGAATGAGTGTGAGAAATAGTAAGGGGATTGTTGTTGTGAGTATGACAAGTGGGTCCCATTGAATATAAAAATAATATAAACTTGCCATTTTGGGACGTCCTAAGTCGAGTGGGACGCACAAAATGGCAAATTGTCCTAAGTCGGGTGGGACGGAAGGAGTACAAGTGTTAGGGCTGGAAAATTACAAAAAGCAGAAGTGGAGCGAAAAGAAAACAGTTATTACATGTAGTAGAGGATCAGTCACAAGTTCAATATCCATAAATGCTTACCATCTACATTAAATTATCAAATCACAATATGAACAGGATCTAGCAGTGTTTTTAGTCAATGTACCTTCAACATCCAAGTCACCGCAGCCCACACCACGTAGATCTCTAGCAAGTTCTTGCGTCTTCTCATATGCCACAGCTAGCATTCTGAGATACTAAAACCGTATACAAGTAAATTTAAAATCAAGCAGAAAAAAAGGGAGGATAAGAACAAATGCAATTTCAATAATTAAAACTCACTAATAAAAGCCCGCCTTCTACCAAGGGAGGTGGATTAACAAGAGATGGTTTAACTAGTAGTATCTCTAAAAGTTTGGGAACCCGGTCCTCCAAAACTCGCTGCAATGATACAGAATTAGTGAGAATGTGAGATAACCAAAAACATTAACAAAAGTTTCATAATGTTCCGCACAAACTCTAAAGAGGAAAACAAAGGCTTCTAGTTGTGCTAACACCTGAACCAAAATTGACATAACATCATTTGGAGAAGGGAATACAGCCATTATGGTGGCTGCTTCCTTTCGCACGGTATCTGCAAGCAAATTAAACAAATTCCATCATTCAGCTAGCATTATAAGCTTTCTTTCAAGACAGCAATCTTTCAAACCTGTTATATCTTTGTACAGTGAAGAAAGACCACGTGCAACATTGCTAGGACTAGGTTGAGAATCTTGATCACCAAGAACCAGTCTAGTGTCTTCAGTCATGACCTCCACGTCAAACATAGGGCGTAAGCCAACATAATGTTGCATGGCACTGGTACCTCTGTTAAACTGCATTCCAAATAAGTGGTGAGATGAAGAAATGGATTATTTTATTGAAAAGAGAACATATTTTGAGGAACACATATGGAGATGGATAAGATTTCCAATTGGCAAAAAGTGGATAACAGAATATGAAAGGAACTTTTCAAGAACAGCACACGAAGACTTCCAAATCTTTAGATAAAAAGGAAACCATAAATCAATGTGACACTGAGCAGATTAAAACATAACTTCTTATCATTATAAATTGCTAACACTTCATCCATTTTAAATGTAACGAAGGACATCAAAAATATCCCGTTTCCATAAATATATTCTTCCTTTAAAATTCAAAAACTCTCATTTTCAAAAAGATCATCCTTGACTGTTTGGGACTGAGCGGATACTTAAATATTTAAGAAAAAGAAAGCACATGAGAAAACAGATGGGCAAGGCTAGCTGACGCATGCACGAGAAAAAAACCATCTGCAGGTGCCGTAAGCGCATGTTAGCAATAAATAATCATTGTTGAGCCCTGTAATCACTGTTTACCGAGGAAAGGCCTAAATTTTAACACTTTGACAACTTCTTTTATTATAAAAAGAGAAAAATAAATCAAGAAAAAAGAATGTACAAACAGGATGGGGAGCTGATCTGATGACTGATACCAAGGAATGAAAAAGAACAACTAAAACAAAATCAAGCCAAGAGCGCTCTCCAACCCCACTAAATTCGAAGATGGCCACCACTGTGAACCCCCCTCCCTTATAAAAAAATTTTGCCTACAGAGGCAAAAACACTACCTTATCTGAAGGAAAAATTTAAGTCATTCAAGAAAGGGGACAAAAACCAAATAAAGGGAACAAGTGAGAAGGGAGAGTGGTATAGAATTCTAGGATCAAGGCTATCTGCCATGAGGAACAGAAAATTTACAAGGGCAGAGCATACAGAAAAGGATATTTTGGGAAGAAAGAACATACAATGAGAACATTGCACTCAAATGTTAGCCAGTGGCAAAGTCACAGAAAGCATTAGGGGGTTACTCGATCCCCTTTAGTTTTAAAACAAGCTCATTCATACCGCTCTTACTGGAGATTAACAGCATAAGAGTTTCATAAAGCTGACCCCAAAAGATTGGGACAGAGACCGAGTTCAGTTGCACTACTAAAGGGACAGAATATACATTTTGACCCCCTCTTTTGTGAGGGGGGGGCTATACACTCTATACTTTTGACCCCCATTTGAACCAAATTCAGACACCATCATATAATTTTCTACAACTAAAACATACTTGAACCCCTTCAAACAAAATCCTAGCTTAGCCGCGTACTAGCAAGAGTAGTCAAACCTTGATTAGACATCAAGTAATATATTCAATAGTGGGCATTCAAAATCTCATGTATCCCTTTCATACAAACGCTAACCATTAACTAGAGATGCTCATAACTTGGAAGTAAACTGGTTCTATCCAATATCTACATGGAAACAATTTTGAAATGGTATGAAAAGAGGACCATCTAGTCAATTATTTCACTTTAGATTACATACCAATTCTGCAGTAAGATTGTAAATCATTAGAATAGAACAAAGAAGCTCACGAAGATAATTATATTACACTAAATAGATAGACATTGATTAGTATGATCTTCCCCTGGAGTATAACAGAAATAATAAGATCATCCTGAATCCAAAACATGACAGATGGGATATTGAAATAATAACTGACAGGCAAGCATGTGACAATATTATCTAGAAACGGTGAATATATGGTGCACCTGAATCCAGCTGGTTAAATAGGCAAATAATGGAAAAGGGAGAAATCTGGAAAGTTCATACCACATAAGGTGGGATTAGGCT
The DNA here is from genome assembly GCA_022495995.1 of Adenophora triphylla var. japonica. Classification (NCBI taxonomy): domain Eukaryota; kingdom Viridiplantae; phylum Streptophyta; class Magnoliopsida; order Asterales; family Campanulaceae; genus Adenophora; species Adenophora triphylla. Next base: position 538,624 of record JAFEMH010001056.1, read on the forward strand.
ACACCGACAGTACAATGAACAATTGGCATCAGCTATACACCAGGGAGTCACTGGACTAACATTTCAGACTTTAGATGAAGAACAACAGACCAGCAGTATAACTTAATTCTGAATATAAAGCATTCTAAGTTTAATACTAAGAATTCTTTCAGACAGAACATATCAAATTATTTCCTGGTTGAGAGATCTTTCACCAAGTGGGGAGGAGGCCTGTATGAGTTTTGCACGTCAAATTTATATGTGCATCTCTTCATCATCCAGCGCAAAATATCATGACTATCAGTGTACATGTCATGGTAATGTGGATCTTCAGAACTTCTATTTAAACAGAGTAAGGGATCCTACATTCAAGGATAAACAGAGTCCACCTATTTACCTGCGATAGAATTTTTGCGCACTCTGCCATGGTAGACAATTCTCTTCTTTGTGATGCGGCATCAAATCGAGACAACAATCTGTTCTCCAATTCTACAGGAACATTGCCAGCGTAAAGCAATTTATGGTATGCATCTCAAAAATAAAAGTTGCATAATATTTTAAGAAGATAGGTAATAATCGAACAAACCCTATAGATACCAACTGTCTGAGGTTTTAAAATTTCAATTATCCACCAAAATAGATAAAACTAAACAAACTAATTTTTTTAATAAAGGAAAATAAGTTTGAGTGTCGCTTTATCTCTTTCACGTTATAAACCGTATTTCAGAGAACGAATCACAGCTGGTATGGACTTACAACAACAACAACAAACCCTTAGTTCAAAAAAAATGGGGGTCGGCTAACATGAATCCTCATATGTGTCATCGTTAAAGAAAAGATGAAAGAAAAAAACAATTAAAAGAAGAAATAGGAATAAATTTAGAAAAGGAAAAGAAGAGAAGAAAAAAAATGTGAATATATATATATATATAACCATAAAATTCCTAACAGCAGGAATATATCATGGTAGCAAGTTATTGGCCCAACAATTTAAGGGAGGGGACTCGAGGTTCTGAATCTCATTACCGATAATTAGAAGAATTTAAAATTTTCTATTCTCTTTACTTTTTGGAATGACTTACTACTTTTCCAGTAACCTTTATAGAAGAGTTCTGTCATTAATTTGAACAGATATCATTTGACTGGAAGTAGAAACTTTTCTCTTCATAAAGCAAATACTCGATACCTTATTTGAAGGCTAAGACTAGCTTCTGCAATTAATTATATGAAGACACCTTAGTACATGACATTGAACCATAATCCACACTGCAATCTCGCGCATAAGAGTGTCACTACTATATTTTCAATGGAAGGTATTCAATGACAAGACTAACAATAGTGTTTTTCATTCTTATAGTGGCATATATTGATCACAGGTAAACAAATTATTATTAGTAGTGTTCAAAAAGGAAAACAACATTAGCTGAATAATAACATACCATTACAGTATTCTTGAAGGTTAGCCACGGCAACCTCCAATCCTCTGCTTGCAGTTGCATTGCCCATACCAGATGGAACAGTCACCCCTTGTCTGCCTACATCTTCCTCGGCAAATGACCCTAAAATGAAGGACAGTGACTCAAAAAGGTTAAATGGCATCTGAATGACTGTGACTCGACTATGCCTAACCTCCCAATTTGATGTTTTCAAAAAGAAAAATGAGGACCAGCTACTCGACAATAATAACAGATATTTACCAAATATATAACCCTAGAACTACTCTCAAATCGTTGCCAACAAAAACTAGAATTAAATATATCAATAAGTGAGTCCCGTTATAATATTCAACACAATCGTTTCGCATTATCTTTGGAGAAGCACAATAAAGACATACTCCCTTGTCTTACATTGAGTATATTGCTGAAAAGAAATTACATATACATCTTACAATAACATGGAACCAGGCAAGATAACAGGTTTTAAAAAATTACTGCTCACTTTAGGATGCTTTGCAAATCCAATTTTCACTGATGGATGATACAGATCAAGTGATCAACAAGATGATATTGGTAATGAGATAGAGTGATAGACACTAGCAGCAGCAGTGGTTATATAGCCAAGTTTCTGCTGTACCTATTTCTCTTAAAGAACAATGTCTGGTCACTATTTCCAAAAAGTTGGCAACACAAAAGAAACAACTGTAAATGCTACGAAATTACCAACTTTACTCTGAAAGTTGGTTAATTGACTCCACATGGCATACTGTGAAAGAAGCAGAAATAGAAAAATGAAGGTATCCCAGACTCCAAGTACTAAGCTCCTTATTAAATGAGCAACAGCAAAAGAAGAGAACGAACAGAAACACACACGATCAAGTCATCAGTAGTTTATTAGACAGGAATAACTACTTAACTTCTCGGACTGACAGGCATGGGAACACAGCCGAATATCTATGAGCCCAAAAAAATGTAACCAGTTGCAAATTATGCTACACCAATAAAGGGATGAAATAGCCAAGAATTGTGGTATAGAACTGCAAACATGCAAGGGAATAGTTTCTGTTCACAACACAATGACAAAAAAGATTCTGAAAGTGCACAAGTTTATCCATGCTAAGATGGGTGAAATAGCCAAAATGGCAATGCAAAAACTGTAACGTGATATGAGAATTGTTTCTATCTCATAATACATAAACGGGTAAAAGAAGGAAGACAAAAAGAAAAAGAAAAAACTCTCAAGATGCTTGTAAGAAGAAATATCATCTTACGCAATTTCTGTGCAATTGAAGCAGCCTCGGCAACACGACTGTCATCAGAAAATAGAGAAGAAAGTTCCATCAGGTCGCCTGGGCTACTATTGAACTCCATTAAGTACTGCAGGAACAATCGTCGACGGCATTAGACGGTTAGAGTATTGCAAGGCAACGATAAATGGTGAATCGGCCACATCGATTAAGATACCTTTATGAGTTCCATCGTCTGGCTGGCAGTTTCTCGTTGAGCATCTGCACTCTGAAATTAGAATCACATACGATTGAAGCACAGGATCAGACATTAATCAACAAATCTACCATTAACTCCAAAAAAAACCGCAAGATGCTATCAAAAGCATTAAGCAATAATAAAAAATAGATACCTGCAGATGGTCGCCAATTTTGGCAGCTGTTTGCCCAACGCTAGAAATACGTGAATCCAACCTTGCAAAGCTATCAAACAAGCCATCTACGCCTTTCTCTAGCTGAAAATTGAGATACAGCTTAAGTATCAGATGCAACTGAACTCAATTTACAACCCCTACCAAATAGTTTCAAAGGACTACAATTTATTAAGACTTGACATTGGATAGACAGAAACAACCCATAGTCCACAGGGTCTTTTAAAAACTAGACACAGCATGCAGTGACCTGATCCATGTTCACCCCTATACCCTTTTCTGGATGAGGACCCATAGAGACCTTCGACATGAAGCAAAAGATTCAGAAAAAAAATGTACTTGAAAATGGATTTTAACTGATTAACATACATCAACTGTTTCTGAAGAATTATTTCCATTATGATGGTTGCATAGCCGTCTCACTAGAAGTATTGACTAAATATAGGATCAACGAGGAATGAAAAAAAATGACTAGAAAACTAGATGTCAGACGTAAATACACTGTATTAGCTAACCTCGGCTAGAGTCTTCCGATGCTTGGAGTCCTGGGACACGACCTCTTTCTTGAGGTTATAGAGCTTCCCGTCAATCTTTCACAAACATAACATAATATTTATCATTTTACTGTGTCATGCAAATGAATCCAAATAAAGACACCACGTGGCATTCAGCCCTAGGCATATACCTGTTTCCTAAGATCGACTAATTGCATACAAGAATTTTTAAACAGCGACAATAGTGCATCTACTTCTGGAAATAAGGGGCTTGATAGCCCTTGTGCTGATCTTCCCCCATCAGGTTGAATACGGAAATTTCCATTAGACAAAGCATCACTCCCGCCAACATTACTATGTCCTTCTAATGAATCTCCTTCTTCGTCTTGAAACGACGGCAACAACTCATTTACTAAATTTCCAAATAAAGCATCAAATGAAAAATTCCCCTACAAGAAACAAATTCCCAAAAAAGGTAGCAGGAGTCAGCTGCAGTGAAACAATTAGAAACCGGAAGTATACAAGGTTTAGGAGTTTGAAAGTTGAAACTGTACCTTGAAGTCATCTATGTCTAGAACAAGTGGCTGCGAGTTAAAAGACGAAGATCTCGGAATTTTATCAGTCTTGGTCCCATCTCTACTCTCTTTCATCTAAAAAGGCCCAAACACCTCAGATTTACCATTTGAACAACATTAATTCATTATATTTTGATCACATACAAAATGTATAGTTAAAATGCAAATTGTCTTCTCAACTCTCAAAGTTTCACGTAATCTGATAATCTCAACTTAACTCTACTCAGTTTTTGTCTCAATTACTTAGAATTAACTGATTGAATATTTTTCCACATAACAATACTCATTTTCATTGGGATCTGCTAGAAGTCTTAAACTGGCAGTCACTCGACTCGACCAAACTCAAACCTCTTCATTTACCTGGGCTAGGGACATGCGTTGTAAAGGTATAACTCTAACCTAACGGAGAACCCACCAATGCTACAATTCCCACCACCTACCTCATCTAACTGCATATTCTCAATTTGAAGTGCCAATTGTGGAAAATCCATCAGGGGATTAACAAAAAAATGAAATTAATCAATCCACATAAAGTTTAATCCACGCAATTAGATGACCAACACAGTCCATTCCAATGCATCAATCGAATAAAAAAATCAACACCTTTATCTAAATGCAATTCCTGAATTTGAAACCTTGATTGATCAGGACCCATCATCTGATTCAACATAAAACCCTATATTTTCTATCGATATAAGTTGAAAATTCCGAGTCATCTCCAATGCTGAAAATTTGTGTGTGTGTGTGGGGGGGGGGGAGAGAGAGAGAGCTCGGTACCTCTTGTGTGATCAAAATGAACTTAAGAGAGAGATTGAGATGGAGATGGCGGACGAGAATCAGTGTTGTGTTGCGGCTTTCTTCTTCGACTGTGTTTCGAGTTGTTCGTTGGAATAGATCGAGCGAGCGTGTTTAGAGAGAGAGAGAGAGAGAGCAACAAAGAATACTGTTCTGCGAAGACTGCAATGGAAATTATTGGATCGAAGTGACGGTTTTGCCCCTTGAGGTGGTGACCTTTTTAACCCTATCACTCTTTTAACACTCCATCAAACACTTTTTAACACACAAAGTGACGCGTTTTAAGGCATACATCGGTACTATTTAACACTCGTATTGGCGCTACTCAACACCCACACTAACACTCTTTAAAGATATGCATCGACACTCTTTAATACACATTGACACTATTAAACACTCACAGTGACACTCTTTATGCTGCATTTTAACGTGTTGGTGATAATGTTAAAAGGTGGCATTTTGAATTACTGACACTTCATAATACTAGGATTGGCCCTTTCGTAAACCCCATTTTTCAAATCGTTAAGCAAAAAGATGTGTTTTAAATAAGACCAACTCATTGTTCACAATTTCATGGCCTTTTATGAGTTTACCTCAAAGCTAAATGTTTTCCAAAATGTCCTCATCTATTCTTCCCCGACCCATTATACACTTTTTCTACGCCCCACCACTATAAACTCCATAGTCATCACCTTCGTCTTTCCTCCCATAATTCATTTCCTTTCCATTACCACCTCCCCCCCCCCCTCCAACAACCACGCCCCTTCATCTTTTTTCATATTCTTTGACCGGATCACCAAATCATCTCACCAATTACGGCAAATTTTAATAGATAATTTCGTCCTCTGACTAGCCACCAGCAAATCTTTCATCCCTCATCCATTTTAACCACAACCCGAGGCGATACCATTCATCTTTCACCCCAACTTTTATCCGCCCTACACTATACGTTCTTATGTAATTCATTGCATTGAAACGCAAATTAGAGACAAAATGACATTCAAAGGTACTACATTCTATAGTATGTTCGGCCACATAGGATATAACATGTCGATGTTTGTTTGACCACAAACGGTAGAACAAGTAGGTACATATTCGGTCATAGTGTATCAAACTCTTAAAGTCTGAGTTTCCACAATTAAAACCAATTGGTGCTAAGAGTAGTGACCCATGATTTTTATATGTTATAAGCAAAGTTTGTCAATTCTCAATGTGGGGTAAATCTCTAACACGCCCCCTTACATATAGTCGGGCTTTGTCAAAGGCTTACAACGTGGACTTATTAATCGCGTGGAACAAAGTAACAATACGGGCCGTTGGGCCTGCACATATGAATAACTTGCCCTGATATCATCGTAAAGTCCGAGATTTCACCTTAAAATCAATTGGTACTGGTAGGCTTAGTCGCCCGCCTACTAAATTAAACCGGGACTCGACCACAAGAATGTAGCAAAGGCAAGTCCAGGATCGAACTCAGGGAACAGTATTGTACACGATCAAGTCACGCACACAAATGGGGGGTTTTTGTTTGTTGAATAATTATAATCCTACGACGGGAATCAAAATCTAAGTTATGAATAATAATGTAAACGAACACTTTGGATATGCAAAATTATCCCCGTCTATCAATCAATATCACCGGAATGATTCTTTCTTTCTTCTCCCTAATTACTTGATCACAAGATGTAAAATCTTTATCTCTTCTTTGTTAATAATTACTAGCGGCGACACGCTCAACTAATAATCCTAATCAATACCAAAACCTAGCCGACACGGTCAAGATTCAAAGTATTAATCGATGAAAGATTTAAGAGATTAAGATCAAGAAATTAACCTATTATTATTTCAAATAGAATCAAAGCCAATTTTACTTTAATTACAATCCAAGATGAAACATTCAAGAATTGCAAAAGTGCTACAATGATAACCACTCAGTACAGACACGATAAGAGGGAAATCTAGCAATAATCAATTCAAAGGATTAAGGGATTGATCAATTTCTCAAAACCCTAGAAATTGATTTTGAATTAAGAACAAGTAAAATTGCAATTAGGGAAGAGTAATCAAAAGAAATCAAACCTCAATTGAAAGTCAAGATGGTTCAAAGATTACAAATCCAAAGCAAGAGAGCTTAGCCTTCCATGGAGATTCAAAACTTGAATATTGTTTGGAAAAGCTAATAAGAGAAAAGATAACCTCAAAAGACTGCCCAGAGAAAGTATTTATACTTCCTCCCTAAACCCTAGCTAAAAAGGAAAAGAAAATAAATTAAAAATAAAGAAAACTGCCAAAATTACGTCATTCCAGCGAACAGGGCACGACTCGTCCCCAGGGTCACGAGTCGTCCCTTGGTCTTCCTTCAATGGGGACGAGTCGTGATGTGGGGGACGACTCGTCCCTGTTGCACCATACTCTGAACCTGGCGTCCCCCCTTTGGGGAATAGTTGGGCCAAATGGGGACGACTCGTCCCCTGAAATAAAATCACTGTTTTCTTCACATTTTCTCTTCAATCCTTGGCTCGCTTCCGAACCTCTTTGGCTTGACTTCCATGGTGTAACTTTGATGACTTTTGAGCAACACTTGAGGACCAAAAACCTTTACATCCAAAAACTATCTAAAAATTCTCACAAATTACAACTTTTATCTCAAAATCCTCACAATACATAATATCACTCAAAAGACATCAATCCAAACAAATTACATGGAAATAACACAAAATAATACCGGAAAAAAGTAGGAATTACATGGTATAAATCCGCGCTATCAAATACCCCCACGCTTAGACCATTACTCGTCCCTGAGTAATATCCTAAACTCCAATCTACCACCGGTCTAAAACAGATGCATGGAGGGTAAATGATTCCTATTCTCCTCTAATCCACCACACAAGCCAACGAAAAATAACAATCATCGGAGTAATAGCACTCCGTCTCCTTATAACACCAACATAAAAGCAATGAATAACAAAAACTTTAACTTGATACCAACTCCCAATATAAAACAGTATCCAAGCTAAGTTCACACACAAAAGCCAAGGGGAACTAAAAATGACCTATGTTTCCCCCACGCTTGGCTCACACTACCTCATCCCTCAAAATAAAAAAATTGTTCGGGTGTTAATCCCTCACAACTACCTCATGAAAGCAAACTCCTACGCCCCCTTATTACTCCAACATGAATGAGGATTTCTAACATATCTCCTCTAATCCGAACCTCCTACAACAAAATGAAAAACCTAACCCGAAACTCCGAACCCCCCTTATGACTTCAACACCGGTGAATAAACAAATTGAAAGAATTTCTCTCACTCACCTTTTGCCTAGGTGCCGTTTCCAGCTTTCACCTAGCCTTTTTTTTTTTATTTTATTTTTCTATTTTTTTTTTTACACACTCTTTCCTTTTGCCTAAGTGCCCTCTCGGGTTTTCACTTAGCCTCTCAATTTTTTTTTTTTTTTTTTTTTTATATATTTTTTTTTTAAGATTATATGCATGTATATAAACGTATGGCCACTCATAAGCATCCCCATACTCTACGCTCAAACCGCACAATGTCCTCAATGTGTGAAATAAAGAAAATTGCGGTAAAACGAAAAGGAAAGGGAGTAAGAAGTACCATCACCGGCGAGAGCTAGAGCCTTCCCCCGATAATAGAGTTGTCAAAGATCGCTCTCCGAGCACGCCCGCCAGCTTCGATCGTATCATAGTCAAGTAATCTTCGACATCAAGCTCGTACCTCCGTGGCTGGCTCAGCCGCACGCCCATGTCTCTAACTGCTGCGATCGGGCTCCCAAAACGGCCACCTCATCCTCAACACCCTCAAAACGGTCCTGCACCTCCTGAAATCGGACATCCTCTAAAGCCCATCGGCTCTGCTCCCTAGCCTGCCGTGCTCGCTTCCGCTTCCTCAAGGAATGCCCTTCGAGACGTTGCCGCTCCTCCAGAATCTCCTCATCACATCCCACTGAGTCAAAAGAGCCCCCGCTGCTCCGGTTCTCGCTCCGCCTCATCATGACTCACCCCGCTTCCTCAAGCTCCTCGCTTCCTGATCCTGATCATCCTCACCAACAGGATTCATCTCATCCTCAACCCCGGGCATACGCCAATGCCTGGCGTGTGTGCCATTCGGAAATGTGGCTCCAGCCATGCAAGTCCACGTCCTCCTCGAATCACCATACTCAAATACTAAGGACATGTTGCCCGCTCCCATTGGGTCCCTCGCAAACTTATCATACTGGATAAGCCACTCTCTCGCATATAGAGTCGTGCCTGATGTGCACTTTATCGCCTCGGGCTTTAACTCATCCAAACAGGCCGCAGCAATCAAGGAGATCATCCCACCTAC